>CM077152.1:21734484-22187185 GCA_039583875.1 Platanthera guangdongensis
AATGCCCGTATCTCGTACTAAACCTGTCTTCGGGATATCACTCTCCCTTATCCGCAGCTGATAGTACCCAGCCTTGAGATCCACTTCGAGTACACCGTCGACCCGACTAACTGATCAAAAAGATCATCAATCCAGGGGATCGGGTACTTCTTCTTCTCGGTCAGCTTGTTGAGCTCCCGATAATCAATACATAGCCTAAAGCTTCCGTCCTTCTTCTTAACAAAGAGGACCGGTGCGCTCCAAGGCGAAGAACTCGGGCGCACATACCCTTTCTCCAACAACTCTTGAAGTTGAACTTTCAGCTCCGCCATTTCCTTAGGCGCTAGCCGATACGGAGATCGTGACACAGGCTTTGCACCTTGCACTAGCTCGATCGTAAAATCTATCTCCCGCTGAGGCGGGGCTCCAGGAAGATCTGCGGGGAACACATCAGGGTATTCCGATACCACTGAAATACAATCCAATGCTGGCTTCGGCTTTGCAACCTCCACTAGTGTAAAGAACAGTTCTGCACCAGCACGAACCGCCTTCACCACCTGAAGAGCAGACATCAACGTCTTGCTCGACCCCTTTAAGCCCGTAAAAGTCGTCTCACGACTCGCTCCCAGCTTAACTTCCTTGCTACCGCAATCTATATGGGCCTGCTGCTCCGAGAGCCAGTCCATGCCAAATATGACGTCGAACTCCACTAACGGAAGTAAAGACGCCCGCAGGTCGAACTCCTGCTCCCCAATACGAGTCTTAACATCGCAGATCCTATCCGCTCGCATCGAACACCCATTGGGCAACAACACATCCAACTTATCCTTCGCCATCGAAGAAGGGACTCCGATGCGTGATATAAATCCTTCGGATAAGAAGTAGTGTGAGGCTCCCGTATCGAAGAGTGCTCGTGCCGGATTTTCACAAATCAATACAAATCCTAAACAAGTAGTGGTAAGGTAACATGTGCATAACAAGTATTTATGGAAATTGACTTGCTATAAATTAAATCGTACCTGTCACCACATCGCCTCTTTGATGGCCTCCTGTTGGCCAAGATTGTAGACCCTTGGTTGGACCGGAGCATAATGGGATGCGGTCGACTCCACCGCCTTTCCCTTCTCTTCATAAGTAGCTCCCGGCTTCCTCTCGGACTTAGGACGTCCGCTCCAACAATCACGGCAAAATGCCCCGTCTTTCCACAAGTAAAACACGCGCCTGGGGTCCTACTCGTAGTCGCCCCAGAAGCACCAGAAGGAGCTGGACCCGAAGTCCTATGCTTCTTGAAAGCCCTCCGATAGCCAGACTTTGAAGTAGTCGGCACTTTAAATTCAGATTTCTTCTCACCCAAGCTTTTCTTTGCTTGTACATTTTTCATGTCCTTCTCCAAGGACCGGGCAGTATTGACCAAGGTTAAGAAACCCTGCGTCATCGGCCCCGAAAGTAGTAGTCTCAACTCATCCCTCAAGCCTTCATAGAAGTGATTAGTCTTGCGCTCCTCATCCATGATGGTGGAGCTAGCATAACGACTCAGACGAGTAAACTCGTGGAGATATTCATCCACGCTCCTCTCACCCTGTACCAACTTCAGGAACTCATTCTCCAACGCTATCTTCTTCTTTGAAGGGAGGTATCTAGCCAAAAATAATCTCGAGAACTCCTCCATCGAGACATCACCAAGTTGCCTACCTCTCAGTAAGTGCAGCTCCAATCCTTCCCACCAATCCTCGCTTCACCGTCCAAAAGGAACGTAGCGATGGTGGTCATTTGCCACTCCTCCGTCTTCGTTGCTGTCATGACTCTCTTCACCATGGAGAGCCAGTCTTCAGCCTGAGATGGGGTTCCCAACCCCGAGAATAATGGAGGGTTAAAGCTCATTACATTCTTAAGCTGCCTCTCAGTTGCCCTCCTTGGCACCACCGTTCCACAACCACTTGCTCCACTCTCCTCGGCTCAGCCTCGTGAAGAGGTTCTTGCTCCATCACAGGAGCGGGCTGCTGCGTTTGCCTTGCAGGCTGCGCATTTATCACGGCCAACACCGCTTCAGCCACCAATCGAATATTCTCAGCCGACAGAGGTGTTGCAGGAGCAACATCCGGTGCACTACTAGCCTCAGAAACTCGGCGTTCTGACGGCCCAACACCACTTCTGGTCACCTATAGTGGTACAAAACACCGTTAAGCGACCACATAAATTGCAAACAACAATTATAGGAACACGCAGGTTCCTCAAACACGAGTATTTTCATTCCTAAGTGGACATTCATGGGTTCTTTTACTGTTATTACGATGACGCACACAATGTGCTCACCACCCCTTAAAAAGAATTCGTCCACGAATTCACGTTAAGCCCGACGAAAACCAGTAGTCTGATACCAATTTGTAACACCCCCTATCCGTCACATAGCATATAGCAGTAGGTCCGGCCGGGGCCCGACGCCGTATGCCATAGACAGACCGGGTGGTTACTTATGGAAACCATCCAACCAATCTTAACGTCCTACACAGAGCATTCTAGCGGAAGCAGTTTATAAAAGTTACAATAAAGAACCCAGCATAGAGCCTGAATGTCCACTAGTACAAATAGGAATGTTATACAAAATACTCAAAAAAGCCTTAAGGCCTTACAAAATGTTTCACTTCCAATTACATGTTTTACAAACCACGGCACGCAGGCCGGTCACACATGAATAAAGCAGTAAACACTTCCAATTTAGGCCTTCAAGGCCGGCTTCGCATTCGGGCTTTAGCCCGCTATTGACCGCTTGGTCCAGCTGCACCTGCAAGCAACAAAACCCCGCACGGTGGCAAAACAAGACAACGGTCAGCAATGCTGACCAAATTATAACGATCCCGCCCCCAACTCGGGGCGGCGATGCTCCTTCCCTGCATTTCATTAGCATAAGCGAGCAATATAATAGCATTCATTTCATCACAGACGTTGGCTCTCACGGCCACACGCCCCGTGCTCTCAGGGCACATTCTCGGTGAACCGGTCGATGTCACGTCAATTAAAGCCATTGACATTCCGGACTCACCACCGCCACTTGGACGGCCAAACCTATGAGCAATTTACCTTCCCGACATGGGTCACATCAATTTAAGCCATTGACCGCCGAAGACTCTCATCTATGCCAACGGCAAGT
This sequence comes from Platanthera guangdongensis, assembly GCA_039583875.1. NCBI lineage: Eukaryota > Viridiplantae > Streptophyta > Magnoliopsida > Asparagales > Orchidaceae > Platanthera > Platanthera guangdongensis. The sequence continues at coordinate 21,737,612 of CM077152.1, forward strand.
GCCACGTAACCTTAGGTCTCTTTAACCCGAACGACATAGATATGGGTACGGTTCCATCTAACCCGTGCTCACGTCGCAACGACAATTTAAGCCATTTGCGCGGGTCAAACTTCCGCCGAGTCCCATTACCATCACAAGTCACATAACCCGGTTATGTTCAAGTTGTCTCTCAGGCCACCAAGTTGGCAAGATCTCGTATCCGCCCAGTTTTCCGGGTGCACCTTTGGGTTAGTCCCCAAGGCTCCCTGCTGCAATCTACCGCGTAGAAACCCGAAAATAAGCAATAGCACGGAGTCTTCTCCGGCATTATGCAATGCAACATCACCGATCCAGACCAACATGTCCGGGTAGGCTTCACACATCATGTCTATGTCCATTCTCGCATACGGACTCTAAACAACGGGGACTTCACATATCTACCCGATGGAATGCCTCCAACTCTCTGCAAACTCGCGAGAGCGGGATTCCTATGCAAAGAAAGAGAGCTACTCATGCTCAAGATGAGGATCGTTACCCTTGCGTTCCTCTTTGGCGCCATGGAAAAGTAATCGGATGAAAACCACCGCACTAGCATTGCCTCCGTGGATCCGGAGTCGGCTCGCGATTCGGAGCTCCGAAGCTCCTCCAATGGCGGGATCTAGCTCCTTCTTCCTCCCTTGGCTCTCCTCTCTCTCTAAGGTTTTAGAAAGATGAGAAGTTATGAAAAGTAAGGGTTTTCCAAGTCCATTCACGGGTATATCCCTTCAGGAACAACCCCCACCATTGGATCTTCAGTTAAAGAAATGAACGGCTTCGATTCGGGGCTGAAATGCCCAATCTGGACCGAACATGCCTGGCACACGCCCGTGTCCAGGGCCGTGTGCCTCATTTGCCGTCAAAATCGAATCACCTGGAACCTCACACGGGTATCGAACACGCCCGTGTTCGAGCTGACACTCCCGTGTTCCACCTGACACAGCCATGTGGCCGACCGTGTACCCCATCATTTTTCCCCAAAATCAACCCGAGCACTGCACGGGTTCTAGGACACGCCCGTGTCCCTACCCGTGTCACCTCAACACGCCTGGACCCCAAGCCGTGTACATGGTCTCGACACTCGACACTTCGTCGAGTGAAGATCGTCGACCTGATGACACGGCCTTGGACACGCCTGTGTCCTAGGCCGTGTGCCTTGTCTCGACGCAACGTCGAGCAAATCTCGTCGACTCCCCGGGACGATCGTCGAGACAGGTCGACACGCCCTGCGACACGCCCATGTCGCAGGCCGTGTGACTTGTCTCGACGCATCGTCGAGCGAATCTCGTCGACTTCGCGGCTAAGTGTCGACACGGGTCGACACGCCCTGCGACACGCCCGTGTCGCAGGCCGTGTCGAGACCAAAGTGTCGACTTCCCGGCTTAGTGTCGACACAGGCTTGACACGCCCTGGGACACGCCCGTGTCCCAGGCCGTGTGCCTGCAGCCAGAACCCAACTGGCCCAAAACTTCCCCCCTTCGCTCCTTTGAGTTTCGGGGCGTTACACCACATACTTGTCCTTGGACTTGAATTGACTGCTCTTCTCATCTTCTTGTCTTGCAGCCAGCTGCATTTCATAGGACTGTAGCTTTCCAAAGAGTGTTGGTGGAGGAGTGACTGTCAGCTTAGCCATTTCCCTAATGACACTAATCTTGGTATCTCAATCTCTAGTGAGAGATCTAAGGAACTTGTCATTCAGCTCATAGTTGCTGAAGACCCTACCATAGGTTCTTAGTTCATTGACTGTCCAAAAGAACCTTTCATAACAGTTAGCAAAATTTTCAGACTTGCTGTACCTGAAGGCCTCATACTCTTGATTGAGCATGAACTTTCTATCATCTCTAACTTCCTCAGATCCTTCCATGTAGACCATAAAGGTGTCCCACATTTCCTTGGAGGTCTTGCAGTGTATAAGATTTTGGAAGGATGAGTCATCAATGACACTGGCTATAATATTTTGTGCCCTTTATCCATGGTGGATAGAATCACTTCATCTCTGTCCATTTCTGAATATGCCTTGGGCACTCTCACAGTTGGATCTATGATGCAAGCCTTTGTGGGGACAAAAGGACCTTCCACTACTGTTACATAGATTCAGGAGTCAGATGCTTCCATGAACAGTCTGACCCTTTGCTTCTAGAGGCTAAATCCTTTCTTCATGCAGATGGGTAGCTTCATGGCCTCTAGCTCCTTATAGTTCATTCCTGACCCCATAATTTTATCTTAAACCTAACCTTGGAGGTATACTCAGATTGTTAAATCTCTTTTTGAGCAACCTCCCTCTGATACCACTTGAAAGTTACTTAACTGATGGTTAGCTAATCACCTAGAGGGGGGGTGAATATGTGTTTGAGGTTTTCTTATTTATTTTACTGATTTCTAAGATGATCTATCTAGAGCTTGTCCTTTGCACCTGCAAAAAATAGAAAACAAGCATACAGTAAACACACAAAGATTTATAGTGGTTCCCAATTGGGTACATCCACTTTCCCTCCCACCTATCCAACTGATTTGTTGTACTAGGCACAAACTCCACCAATATGCTCCTCAGAGCTTACACCTTAGGCCCTCAGCCTTACACACAGGTTCACTTCAGAACCCAAACTCAGAACCACAAGGGTTCCTACCTCAGAGCTTTTTAGAGCTCATACAACTCAGTGATCCATTGATCACCTACCTCAACCTTTTTTTAAGGCCTACAACTCAGGCTTTTTAGCCCTACAGCTTTAGTCACACAACCCTACTCTCAGAGTGCTGCAACACTCCTACAACTCAGTACCCTTCCAGGTACCTACAGATCAGCCTCCTCCAAGGCCTATAACTCAGTGACACACTTGCCACCTATAGCTCAGTGACTCTCCAGTCACCTACCTCAGGCACAAGGACCTACACTCAGGTTTGGAGGACAGCCCTACCTCAGATCCACACTTGGATCCTACCTCAGAGAGCAACACTCTCCTACCTCAGGCAATTAATCACTACAGCTCAGATCCACTCTTGGATCCTACCTCAGTACCCCAACAGGGCACCTAACTCAGTGACTAATTAGTCACCTACCTCAGGCACAAAGTGTCTTACACTAAGATTCAAATAAACTGAATCCTACAAGAAGAGAATACATAATGTTTAAGAAACATAAAACAATTAACTCAGAGATAAGTCTCTGAGTCTACCTTGCTGAACTGAGTAGATATCAGTCTAGCACTCTTGGTGTAGAAGGAATTAGTCCTCTTCTACAACTAACTCTTTTCTACTCCATAGAGGAGCATCAACCAGCTTGCAGAATGGATGAATCAGCTTCTCTGTTCTGGAAAGAACTATCTTGCTGAGCTTGAATAGCTTCAAATCACTTCCTTTGTCTTTCAGGCTATCTCTGCTGGACTTGAGCTTTCAAGCTTGATGGAGAAGAAGATGTCCATCCGCCTCTAGTTTGTTTTTTGTATTTTTTGCGTTTGTTCCATTTATTCATTGCCCTAATCCTTTTTCCTTTTTATATATGTTGACTTGAATCAACAACACAAATGTATGCGGGCCCAGCCAAGGATTGGTGAGTGTCATCTCCATCAGAAAAGGATAAAGCAACTTTCGGCGCCACTGCAGCTTTCCCACAACGGCTACATGTAAGTTGACTTTGATGACATCAGCAATGGTCATCACCATCTGGACTTAGAAAATATTCCAGAACATCATAAAGCGTTGAGTGATGTTAAGTCACTCAATGACATCTGTCTTGGCTCTCAGCGCTTTTGGACTTGTGAATTTTCTCTGGATTTGTCTCAGCAGTTCTGTCTCAGCGGTCTCAATAGTTCTTATTAACAGCTGAGACAAGATTCTATCTTAACACTTTATTCTTATTAGCTGAGTCAAGTTTCTGTCTCAACGGTATCTTTACAGTGGTCTCAGCGATTGTTTGCTTCACACGTGAGACTATCTTCTGTCTCAGCGGTTTTCCTCTTAACTGTCTCAGAGCTTCCTTCTTCATTAGAAGCATTGAGTGAACCTTCTTCACTCAACGCTTATGGACTTATAGAAATCTAGCTAGTTTTGTCTCAGCGGTTACGCTGACATATTTTTCTCAGTTGTCTCAGCTGTCTCAGCTGTCTCAGCGGTCTCAACGCCCTCTTCTCAGCTATCTCAGCTGTCTTAGCGCTTTTTGCCTTAGTCAGGTTTTTTGGCTTTAGTTGTGTTCGACGATCTGTGGGCTGAGCTTGACGAACTCTGATCTTCTCAGCGGTCTCAGTGCTTTTTGCCTTAATTTATTTTTCTGGATTTTAGCTTGGCAAGTGTTGAGCTGTGCTGGACGATCTGTAAGCTGAGCTTGACGAACTGCACCCTGAGCTCGACGAACGTCAAGTTGAGCTCGACGAACTTTGAATCCTGAGCTCTTGAGCTTATCCCAAGGAATGTTGAGCTGAGCTCGATGACCAGCGAGCTGAGTTCGACGAACTACAAGCTAATCTTGACGAACTGTGAGCTGAGCTTGACGAATTTTGGGTTTACCACCAAACTCATTTTCTTCACCTGTCCAATCATGGAGTACCTGCATGCAAGAACTAAGATACACATCAAATACATTATGCCGCCTTAGCATGATTGGTGATGCTCTTCAAATCCTGAGGAACATTGTAGGGCACAATTCCCAACAAAGTCCATATGCAAGAGGTACAAACACATCTTAGAATCCTTGGCCCCAATGCTCTTAAAGGATGTTTTGGTCTGCTTGCCCTTTTGACATACAGAGCTTGCATCTTATATTGGGTTCATTTCTGACTATCCCTTCACTAAAGAGCTTGCTAATTGTTTTGTAGTTCAAGTGAGCAAGGCTCTTGTTCCATTGCACACAATAAACGACTTTCTCATTTGCTACCAGACATACTGGTGAGTATATACTTAAACATAAAAAGTTTAAACAATATATATTTCCACTCTTAGTGCCTGTCAAAATGACCTATTGATACTTGATCTTTTAATCAGACACTTATCCTTTCGAAAGACAATGACATAACCCATATCACACGATTGACTTATATTGATCAGATTGAGTTGCAATCCTTCTACATAGGCTACTTTTGTGATAGAGACTGTGTCATTGGTGATCATACCATACCCCCTGGTGACTCCTCTATCTGAACATCCAAAGATCACCGTAGGTCCATTCTTCACAGGAGTATAATCCTTCAGGTGGCACCTTGTTCCAGTCATATGTCTGATGCATCCACTGTCCAAGTACCATATAAGTGCATGGGTAGTTGGACTATCCTGAAAACACAGTTTAGTTTACCGTAGGACCCCAAAGGATTGGGTCCTTCGTTCTTGTTAGCCTAAAAGTGAACATGTCTACATGTAGCTCTTCTGACAGGAAGACTCAAACTTTCCCTTTTCACACTAGGGTTGCGCCAACAATCTATGTCAAAGTGACTCATTTTACCACAACACCAATATTCATTAATGTTGTATCTCCTCTCTGAACAGTCATTGTGTAGTGCAAGCTGTCAACAGCTGTCTTTTCAGAAGGGAGAGCAGTAGCTTTCTTCTTGCTTCTTTCAGCAATAATCTGACTAAAGGAGAGTCTGCTAGTAGATGTACTTGGCTTACTCTGAGTTTCATTAACAATAGTCTTCTTTGCAGTTGATATGTTGTTAATGTCCTCAGATATAGCCAAGTCAGGCTTCCTGACTAACTTACCCTTAGTCTGAGCGTTTGCTGGAAGAGCTTGAGGATTGGTCACTGCCTTATCCTTGAGTGTGGGGGATGGTGCACCAAACACAAATGGCCCATAATGGGCCATCTGGATTTCCTTATTGGGAGCCTTGAGTGCACTCACACCCTTGTCCTTTCTCCCTCCATTGTATGATACCTTTGTATTCTTACAAGAAGAGTTCTCATTCCTCTAATGACCATACATAAATGGTCCATAATGGGCCATCTGGATTTCCTTATGGGGAGCCTTCAATGCACTCACACCCTTGTCCTTTGTCCCTCCATTATACGATACCTTTGTATTCTTACAAGAAGAGTTCTCATTCCTCTAATGACCATACATACTGTACTGGTCATACCTGTTAGAAGGGAGGATTACCTTGTGAAAGATGATCTGAGATATTATAGGAGCTTTGCCTTGTCCTTTGGAATGGGCAGCTCCTGAGTTCCACTTGAATCCCAAGACTCTCTTATTCTTTTGAGAGGTAAAGGAGTCTATCACTGGCAACACTGATTTGTGCTTTGAAAATTCAACCTCTAACTTTCTCTCCTTAAGGAGCTTCTCTTCAAGATCCATAATGATCTTGTTCTTCTGGCTGATGGTCCCAATTTGGATGATTGAGATTGTCTTCAGTTAGCTGACTTCCCTCCTTATCTGAGCTAACAAGGGTGCTGACTCAGACTGTAGGAAAGCTGATTGTTGTAGGGAGACAATCTCCTCAACTTGTCTCTTGACAAGTCTTTTGCTCCTCTACGGAGAATCTAGATTTGCATCATATTTGTCAATCAATTGATTGACATCATCTTCAAAATCTGAATCATCATCCTCACTGGAGGAAGGGGATGCTTTAGAGTCTGAGCCAGACCCATATATAGAAGGAGAGATAGGGATGGAATGTACCTCCTAAGGAATAGTAGTATCCTAATTTTCTTCTGATCGAGCCATGCGACTGAACTCCTCATCTTCTTCCCAATCACTGTCAATAGAGGACAGTGTGGCCCTTATGCCAGATGGGACAGCAAGATGATCAGCCACTTCTTCAATGGACATGAGACCAATGTAGGTCTCCTCTGTGACGCCCCGGATTTTCCGGCAACTATTTAATCCTCTTGTTGACGTCATAATGACATAAGGGGCGTTACATTAATGTGGAGTTGGCGGTGCATCTCCGTTAGTGCGTTTTCGTGTCTGTTCGGTCGAGTTGGCCAAATTCATGAATCCTTGTCGAAAACAAAAAATTCACATTTGGAAATTAAATTAATTAATTTTAGACATGCTCGTCAGGTTTCGTCGCGATCCGAGCGATATTCGAGCCTCGGCGAATTTCCAAAGTTTCGTAAAATATATGTTCGCCGTAGACATGAAAAATTAATATCTCGAGAACGGCATGTTGGATTTTGGTTCCGTCTTTGTCGTTGGATTTGTAGCGTCAGCATTCGCCTACGGTGCGAATTTCGTTTAATTCGGCGCTCGTTTGTGCCTCCGTTTTGATCTCATATTTTCTTGTTCAAAAATATAAAAATATGAGTATTTTAATATTAAAGTAATATTCAAAAATGAAAAGTATTATTCATTCTTAAAGTTTGATCATGGGTATTTTTTGCAAAAACAATATTCACCATGACCCAATTAACTTTTTTACTTCTCGGGAACTCCTCTAATTTTACTCGAGAACGTTTATTCCTTTTCGGGAACTCCTGCATTTTTACTCGAGAAAGTTTATTCCTTCTTGGGAACTCCTGCATTTTTACTCGAGAACGTTTATTCCTTCTGGGGAACTCCTGCATTTTTACTCGAGAACGTTTATTCCTTCTCGGCAACTCCTGCATTTTTTACTTGAGAACTCAAATATTGTTCTCGAGAAATCCCTTTTCCTTCTCTAGAATTCCTATGCTGCTCCTGAGAAATTCGTTTCAGCTTACTTTTGAGTGCCATTTTGAGGGTCGAAACGGCATCATATGGAAAAATGGTTAACATAGATTTTGTTCATCTCGACGAGATCTACAATTCTGTGTTGATCACTTTCAATTCAGAGTAATCTTTAGCCTCTATTTTCATTTTTCGCGCACCTGCACTTGAATTACCCGCCTCCATCCTGTTTAGACAAAAGAATATATATATATATATATATATATATTATATATATATATATATATATATATATATATATATTATATATATATATATATATATTTATATATATATACATATACATATATATATATATATATAATCACATACTCTTCATCTTCTTCCTGAAGTTTTGACCGAACCAGCGAAGCGAGAGCGAGAGATAGAACATCTGTTCGTGAATCTTCTGGTGGCCGCCGATGGAGCTACGGTGCTTGAAATTTCCAACCGACCATAGATCTGGAAAGTTCTCAGCGAGAGCTTCGCCATCATGGTAAATTCTCACCCTTGAGATTTTCTCGTTAGGGTTTTTGTCCCTAACCTTTATTTCGACTATTTCTTGTTAGATTTCGACTTCCGTCGTCTTCTTTAGCCCGATCTTCGAGAGTAGTTTAGAGGATCTTTTCGGTAAAATCGAGGCAAGTGGTGTTCTTGCCCTCTCTCTTGCGCCTTCCTCTTTATTTTGCCAGTTTTCATTGAGTTTGTCATGTTTATATTTCTTTGAGACTTATCTCTAAATTTCATTGTGACTTGTCTTTAAATTTCTAAGTTATTTCATTGAACCTTTACCCCCAATTCTTGTTTTGTAAATTTGGTAATCAAATTTGGTTGTCTTGCCACTTTATTTATCGAGTCATGTAGATCGTTGCGACGTTTTGCGCGTCTCATTGTTTTGTTTATAATACAATTTGTTTGACCCTTGAAATGTTCTTATGCAGTCCACTTTGTTGGTTAACCTTAAGTCTGTGATGAATAAAAGTAACTCTGCTTGTATAATTATGTAACTAAAGAAACTCAGATGGACTGTGCGCGTTGGGGTTTCTCCCTCGACATAGTGCCTTATGGTTGAGTCTGTGCGTGTTGTGGACTTTCATCCCTGCCATATTACCATAGCTTGGTCTGTGCGCGTTGGGGTTTCTCCCTCGGCATGGTGCCTGTTGGCTGGGTTTGTGGACCTTTTTCCCCGGCACAGTACTCTTTATTGTTGAGCTGATCAGTCTCATTTTTATTGATGAATAACATGAATATTAATGAAAGATAAAAGTTTGAACTTCCGATGTTGGTACTCTGTTCTGTCCAGTTGATGTGATTAGTCATTCTTGCTCAGCTAGATTTACTGTTTGCTTACTTTTACTCTGCTGCTGACCTTTTGTTGCAGTCATTTTATATATTTCCTTCACTCTAAAGTTTGTTTGGTCTGCCTTTACTCTTTGCACCATTTCTAACTTGCTTCTGAGGTGTTCTTCTTTAAATGCCTCAGGATCAGAGCAGTAGCAGTTTAGCTCACCATGTTGTGCTACTGGTGCTGTGGGTTGCTGCGGATGTTTGCTTACACCTCGGAGCTTTGAGATAGTTGACTTTGTTTAGACTTGTCAGATTTTACTATGAGTTCGTGTCAGTTGTTGACACCCATAGTCTTTGACTTTTTTTGTGATAGACTACTTGATGCTTTTACTACTGTTACTTTTTACCTGTTTATACTTTCTCTCTGGGGAGGATTTGTTTTAGGATGCATTTAGTTATTTTAAAGTATACAAAACTGTATTCTGGAGTATTGACATGACATGACTTTTAACGGCAAAATCTACTATTTTAAGCGCAATAAAAGTTATATATATATTAAATGTAGAAGTCACATCATCATTATAATATGCTAGACCTTCATTCTCATATAGGATAACAAATGAATCAACTCAGTATTTTCCGCCGCGTAAAACTTATATATCTTCTCACCTACGGACTAGTGATCCACATGACCGAGGACACAGTCAGTAACTCAAATAACTTATATGTATTGTTTTTCTTTTAACTTAATTTCATAAATTTTTACATGAAGTAAATGTGATGACGAGTAGCCTGAGCGTCTGCAGTTGTCCCCTCACGGCGGGGCATCATGACGCGTATTTTCTCTACTCTGACATATTTTTGAATACGGAGAAAATGCGGGGTGTGACATCCTCTTCCTCTAATTTTGAATACGCAGAATCACTGCCTGATATGCTTACTTTCTTCTTGGACAAGATGCTCTTTTCAGTCTTCTTGTCCTTGTGATGTTTTTTGCCTTCAGACTTCATCTGCTCCTTCCTCTTAACTGGACAGTCAGCAATGACATGTACACTCCTATTGCAATAGTAACAAACAACATTAGTCTTAACATATTTATTCTGTTTGGAGACATACCTTTCCCCAGAAGGTCATTTCTAGATTTGTCTGTACTAGAGTAGGGCTTCTATGAGGTTGAGCTAGAAGATACTTTGTTCTTCTATTGTCTCCTCCTGCTTAGCAACTTCTTGAACTGCCTAGATAACATTGCTAGTTCTTCATCTAATAGTTCATTCCCAGAGGAGCTGGGTTCTGAGCATTCTGACTCTGCAACTCTCCTTAGAGTAGTCTCTTCTCTACTTCTTCTTATGACTTCAGCTCTGAAGGCCTCTGACTTCTCTTTGTTGAGAGATCTGGCTACATCCTCTTCAGCCTTCCTGGAATTCAGCTGCATCTCATGGTATAACATCTTCACAAACAAGTTCCGAGCTAGAGTGTTGGTCAGGTTGCCAACTTCTCTGATGGAACAAATATTGATATCCCATTCCTTGTTTAGAGATCTCAAGAACTTGAAATTCAGATCATAATTAGTTCACCATCTGCCATAGGTGATCAGACTGTTCACCATCATGAAGAACTTTTCATAGCATTCTACTATGGAGTCCTTCTTGCCTTGTTTGAAGGCCTCATATTGTTGATTTAGGAGAGATGTCCTATCATCCTCCACTTCTTCTGTTCCTTTCATATAGACAATAAGGGATTCTCACATTTCCTTGGTGTCTTGCAGTGGACACAGTTCTGGAAGGTGAAGTTATCTATGACACTGACAACGATATTTTATGCCCTCTTATTCATGGTTTCCTGGATGACCTCATCCTCGGTCATATCAGAGTACTTCTTGGGAGTTTGAACATTTGCATCTAGGATAAATATCTTCATGGGAATGAAGGGTCCCTCTAGGACTGTGATGAAAATCCTTGGGTATGAGGCTTCTATAAATAGCCCGACCCTCTCTTTCCAAATTCCAAAATTTTCATTTCTGCAGATATTGAGCTTCATGGAGCTCAACTCTTTGTGGTTCTCACCTAAACCCATGGAGTAAATATTCAGTTACTCTTGGAGATCTGTTCAGACTATTAAGTCCTTTTGGAACAATATCCCTTTGATACCACTTGAAAGTCTTTGTTTAAGAGTAGTTATACACCTAGTGAGGGGGGGGGGGTGTGATAGGTTTCTTAGTCTTTAAGACTATCTTTTTATTTAGCTGTGTTGAGTGTTCAGTTAATATAGTTAGCTTTCAAGAAAGAGAAACAACACACAAGTATTTATAGTAGTTCCCCAAGGTATGAGTACATCTACTGTCACTCCCACCTTTCTAACAGTGTGTTAGACAAGACAATCTTCTTCAATCTCAGCTACAAGAGCTTACAATATAGTTCCCTTAGGATCTCACAGACTTCCTCCAAGTCCTTCCTCAGGCCAAAGTCCTACAACTTAGAGTAAATATTACACCTACAACGCAGTGATCCTCTAATCACATACCTCAGACTTAATCAAAAGTCCTACACCTCAGGCTAGGAGGATAGTCCTACACTTAAAGAGATTAACTCTCATACAGCTCAGATCAAGAATGATCCTACCTCTGGCACACATGCCCTACCTCAGATCCACCACAAGATCCTACAACTCAGCCTTTATAATTCAGGCTTACAGCTCAGATCAAGACTGATCCTACAAAATAAGTGGTGGTGTTGTTGTTGATTGACTCCAGAGAAAGTGTCCTCTGAGCCTGCCTTTTGAACTGAGTAAACTCAACCCAATCTTCTTCACAGCACCAAGAATAGATCTTCAGGGTTGTTCTGCTTGTGTTGAGAAGTAACTGCAGAGCACTGCTTTTTCAAGCTTAGATTGTAGTAGAGGTTAAAGCTTAGACCTTGAAGATGAGCAGCATCTTTTAGGCTTGCTATGCTTCTCCTTTTTCAGAAAAGATTTTTGGATCTGCTGTTGAAGACTAGTTGAATCTTTAGAGAGTAATTTATTCAACAGCTCACTCTTCTCTGTTGTTTACAGACTTACAGTAAGAGCTTATTCTTTGCAATCTTCCACTTAGTCGAGAGTAAGAAGATGACTAGAAATGCTCTGTCTCCAAAAAGCTCATTTCTTTTTCTCGGGACTCTACTTTTCTATCCCGCTGTCCAAGGGCTATTTGTGTAATATGGACCAGCAGAGTTGGTAATTGCAACACTTCTTTTTCATTTAATGTTGTACTAAAGGCAAGCGCACCTTTTGTCATCTAGCATGCAAAACCCGCCACATTCGAATTAATGATGACATAAACATGACTTAGAGCTTCCGGACCTAGCAAATTTTAGACAATCTGCCTAGGTGTTGAGTGGAACCTTGTCACTCAACGTAGAAACACTTAGCAGATTTCTGTACCTTGAGGCGTCGAGTGAATCTTCAACACTCAAAACTTTTATACTTGATCCTTAAATCCAGTCGAGTAGGCGTTGAGTGAACTGACTTCGCTCAATGCTTTTGTCCTTAGACATATTCATTAGATTGCAACACACAGACTTTGACTGCATGAAGTTCTGTCAACGCTTTTGCTTCTTGGCATTAAGTGAATTGTCTTCACTCGACGCTTCTGGATTTAGACAAATTTCTTGTCTGCACCACTGGGGCTTTGATTGCTTGAGCTTCTATCAATTCCTTTAGCATCTTGGAGTTGACTGAACTATCTTCACTCAATGCTTCTAGACTTAGCCAGATTTTTTGACAACAATACCATGGCTTTAACTACTTGAGCTACTATCAACGCCTTTAGCCTCTAGGCGTTGAGTGAACTGTCTTCACTAACGCTTTTGGACTTAGCTAGATTTCTACTTTGCCAGCATCCTCTCTTGAGTCCATCTGTCATAATGACTCAGACTACCTGTCAAATCAGTGCAACAGAAAACAACCTGCAAACATTGAACTTAGAGCATGCATAAGATATACTCATATGTATATCATTGTCTTGTGGGCCTTCTTCAAATTTAGGATATTGTGATCAATGGACCCAACATCCGATCCCACGATGGAATTCGCAGTATTTTGACTGGTCGTTCCTCGTATTTGGGATCGTCACCTTGGGTCGATGAAGGGCCGGGTCATTTTGAATTGCATAAAGTACATTGGTTCTCTTGGTGTTTAACACAATATACTCTTGAGGTTGACGTTCCCTCTGGAAATTGCGCCGACATTGTCTATTTCGATGCTCTTCTCTCTGTCCTTTGTGAATCTTAGGGGTCAGCTCCTGACCTCTTTTTCTCTTCTAACTACCTTCTAATTGTTGACGGTGCGCCTCAATAGCTTCATCGACAATAATTTTCGCCTCCACATGATGCGCGGGATCTGAATAGCTAGGGACAGTTTCCCTCATCAAAGCTGAATAAAAACCACTGGGGCGAAGTCCTCCAAAACCTACACCCCTTAAGAGTTCAGGTTCAACCCCCAGAATTTGTTGGGCTTCAGCAGTAAATCGGTGGAAAAATCTTTCAAGGATTCACCCTCATTTTGGCGAATTCCAGACAATTGTGAGGGGTATCGAACAGTCCTTCGTTACCAACAACCTGATCAACGAAATGTCTTGTCAGCTCTGTGAAAGTATATATGGTCCCCACTCTCAAAGAATGGAATAAGGTACAAGCCTGCCCTTTCAGTGTGGTTGGAAAAACTTGGCAGAGCAGCTGATTCAGAGCATTGTAGGTTCTCATAATGATATTGAAGTGGTCTATATCCTCCAGCGGGTCATCGGTCTCATCAAACGTCTCAATATTTGGCTGTTTAAAACCATGGGGGATCGGATGAGCTAGAACTTGGGGTACGAACGGGGAGCCTCGACAAAGAGAATGACGAGCGAGTACGTCCTGGCTCCTGACTTGTTTGCATTCCTCTATGATTACTTAACATATCTCCTCCCGGGTGATCCTTTCGCCTGTCGGCAGTCGAGCCACTTCTTCTGTGTGTCGGCGACGGTGACTGGCTCCGGTTCCCCTAACAGCTGGGAGAGTGGAACTAGCGGCGTTAGAGAGTTCTTTTGACACTTCTTGCCTATGAAGGGCTTCTTGCGCCATACCATTGTTTGGCAGAGGCGGGGGGTTGACTGGTGCCGGTGGCTGGAGTGGAGCGAGAGGTGCTCCTAAATTCCTGAGGAGAGCAAGCATCTCTGTCTGCTGCTCCTCCATCTATCGAACTCGTCCTTCCAAAGCTGTTGTGGGCGCGAGCATAGCTTCAACCTCGACTGGTGCATTAACGAGTGAATGAGTGTGCGTTGGCTCAGTGCGTCCTCCAGGGATGGATTTTTTTTGTGGTTTGGACACTTAATTTTGCCATTGAAATTGACCTTGAGCATCACTGAGTTGAGGGTATTGTTCTTGTGAGGATGTTGCAAATTGTTTTCCCAAAACAAACGACGCCAACTGTTGCGGCCAAACTCTACCCCGGTAACACCAGAATAACTTGGATCGCCTAAGTTCTCGGAGCAGTCGAGCGCGCACACAGTCAATGAGAGAGATTTTACACGCAATGTTTTTTTATGTGGAAAAACTCCTAAACTAGATAAAAAATCACATGCCAGATTTGTGCCGGTCAAGTTCACCATTTGTTTTGGGTTACAACTTTATTGAAGAATCGAGTGCGATAGGCCGCTACTCGTTACACTTTTGGGGATGAGAGAGGTATTCAGGCTCACGGCGAGCAGCAGACTGCTCGGCGTGAGGTTACTTATTGTATGTTGTGCACGAACGGTCGCTTCCTTTCGCATGAATCTTTTGCTCGTTGCTCGCTTGTGGACTTAGGCGGATTTTTGGTGGAGAGGCGGAAGCTTGAAGGTGGCTGATTGGAGGAATCCGGCGGAGCTCTGACCTTAGGAAGGAGAAAGCAGAAAAAAAAAGTGAGAAATGAGTAAACCTGAGACTTCTTTTACAGCCACCGGGAGTTGGTTACGGTAGTTATGCGGCTATCCACACACCGTAATCACCAACATAATTATTTTTAGCATAGTTTGAGGTGTGCATTTTGATCATTAAATTCGTTGTTGTTCGTAAACCGATATCTTAATAAAAAATACTCCACCACTAACCAAGATGGTTGGTGGGTGGTTACGCATAAAACGGATGGCGACAATCATACCAGAGTGATCAGACGACGAGGAAGGCCTTCCATGCAAGGGAGACCAAACCGCCGACGACATCCGTCGGCGAAGAAAGTCGCGGCCGGCGAGACGCACGACCACGACAGGACAGTTCGCGGCTGCGAGAGGCGGCCGCGTGGAAGGGCGGCCAAGAGCGTCCGTCGGAGCGGGCGGCGCCTTGCGGCCCCGGAGGCGGGGCGGCCGTGCGCAGCCGTCCGAGCAGGGGGAGCCTCGCGGCCACGGAAGGCGGCCGCGGGAGGCGGCGCATCCGGACGCGGCCGTGCTAGCGGGCGGCGTCTTGCGGCTACGGGAGGCGGCCGCGAGAGGCGGCCGCGAGAGGCGGGACGGCCAGGCGCGGTTGCCCGAGCGAGCGGCGCCTTGTGGCCGCGGAGGCGGCCGCAAAAGGCGGGCGGTCGGGCGCAGCAGCCCAAGCAAGCAGAGAGAGATAAATATATTTAATTTAATATATATTTTGACGGAGCTGAACAAATACAAATTATACATGTCAACGCTGAGGCAAATGATACCGTTTGGAAAACTAATCCAAATAGCTTTGGAATGGAAGTTGCCGAGAGAGATAAATATATTTAATTCAATTTATTAAAAAAGGGCGTCAATTCTAATTATAAAGGAGTTGGAATAGGGAAACTATCATTTTATTTTTCCTTTTTTGATATTATTAGCTGAGTTTACCATTTTTTATTTTATTTTTTTTAAGGTCAACGGCTCAAAACTATCCTTTAATTTAATATATATTTTGAAGGAGCTGAACAAATACAAAATATACATGTCAACGCTGGGTAAATGTTACCATTTTGAAAACTAATCCAAATAGCCTTGGAATGGATGTAGCGGAGAGAGATAAATATATTTATTTAATTTATTAAAAAAGGGCGTCAATAAAGGAGTTGGGAACACGGAAGCTATCCTTTATTTTCCTTTTTTGATATTATTAGGGAGTTTACCATTTTGTTTTTTTTTTTTTTTTTTTTTTAAGGTCAAAGCTGTCACCCGGGGCGGATCCAGAGGGGGCCCGAGGGATACCGACATTCCCATTATTTTTCAAAATGCTTAGTGTATTTGAATTACTCTCATCGAGACAATGGATTTGACTACTTATATCAACGTTTTAAAACCGGACCGGAGATGGAACCGGTCTTAGAGAGGTTCATGGTTCAACCGTTGGATCGGTTGAAACCGTTGTTGAACCGGGGTTGGACCGTTTAGACAAAAGTAACTATATTATATCATCATGTATGTACTATGAAATACTATGAATATCATTATATCAAAAATAAAATATCTAATGCAAACATATCATAAATATAATGTCACACAATGAGATATAAAGTTAAAAACTTAAAATAGACAATTAAACATCATGTCTAGAGTCTAGACTTATAGCTCTTAATAATTAATATCATAGTTTTCAAATTAAAGTACTCCACTACTCCAAGTCTCACTCTTTCAATCATAGTATATCATCAATATCATAGTCAGCAAATAATTCTCCTCCAAAAGCTTCAAGGTCAACATCTTCAATAGCATTCTGAGTAGACTCGTCTACACAAATAATTTAAATTAAAATCAATTGCATTATATAATAAATATAACACTGACACACTTTATCTAAGAAACTGAAAAAACTTACCATTTATTTTTCATGATTTTTGTCCACTTGGTTGAGTCTCCGCATCAATTGGTAAAGCAGATTCGCCATAGATATCATTTTCCAATTCATTATAATTAAGTTCCGGAGTAGGCTCTTCCTCAACTACCCAAAAATCCATTGAATCAATACTAGTATATCAAGAGGATCATATTTCTTTTTCTTAAAATATATCCTGCCAAAAAAACCATATTATACGAGTCAAACGATCAATTGAGTTTAGCAAATTAATGGTTAAATATTCATACCTATCCCTCATGTTAAGATTGTAACGAACATAAACTAAATCATTGAGTCTTTGATGCTCAAGATGATTCCTTCGTTTTGTATGAATTTGCTCAAAGACACACTCCAATTTCGTTCACAACCAGAGGACGAAGAGGTCTGACTAAGAATTCGAATAGCCATTTTTTGCAGTTGAGGAGCACTTGAACCGAACATTCTCCACCATTCATCTATAAAATGAGAAAAATAAAGTTAAAAGTTAAAACTCAAATTAAAAAATTAAATGTACGTATGTTAAATTGTTAACTATGAACTCATAGTCTTACTACATACCCGTTGCATTTCCTTTGACATTTTGATGGCAAGAGGCTTCCAAAGCTTTCAAGTGTGTCTCGATATATTCTAACTTCATTCATCGCAATTGAAGCTTTATTGCAAATATCCTTATTGCCAATAAGATCAATTAAGCCTTGCACAACTTCGTCTTATTAGATAATTAGCTGGATCATATTGGAAAGCAGGGTTCAAAAAATATGCTGCAGAATGAATTCTTTGGCGAAGCTGGCGATCCCATCTATCTTTGATAATAGTTGTATATGGCTTGTACAACCGCTTAACATTTTTGAATATACCTTTAATTGCTTTTCTAGCACGGTACATACCATCATAAACATAACCAATTGACGGCTTTTCATCGGAATCAACAATCCGTAATAATCGTATAAGTGGGCCGGCAACCTTTGTCATTATCAAACACATATTCCCAAAGTTTATATCTAAAATAACAGCAACGACATCTTTTCCTTGCTTAATTTTGCAAGTTTTGAGTCAGTATAGTACTTGCTAGTCACTAAAGCTTGTAAATCATGTTTGTGCTCAAATATACTTTTTAAAGTAATAAATGTGGTTGCAAATCTTGTAGCTCCTGACGAACAATTTCTTTCCACCCTTCCCGTTTTCTCAACCAGATAAAAAGAAAATATGGTTGTAAACAAACACGGTAACCTTTGAAGCTTTTTTTGTTATTTCACTCATATGCGATAAGTTCCCAATGTCCTTTAAAATCAAATTTAAGCAGTGAGCTGCACATGGAGACCAGTAAATGTTGCCATACTTTACATGTAGTAACTCTCCACCTTTTTGTAATTTGCAGCATTATCGGTAATGATTTGAACAACACTAGATGGACCAATCCACTAACCACTTCTGAAAACAACATGCATAAAGTTGTAGCATCTTTTGTAATATCAGATGCATCCACTGACTTATAAAATGAGATACCGCGAGGTGAATAAACTAAGAAATTAATTAACGTTCTACTCCTCTTATCCGTCCAACCATCAGCCATCAATGTACACCCAGTTCCTCTCCAACACTCTCTATAAGAGTCTATAAGAAGTCTGCATTCTCTTTTGCAATCCCTCAATAAATTAGTTCTCATCATATGATAAGAAGGCAACTTATAACCAGGACAATTGAAGCAATTGCATCAATAGCTTTTTGAGCAAAAAACAGAATTTAGTGCATTAATTGGTATGCAACTATCAAAGAACCATCTAGATAAGCACATGTCAGCACGATGTACTACTTCCTTTGAGGCCAATACACTCATTAACGATGGTTGTGATCCAGCAGATGTCCTAGGAGCGAAGTAACTTTCAACTTGATCAAGTTTTCATTTACCTTTATCATGTATACTTGATTGTTGTGACTTAACAATGGATGATGTTCGCTCATCACTTACCGGATCACCATATGGATTTACACTACCCAAAGATTCTTGTGATTCTTGCTTTTTGGCAGTAATCTCCTTTAAATTGTCTAACATCTGATTTCTAATATCATGATCAACTTTTTTACAAGCCGTGATATTTCCCTTCACTCCCGCTAGATGTTGTTTCATTCTATTAATCCCTCCTCCCTTATAAACCCCGCCACAATGTAAACATTTATAGTGCTTTATTTTTTTTCCATCAGAACTCTCAATTAGTGTAAAATGATTCCATGCGGGATCATTTTTTTCACGAACAGATTGCAAAGAAGGATTAGATGCCTCTGATGGAGTTTCCATTCTCTGCAAATCACACATCGTGCTAAGAAATATTGCAAGCTAAAAATAGTACAATACAGTAATACACAAAATAATTAAAAATCTATTCACTCCGCTTGACCCTCTACCGGCCAATACTACGAAGCAGTCCTACAAATAATCATCACATCATCACAGAGACTACATGTTTTGCTTAGCCACTACTTGACTAATACCTCAAAGCACCCCTAAAATTTAAAGTGCATGGATATAAAGAGATATAGTTAGTAAGTTACCTGTGAGCTCTCTTTACGAATATCTAATTGAATTTTTTCCGAAGGTGAGCCTTCTCAAGAATGGAAATAACACTGCAAAATTACAAATTGAAAAATACTAATAAGAAAAGAGGTAAACATATTTGTATGTTGAAATCCTCCTCTAATGAAACATCAGTGTATTTATGAGGGATTTTGATTTGAATGTAACCACTTTTAGAAAAACAAAAGAGGTCCAATCACAAAATCCAACATGCCATCTAAGCGAAAATGAAGATCTATATTTAACATAACTTTATTAATTGCATCACCAAACACACGCATTAGGCAAGAAGCCAAGAACCATCATTCCTATCATTAGTTAATAAAGTAGGCGTAGCACCTACACTTAGTTTTTCTTTAATAATCATCAACTTATCTTCTTAATTCTGAATGTATATTAGAGTTGGCAGCAATTCATCAAGAGTTAAATATTAAAATTATTCTACACTTCTGGCTATTCATAGGCATGCCACTCCAATATACAACAGTCAATTGATCAATTCTAATTCAACAAAAAAACTTCAATGTACAAGGCATGAACAACAATGACAAAGAATCATAGGTTTGAAAGGGGGAAAACTGGAAAAGATATACCTGCTGAGTGCTGACTTTCACTGCTGCAATTCAGGGAACAAGAATCAGTCTGCATGTAGAGGCGAGAGCAAATTTGGGCTCACTGCTGCAGATTTGAATGAGAAAGAGAGGACCGAGAGGTGAGATATTTATTTCTGCAATGAATCTTTCTGAATGAGAAAGAGAGGACCGAGAGGTGAACTACAGGAATAGGGAATCAGGGTGTTGAAACCGGAACCCGGCTTCCTGTAGAGCTCGCCCTTGGGGAAAGGGGTGGTCTCGCGCCTACTTCGTTCCTGCAAAGAAAAACAACAAGACAGAGAGAAACAGGCCCAAGGGCTCGGCGGGGAGGTCCCACCACAAACCCGGAAGATCTCAGAGCGCTTCCCCTCCTTAGCCTGAAGCCGAGCTAAGGTACCCTCAGAAAGCACAGAGAATTTGGGGAGAGGAGCACAAGGAGAAAACGTGCCTTCAGGGGTACCCCTTGGGTCCTATTTATAGTTTTCAAAACCTGGACTGCCAATAACTAAAATAGCTGACCTGAAATTACCAGGAAACCCTTGGCTGGGCCTGCCAACAGCCAAACTCCGCTGTTTCGAAGGGCTATGGGCAGGCCAGCAGGGCTTAAAACAGTAAAAAATACCTCCGATCCTCAGGCGAGCTGGGACCCCTGGCTACCTCGGCGTGCTTTGCTCGCCAGCTGCTGCCGAGCTCCACTGCGGGTCGCGAGTTGCAGCTCGCTCGGCGAATGCCGAGCTCTGGGTCGCCGATCGTCGATCTCTGGTCGACGGATGCCGAGCTCAGGCCCGCTCCTGCTGCCGCCGAGCTTGCCTACTGCTGCTGGGCTCGCCTGCTGCTGCCGAGCTCGCCGAGCTCGCCTGCTTGGCCTTTGTTGAACTTGCTCGCCGGACACGGGGTTGTACACAATCCCCGCTCTTTTCGAGCTTGCCAAAAAGCTCGGAAAGAAACATCCAACCCGAAGTGTGCGGCGAGCTCCGGCTGGCGAGGTGAAGGGAATCTTATGGTGGGGGCCACCTGCGGCTATATATATGTGCACCTGCTCTGCTACCTGGCTCTTGCCATTCCCCCTGCTACCTTGCCAAGATGCCCCTTCCTAAGGAGATTCAAGAGCGCGTAGATCGAGCTCGCCGGGCTTCCGAGGCTCGTATTGCCGCGCTGACGGCGGTCCCCGCAAAGGTCCCTCAAATTGATCCCGCCGAGCCGGGCTCAAAGAAGTCAAGGCCATTTCTCGAGGCGGCTGAGCCCATCTTCCACGACCTGAGGGCCACTTTGGCTCGCGAGACCGGCTCTTCTACTCGAACTGTTCTGGAGAATGATAGGGAGGTCGTTGTTGTCGGTGACGATCAGGGCGGCCTTCCAGATGGCGAGGGGACCGCGCCGCGGGTTCCTACGCCGCGAGGCGAGGCTGCCCCCGCCACTTCACGACTTTCGGCCCCGGACAACCATCCACGGGATCCGCCACTCCTCTTCGGGATCCTGCCTGTGAGCTCGCAGAGGCCAGCTTCGCCGCCTGGCTCCCCTCCTCGGCACATTGATGCGCCCGCCGGGGGGGCCCGGGGTCCATTCCTGTCCCGGGCTTCGAGCCCATCTCGCCGGGAGCTCGCGGCCCAGGTCGCGGGAAGGACCTGAGGTTCATCCCTCCTCGCCTCTCTTTGGAGCCGCCGAGCTCTTCAGGTCTGCCTCGCTCAACCCTGTGCTTCACAAGCTTTTGCTCTGCTGACATCTGCCTTTACAGCCCTTCCCAGTCAGTCGGCCGCCGAGGAGTCCTCGCGAGCGGCTCGTCACTCTCCCCTCCCGTCTCCGAGCTCGCTGGACTCTTACCTGGGCCCGGAGGTGGATCAAGGCGAGCTGATGAGGAGGGAGGCCAAGCTCCTCAAGAAGCTGGTGGGTGGTCTGCGCGAGGTGCAAGGAGCCAACGAGACGCTGCAGCGCGACTATGCGCGCCTTGCTGAGGAGGTGCGCCTCGGCCGACCTGGCGAGTTGATGTCTCCTAACCGGCTCCTGGATGAGATAGATGACGGTCTCTTAGTCGCGCAGAGGAACTCTGGAAGGATCCGCGAGCTTCTCCGCGCGCGGCAGCTTGGGGGGCGGGGATCGCGAGGCCGGGGTAGGTAAACTTGCGGGCTCCCCTGCCGAGCCGACCGGCGCTCGCATCCTGGTGCCCTCCCTGCTCGCGCGCCCTGTTTTTTCCTGTTTCGAACTGTCCCCTGCGGGGATGAATAATTTCTAGGACATTTTTAATTGTTATTTAAATAAAATGCTGTAATGTTTTGACTTAGCCTTAGTGAGGATGCGCCGGAAGTCGGCGAGCTGGGGTGGTGAGCTGGGGTGGCGAGCTGGGGTGGCGAGATGCGCCGATGTGACAGCCGGCCTCAGATTCCTTTTCCTATAAATAGCCCCCCCCCCTCACCTACCCCCGTACTGTCTTTATTGCTCTGCTTCCCTTCTTGCTCTTTCCTGCTCGCGCTGCGCTTTGTTTCTTTTCTGCGACCATGGGCAAGACTAATCCGGACGCTGACGGCCGCTCCAAGTGCGCGCAGCACTTCGCGGATTATTGTTTCTTTGACGGTCATACCAGCGAGGAGGAGCTTGCAGAATTCAAAGCCCAGTACGTGCCGCCGGGCTTTGAGGCGCGCAGGCCGGGGCCGGGCGAGGCCATCAATACGTTTTACGAGAACGAGCTCGCCTTCCCCATCTCGCATTTCGAGGTGGGGCTGCGACTTCCTTTGTGGCCGGAGATCCGGCAGATCTTGAAGTACTACGGGGCCGTCCCCGCGCAGCTGAACTCGAACGCCATCGCCATGATGGTGGCGTTCGCGAGCTATCTCCGGCGGGAGAGGATCGAGTTTAACCTGACGGTGTTCAGGAAACTCTTCTCATACAAGGCGACGACGGACGGGGTCGCCTACTTCGGCGGCTCCCTGATCAAAGTTCGCGAGATCGCGAACAAGCACCACACCTGGATGACCAAGATCGCCTTCATCAAGGGCGATCTCGGCAACATCCCCTACTCGCCGCAACAGAAAGGCGAGGAGGTGTACCGCCCGCCGGCCGTGTCCGGCAACGACGCCGAGCTCCACAAATTCTTCCTCCACAAAGACTTCGAGGTCGCCTTCCTGCGGAGGGGCCTCGACGCGCTCCCCCCCGATTCTGCCCGGCGAAGGTACGTTTCCTTCCTCTTGCCGAGCTCGCCTTACTTGCGAACCCGCCTTTTGCGGACCCGGGGCTGGAGACTGACCCTCTTGCTCGCGAGAGGGCGGCGGCAGCGGCCTGCCGAGACGAGGCGCTCTCCTCGCAGCCCTCTTCCAGCAAGAGGCGACCCGAGGACGCGGGGTCGAACCCGCCATCCGGCCCCCGCCAGGTGAAGAAGATGCGGAGAGCCCTGCTGGCGTCGCGGGGGCAACAACAACAACAACATCAGTCCAGCCCCAAGTACATCAGCTCATCGGAGACCCCTCCCGACGTGTCTCCGGGGAGCCCGCTGAAGGAGATTACCAGCAAGGGCAGAAAGGGTGGCAAGGCCCCCTCTTCCTCGGCCGCGATCTCCCCTCCTCCCTCGGCGAAGAGGGCTGCCCGCGAGCGCGCGCCGCCGAAGCAGCACCCCCTCTTCAACTTCGGCGCGCGCTGGAAGGATTCCGCGGGCGAGCCCATGTTGCAGTGGGACGAGCTCGCACATCGAGTCTCCGTCTCCACCCTGCACCCGTCCTGGCACGACCGCGAACCCGCCACCGGTCACGCCTACGCCCTCGGCTTCGGCCTCTATGGCCGGGAAGATGCCGAGGCCTACAAGAGGGCGACCCTCCGGCAGCTCGGTCATGAAGGCTTGCAGTCCCACCTGCGGACTCTGGAGCTGCACCACATGCTGGCGCGCCGCAGCTTCGCCCTCAGTCACCAGCTCGAGAAGGCCGAGCAAGCTCGCGACCTTGCCAAGGAGCAGGTTGCCGATCAGGCGAGGCGGCTCGGCATCGCGGACGGTCTCCTCGCCAAGGCTGCTGGCGGGCTGGTAAGTGTCGCGCACCACTTTTTTACTTTGGAAAGCTCCTTGTGCTGCTGCTAAGTGAACTCTTTTTCCAGGATGCCAAGGCGGCGGGCGAGCTCCAGGCTCGCAATACTGAGCTTGAGGAGGAGAATGGCCGCCTGCGCGCGCAGCTGGCCGTGGACGCTGACGCTGCCGGGGAGCTCCAGGCTCGCGATGTTGAGCGAGGGGAGGAGATCGTCCAACTGCGCGCACGCCTTGGCGAGTTGGAGAGCGCGAACGCGAAGCTGAAGGGGGAGAACCAGCACCTTCTCGGCGAAGTGCGCCGCCAGGCGGAGATCTTCTTCCCGGGGCACGACATCGATCCCACTCTCCCCTACAAGTCTCCGCGCATCTTCGGCGAGGCGGACCTCGTTGAGAGACTGCGGATCAACTCCATTCAGACCGCCGAGTGCACCCTCGCGATGATGAAGGATTCAGGGGTGCTGGTGGAAGGATGCGGGGAGATCTCAGCTCGGGACCTGATGCCGAGTCTGTTTCCGGCGACGCCACCCAGCGAGAAGGAGGACAGCCTGGACGCTATGTTCGGGAAGAGCTTCCAGGATCACTCGGGCGACGGCGAGGATCAGTCCGGCGGAGGGGGCGAGGCCAGCTGACGGCCTAGTATTTGTCTTTTCTCTTTTTTGACTACTCGCAGAGGCGAGCTCCCTGTACATTTATAAATAATAAAAAGGTGTTTTGATCATACCAGTGTTCTTTTTACTATGTTCATTGTCATGAATGTATTTTCTCCCGCGACCTCGCCGAGACAGGTTCCGCGAGTAGTGATTATGAGAGCGCGCCCGCGAGCGGTGTGCTTGGAGTGTTCGCCGAGTCCCAATGATTTCTTGGCGAGTTACCCTCCGCCCTTATTACGCCATTACGATTCGCGCGCGGCCTCCTGCCTTTTTTTTTCTGCCTACCTCTACTCGCACACGAGCCGCCCAGATTGTGCTCATCGAAGAAATTTCTCGAAGTATGATGGGCCTGGTGTGCGAGGAGCCTTGGTCAGGTTCGTCTTTGGCGAGGCCCGGGCTCGCGGCCGGCTTCCCTACGCCGAGCCGGGGATGATGAGCCCGAGCTCGCCTATGCCGACCCCTCCGGTCCAGCTTACTTTCTTGATTATGCCGATCTGAGTTCGCCGAGCCCGAGCTCGCCCTGTCAAAACCCTTCCCCTTCGTTTCCTGCCACAGACTTTGACCTACACCTGACGACTTCAGGGCCGACATCATCGGGTGACTTCCAGCCCTGTCAGCTAGGTGAGAGCCTGACAGCGGGATTTGCTCGGGGCCAAGGATGACACCGAGTGACTTCCAGCCCTGTCAGCTAGGTGAGAGCCTGACAGCGGGGTCTGCTCGGGGTCCAAAATACATCACCATCGAGTGACTTCCAGCCCTGTCAGCTAGGTGAGAGCCTGACAGCGGGATCTGCTCGAGGCCAAGGATGACACCGAGTGACTTCCAGCCCTGTCAGCTAGGTGAGAGCCTGACAGCGGGATCTGCTCGGGGTCCAAACTACATCACCATCGAGTGACTTCCAGCCCTGTCAGCTAGGTGAGAGCCTGACAGCGGGATCTGCTCGAGGCCAAGGATGACACCGAGTGATTTCCAGCCCTGTCAGCTAGGTGAGAGCCTGACAGCG
The DNA here is from genome assembly GCA_039583875.1 of Platanthera guangdongensis. Classification (NCBI taxonomy): domain Eukaryota; kingdom Viridiplantae; phylum Streptophyta; class Magnoliopsida; order Asparagales; family Orchidaceae; genus Platanthera; species Platanthera guangdongensis. The sequence goes on from CM077152.1 coordinate 21,763,167, forward strand.
GGATCTGCTCGGGGTCCAAAATACATCATCATCGAGTGACTTCCAGCCCTGTCAGCTAGGTGAGAGCCTGACAGCGGGATCTGCTCGAGGCCAAGGATGACACCGAGTGACTTCCAGCCCTGTCAGCTAGGTGAGAGCCTGACAGCGGGATCTGCTCGGGGTCCAAAATACATCACCATCGAGTGACTTCCAGCCCTGTCAGCTAGGTGAGAGCCTGACAGCGGGATCTGCTCGAGGCCAAGGATGACACCGAGTGACTTCCAGCCCTGTCAGCTAGGTGAGAGCCTGACAGCGGGATCTGCTCGGGGTCCAAAATACATCATATTCCACCATGCAGGCCAATTGCAACGAGATCAGAGAGCTTGAAAGAATTTATTATAATCGGAGTGTTGCTTACATGGTTCAGGGAAAAAAGCGTTTGAGGTCGTCACCACTCCAGGTGAGACTCAAGGTCTCGCCTTCTACATTTTGAAGTCGATAGCCCCCCGACCCCAAGGCCACCTTTACAATGAACGGTCCCTCCCAGCTGGGATTGAGTTTCCCTACTGATGCCGACCTCCCTGCTGCATCGACTTTCTTCAACACCAAGTCCCCCTCCACGAACTGCTTGATCCTGACATGCTTATCAAAGTATTTGGCCATTCTTCTTTTTACCTCCTCTTGTCGGATGGCGGAAAGGTCTCTTACTTCTTCCACCATGTCAAGGGAGAGCCTTAGTTCCTCCTCATTCTCTGCTTGCCATTCCTCGCGGCCTTCCTTTGCTGTCACGACTCGCGGCGTTTGGACTTCGAATTCAATGGGGAGCACTGCCTCGCATCCGTGGGAGAGTTTGAAGGGGGTCTCTCCTGTAGCTGTGTTGGGGGTGGTCCTCAGGGCCCAGAGGACCGCGGGAAGCTGCTCCACCCAGCTCCCTTTTAGGTTCTCCACCTTTTTCTTGAGGAGGTTGACGATGATCTTGTTTGCGGCCTCCACTTGTCCGTTACTCCTGGGGTGATGAACCGAGGCGAACCTGAGATCGATCCCAAGCTGTTCGCAAAAGCTGGTGAACTCGGCGCTAGCGAACTGAGGCCCATTGTCTGTTACGATGGCCTGGGGCAGCCCGTGGCGACAGATGATCTCCCCCCATACAAAGTTCCTGATCACCTGGGAGGTCACCTTAGCCAACGCTTTCACCTCCATCCACTTTGAGAAGTAGTCAATCATCACTAGGAGGAACCTTCTCTGACCGCTGGCTTGGGGAAACGGCCCAACCAGGTCCATTCCCCAGATTGCGAAGGGCCATGGGGCCGTGATACTACGGAGCCGTTGGGCCGGCTGCAGCTGGAGAGGGGCAAACAGTTGGCACTTGTGACATTTTCTTGCGAATTCTACAGCGTCCCGGCCCAGGGTGGGCCAAAAATAACCTTGCCTGACTATTCTTCCTTCCAGGGTCCGACTCCCGGAGTGACTTCCACATTCCCCGGAGTGGACCTCCTCCAAGATCCTTCGCACTTCTCCCTCGGCCACGCAGCGGGCCAGCATCCCTGAGAGGGTCTTTCTGTATAGCTGCCCGTCCTGGAGGAGGTAGTATGCTGACTTGTACCTCAGCTTCTTCTTGTCCACCCCTTCTGGATACTCTCCCGTGGAGAGAAAAACCATCACAGGATCCATCCATGAAGCTTGTTGATCGATCTCCATGAGCTCTCCTTCTTCGATGGAGGGGCGAAACAGGTCGGTGATGGTGCCCCCCACCTGGGGACCCTGCTTAGCCAACTGATCGGCCTGTTCATTTTCTTCCCTGGGCACATGTTGGATGGCAAAGGTTTGAAAAGTTCCAATGATCCCCTTTACTTTGGCCAAATACGATCGCAGGGTGGGCTCCCTTGCCTCAAACTCCCCGTTGATTTGGGAGGCTACTACCATGGAGTCTGTGAGGACCTCCACATCTGACACTCCAAGTTCCCTGGCCAGACGAAGCCCTGCTATCACGGCCTCGTACTCGGCTTGGTTGTTGGTAATGGGAAAGTGCACCACCACCGTTTGCTCGATTCGGGTCCCTTGGGGGCTTTCTAGGATCACTCCTACTCCTAAGGAATGCCTTCCCGATGCTCCATCCACTCTCACCTTCCAGGGAGCCGGGCGAGTGAGTTCTTCCTCCGCCACCTCCACCACATAGTCAGCAAGGAAGTCGGCCATTGCCTGGGCCTTGATCGAGAGCCGCGGAACGAAGGAGACGTCGAACTCGCTCATCTCCACCGACCACTTAGCCAATCTGCCTGAATGCTCCACCCCCTCGAAGATGTTGCGGAGGGGATGGTCGGTCACTACTCGGATTGAGTGTGCCTGGAAATAGGGTCGCAGCCTCCGAGCCGAGATGATTAGGGCGAACGCGAGCTTCTCCAAGATCGGGTACCGGAGCTCGGCCTTCCTCAAGACCCGGCTCACATAATAGACTGGGAGTTGTCTCTTCCCTTCTTCTCGAACCAGGACCGAGCTTAAGGCCTCCGTCCCGACTCCCAAATACAGGAACAGATCCTCCCCCTCCTTTGGTCCTTGGAGCAGCGGAGCCTGTGTCAACTGCACCTTGAGGGCCTGGAAGGCCTCTTCGCATTCCCTACTCCATTCAAACCTCTGACCCCCTCTCAGTGTCTTGAAGAAGGGGGAGCACTTCTCCCCTGCCCGAGAGAGGAAGCGACTCAGCCCTGCTAGCTTCCCTGTCAACCGTTGGACTTCCTTTGCATTCCGCGGGGATCCCAGTTCCAAGATGGCCTTGACCTTGTCTGGGTTCGGCTCGACTCCTGCGGGGGTGAGGAGATGCCCCAAGAACTTTCCCCTGCTGGCCCCAAAGACACATTTTAGTGGATTCAATCGCATCTTGTACTCGCGCAGGGTGGCGAAGGTCTCCTCCAGGTCTCGGAGGTGGGAGTCCACATCCCGGCTCTTGATCATGAGGTCATCTACATATACCTCCAGATTCCTCCCCCTCTGCTCCTTGAAGACCCTATCCATCATTTTTTGGTAGGTGGCTCCAGCGTTCTTCAGCCCGAACGGCATCATCTTATAGCAGTAGCAGCCGTCCCCTGTAATGAATGAGACATCCTTTATGTCCGGGGGGTGCATCCTGATCTGATGATAACCTGAAAATGCATCTAAAAAAACTCATTACAGAAAAACCGACGGCTGAGTCAACCAGCGCGTCGATCCGAGGCAAGGGGTAACAATCCTTAGGACAAGCTTTATTAAGAAGGGAAAAATCGATACATAAGCGCCAGCGGCCGTCTCCCTTTTTGACCATCACGACGTTCGAGACCCATCCAGGGTATTGAATTTCGGACACAAAGCCCGCTTTGAGAAGTTTCGCCACTTCCTCCCTGATGGGTTCCGCCAGCTTGTCCGCAGTGGACCTTTTCTTCTGCTGAACGGGGCGTGTTCCCGGGTCCAAGTTGAGGCGGTGGCAGGCCACATCCGCGTCAACCCCCGGCATCTCCGCGGCGTTCCAGGCGAAGATGTCCACATTCTTCTGGATGCACTCCAGCATCCTGCCTTGGTCCTCCGGGGTCAGCCCCCCGCTGACGCGGATCTTTTCCACCCTTCCTCCTCGGGTGAGCACCTCCAGCTCCACCACCTCCTCAGCTGCCTCCAGCCTGGATTGCTCCGCCCATCCCTCGGCGTCCCTTTCCTCCGGAGCGGGGACCTCTACCTCCATCGCTTCCTCCTCGACCCTCACCTCGGTCACCTCCAAACTTCCTCCGGCCGCTTCCTTTGCGTAGCCCTTCTCTCCCAGCTCTCCCCCCTCTGCTTCCTCTTCGACCTCCTCCATCCTTCTCCCCATCTCCTCGGCTCCCTCCTGCCAAGAGATGGTGTTCACCGCAGTGACATAACACTCCCGCGCCACCTTTGGGTCTCCCCTAACCCTGACTTGGACCCCCTCGGTGTTGAACTTCAAGCATTGATGAAAAGATGAGGGGACGCAGCGGAAGGCGCTGATCAGGGGCCTTCCAAAGATGGCGCTGTAGCTGCTGGGGGCGTCCACAATGACGAACTTGCAGTTTCGGGACTGCCCCCCCAAGGTGACATGGAGTCCGACTCCTCCTTCTACCTCCTTCCTTTCCCCTGAAAACCCGAACAGGGGGCCATCCGAGGCCAGCACTCTTCTCGCCTCCACCTTCATTGCGTCGAACGCCTTTTTGAAGACGACGTTGACGGAACTTCCGTTGTCCACGAGGATCCGTGAGACGGTGAAGTTTTCGATGGCCGTCTTGATGACCAGCGCATCACAGAACGGGTCCTCGTGGTCTGGTAGATCACTCCTGGAAAAGGTGATCCTCTCCTCCGGTGGCGGGGTTTGGGATGTAGAGGCGACGCTTCGCCGGTACATGGTGTGGAGGCTAGCCTTGCGGGAAGCCTCGATCCCTGCTCCCCCGTGGATCATCCCGATCCCTCCTCGGGTTCCCACATCCACCCGGTCTTCGCACCGATCCTCCTCCGCCCGAGGCAGGACCTCCTCGATCCTCACCTCCTGCCGTGCCCCCTGCTGCTGCTGCTGCTCCCTGTTCCCTCTTATCTCCAAGAATTCTGGGCACGTGGCTGTTGCGTGCCCCTCTTCCTGATGGAAGTCGCAATAGGGTAGCTCCACCCTAACCTCCCTCCTTCTTCTCCTCCACGCTCCTCTCCTGGCCCCCAAGGCTATGGCCATGGCCTCCTCTTGATCGGGGAGCCGGGGCCTCTGACCCTGCCTCCAGCCTGGGGGGTGGAACTGGTCCTGCCTCCCCTGATAGTGGCCTCTCCCGTAGTATCCCCTCTGTGGCCCCTGCCCCTGCCACTCTGGTCTCCAGCCCAGCCTACGGTCGGGCTCCTGACGCCCCCATCCCGGTTGCTGTCCTTGGAGCTGCCTCTGCTCCCTCTGCCTGGGCTCCTCCCTCCTCTCTTCCTGTCTTCTTCCTCCCCTCGACTCCTTCTCCTCCTCAGTCTCCCACCTGGCCAACTTCCTCGCAAATTCTGGGTTCGACGCCTCCCCGTCGACCTCTCTCGCCGCCCTCTCCATCAGCTCCTCGTAGGAGAGAGGGGGAATCCTCTTCAGTTCCATGCGGAAGAAACCCTGCTGCAGGCCCAGGGTGAAGGCCATCATCAGACTGTGGCCCGGCATCTCCTGGACTTGGGTAACCTCCTCCTGGAACCGATCGACGTAGCTCCCTAACGTCTCGTTCACCCCCTGCTTTATGTGGAACAGGGACTCAGACTCCTTCTTCCTCTTCTTTGCGGTAGTGAACCTCAACATGAACCCTCGGCGTAGGTCCTCGAAGCAATAGATGGAACTGGCCGGCAGCTGGTGGAACCACTCCCTCGCCTTATCCCGGAGGGTGATGGCGAAGAGACGGCACTTGAATCCGTCCGACATCTGACGGATGGAGACCACGTCTTCGAACCACTGGACGTGTTGAACCGGGTCTCCCTTCCCAGTGTAATAGGACATCTCGGGCTCCCTGAACCCATCTGGAACTGGAGCTGAAGAGACCAGCTCGCTGAAAGGACTCCCTCCCCCTACTGGGCGAGCTGGCGAGTCTCGTGAGCCCAGCTCGCCGAAGCGACCTCGGCCTGCCGAGCCGGGGAAGAGCTCGCGCCCGGGGAGCTCGCACCCACGGCCCTCCTCGGCAACTTCCTTCCCAGCTCGCCTGCCGGGAGCGTCCTCGCCCAATGAGGGGGCGGCCGCGATCTGATTTGCCGGAGTCGAGCACTCGGCCCGCGTGCCGAGTGCGAACTTGACCAGATTCAGCACCTCGCTTCTGAAGTCCTCGAACATGCCCACCGTTGCGAGAGGCGGGGGGGGCGGCGAGCTCGGCCTGTCGGATCCTTGCCCTGTCATTGAACTCGCGAGAACTTTTCTGTGCTGACCACGCTCCACGCTCACCGCACCAAAATGTTGAAACCGGAACCCGGCTTCCTGTAGAGCTCGCCCTTGGGGAAAGGGGTGGTCTCGCGCCTACTTCGTTCCTGCAAGGAAAAACAACAAGACAGGGAGAAACAGGCCCAAGGGCTCGGCGGGGAGGTCCCACCACAAACCCGGAAGATCTCAGAGCGCTTCCCCTCCTTAGCCTGAAGCCGAGCTAAGGTACCCTCAGAAAGCACAGAGAATTTGGGGAGAGGAGCACAAGGAGAAAACGTGCCTTCAGGGGTACCCCTTGGGTCCTATTTATAGTTTTCAAAACCTGGACTGCCAATAACTAAAATAGCTGACCTGAAATTACCAGAAAACCCTTGGCTGGGCCTGCCAACAGCCAAACTCCGCTGTTTCGAAGGGCTATGGGCAGGCCAGCAGGGCTTAAAACAGTAAAAAATACCTCCGATCCTCAGGCGAGCTGGGACCCCTGGCTACCTCGGCGTGCTTTGCTCGCCAGCTGCTGCCGAGCTCCACTGCGGGTCGCGAGTTGCAGCTCGCTCGGCGAATGCCGAGCTCTGGGTCGCCGATCGTCGATCTCTGGTCGACGGATGCCGAGCTCAGGCCCGCTCCTGCTGCCGCCGAGCTTGCCTACTGCTGCTGGGCTCGCCTGCTGCTGCCGAGCTCGCCGAGCTCGCCTGCTTGGCCTTTGTTGAACTTGCTCGCCGGACACGGGGTTGTACACAGGGTACCTGGCCGTCTTCAGGCAGTAGATCCAGAAAAGCAAGCGGGAGAAGATGCAGAAATCGCGAGCGCCAGAGTCGTTGATGCCGCGACCGCAAGAGTCGCGACTCGCGAGCGCTCGACTGGTATCGGAGAAGATGCTGTCAGAGTTCTTCACTTCTTGCCTTCTTGGGTTCTTCCTCGCATCAGGAGAGAGGGCGGAGGAGTCACAGGAGGGGCTGAGCGGAGAGCCCTAAACCTAAACACGATGAAAATGAAATGGAGGCATACAGGATTTCCGGCTTTCGGCTTTTCAACTTGACCTAGTATCGAATTGCTGGCATTTTAGGACCGCCCGGTTTTTGGAAAACTGGCCCGGTTTCCGGTCCACCGGTCCAACCTCCCGGTTCGCCGGTTCTGGGCCGGTTTTCGGCTGGGGCGGTTTTGAGCAACCGCCCGGACCGGCCGGGGAACCGGTTGGCGGTCCAACCGGTTGAACCGGCCGGTCCGGTCCGGTTTTCAAAACCTTGATATATATATATATATATATATATATATATATATATGGTAGGTAGGTTGAAAGGGAGGTGGTAGGTAGCGTTAGAGGGGCTGCAAAAAAAAATGTATATCAATCGCTGAAGCACTTATCAGCTTTTATTTTCATTTGAAGCCCTTTGCTGAGCTGTAACCAGGACAAAGCTAAGGCGAGAAAGCCCTTTCTTGCGTTTGTTTTTAAGCTCTTCTTTCCTCTGAAGAGAAAATAAAGTATAATAAAAATATGTGGTGTTGAATGATGATTGGTGTAAGTTCGCAATCACAGTATATTTTCAAGATGGTTGCAATATTAAGAAATTAGGCCCATTGAAGTAAATTAATAAATAGCCCTGAAAATAATATAATTAATAATTAATAATTTTAGAATGCAATTTATAATTCTAAACTTCTAAAGTCGTACAAGGCACGGAATAATTATCCGAGTGGTGGTAGGTTTGCTAATAATTCTTTTCGCAAAACAAATACAGCACGATTTCTGAGGGCAGGAGGCTGCACACCATTTATATATTTGCAAAATTAACGTGGCACAGCAGACAGCATTCAAGGAGAATTTATATAAAAAAAAGAAACAAAAATGAAAAATTAGCGTGCACGCCTCTTCATTACGCTCTCCTATGCGCGACTCTTCCAACCGCGCTATCATGCGCGTCACTTACGTGCCCCTTACGTGCACGCTCCTGCGCACAACTCTTCCATGCATAGTCCTGCGGGCATCACTTCCGTGCGAGCTCCCGCACACGCTGCTTCCGTGCGTGTTCTTGCGTGCACCTCTTTCTAGCGCGCTCTCGTGCGCGCCCCTTCATTGTGCACTCATCATCCTTGCACGGGCTCCGCGCACTCTCCTCCAGCAAGCGGTGCTCGCGCTCTCCTCCAACAAGCCCCTCGCGCTCCCCTCTAGGAAGCGTTTCGCACGCTCTCCGCCAGCAAACGCTCCACGCGCTTTCCTCCATCAAGTGCGCCTCTGCACGCTCCGCCATCAAGACCATCCAACGGTGCCTCCGCGTGCTGCCGTGCTCCGCCATCAAGATCGTTCAAGCACGCCTATGTGCGCTCTGCCATCAAGACCATCCAACCGCGCTTTCGCGCGCCCCGTCATCGAGATCGTTAAAGCGCGCCTCCGCGCGCTCCGTCGGGGCCACCTAGTCTCCTCAGTGTCAGCAGACCAAGTTCGTCTGAGCACCCAAAGCCCATGTCCCCTGCACCGCTAGCAGTTTGCAACAACTTCAGAGCCCGCCAAACACAAGCTTGTTAGACGACATCAAGACTGCCACTCCCGACTCCACTGAGCGCAACAGAAGACAAACCACAGAGGGTACGACGCGGAAAGCGCGCCGTCCAAGCTTCTAAGCCCCTGACGTCAGAACGCAAAAAGTTGCTCCCGCCTTCAAGCTAAAGACAAAGACCTCAAAGCCTCCACAAACGCGAAGCTCCTAATTGTAGCTGGAAACAGTTAGAGCTCCGTGAAGGGTGTTCTGTCACCCTCCGAGCACAGTTCTCTCTCTCTCTCTCAAATTATAACGAAAGGCGGCCTGTCATGGATCCGATCACGTGGTTTTTCATTCGGTTGAAGAGTTTTCCACATTAAAAAAATCCTCTTATCATCTCTTCCTTTCTCTGTGACAGTTTGCACGCTCGATCGCTCCCAGAGTAATACGGTTCAATTTAATTCAGTCTACCGGAACCTTGAGGAATCGACAACATTTGTAATTTTTTCCATCTATATTACATTATTAGTAATGAGTAGCCATGTATACTTTAACATTTAAACTCAAAATATGAAATTAATAAAAAAAATTAATAGCCCAATGAAAATAATAAAGCAAGGTAGTCACAACAACAACAAAAATCAATGACAACTCTTGCTTATAGAGTGTACACATCAGATTGGCCCATACATTTTAGGATACTACTTTTATAACAGAGCTTATATAACATTTTAAAGGTGAAAGATTATTATTGAAAAACATTTTAAAGATAATTAATTTAACCCCATTTTGAAATAAATATTAAAACAATTTATTTTTTTACATGCTTTTAGCCTTTTTTCACCAAGGAACCAAAAATTAGGAGGAATTTTATTTACTTTAAAAAGACGATAGACCAAAATCTCACAAGAATAAAAAATTTACTTGCTAATTTCAAAGAGCAATGTTATAAGCACACCAATTTACGCTATTGTCACATCAATTCTAACTTAAAAAAATACAAAAAATCCTAACTCAACTCCGTTAACAGCACACCGGTTCGTTTCTCTCTTCCGCTTCCACCTAACGATGATGAGCCCGACCTTCGGAAATCCCCGATCTTCCTCTCCTCCCAGCACGGCATTGATCGCATCCTCGTAAACTCCCACTCGATTTTCAGCGCCGGCGTCGATCGCATCTCTCGGCTCTAACTCTCCTCCTCTCCTGAATTGCCGAGCAGCTTCAAAGCTCCGTCTCCAATCTTGTCTTCGCGACCCCGCAATTTTCTTCAGAGTTTGATTCAGGTTCTCGCTAGCGATATTCACGTGCTAATATCGTTTACTTGTCGGGCTCGTATTAGACGGTGTTGTTTTTGATTTTCTCCAAATTGTTTAGGCGGTGGTTTTGTTTTCCGGCGGGTTCTTGAGTAGGCGGCGTTTGAGATGTCGGTTTCCGACGACGGCGGCTCATCTCCTCTATCTCAGTTGAGCTCTATTCGTTGACATGGAGAAAATTAATAGTAGTATACCGCTATAATCATCAGTTTGTTTGTAGTTAAGCATCTTATCTGCTTAAAAAATGATGGTTCTAACTTATAAGTCCTAAAATGCTCTCAAATTGTGTAAGAAACAGAATATCTCCTCCCATTGCAGAGATTGAAGTCTTCCCGTTTTGAACTATGCAAACTATTAACGATTTTATGTTATTAATCAATAGTAATTTTGGTGAAAATAGCGTATAAAAAGGAGAGTAGAATCATATCCATTTTTTTTGTCAATAACAATTTTAAAATTTGGTGTGCCAATAACGTATTTGTGTGAAAATAAAATAATCTGGTGTGTCAATAAAATTTGACTGTCAATAGCATAAATTGGTGTGCTTGTAACATTACTCATTTCAAAAGGACGTTAAAATTGAGAAATTTATTTCATAGCTAATCATCTATGTATACTATTCTAAAAAATATATGGTGGTATATCTTACTGCGCTCGAAACATCCTGTGTGACCGTCAAATTTGGAACAACTTTCACGCTGCCCCTAACAGGGATATTTACAGGCGTAACTCTAAATCTCTAACGAGATATTGGATTCCTAGCAGATCCTAACCAAACTCAATAAAGATCCGTTATCATTCATATAAATATACTTCAACAATTTATTCCTATATTGTATATTAATGATATCACAGAATATGTCACTTAAAACAAGAGTTAATAACGACAAAACATGAGTTTTTCGGAAACATAAACATGAGTTTTAGAATACAGATAAATTTAAACTCAAACAAATGGTTCCAAACAAAACAGTAAATTAAAACTGAAAACTCAAACGTACTGATCTCAGGTCTACGTAAACAACAGATTATCGTCATCCGGGTCGAAATCAACTCTCTTTTTTCATTCTGTATTTTTACGCTCTTGGTGATGCAATCCTAAGGCGTCTGTCTCTCTCCAAACCTGAAGATAAAGCCCGCCGTTTTCAAAAATTTCTCCTGCACATTATAATTCAGCTTTTTTTTCATCTTGAAATTTTATCGTATAAAAGTTATTTTGAAATATTATTATTTATATTATTTTTATACTGCAACTATACCACCGCATGTTTCATGCATCCCAATAAAAAACTCTCGTTAAAATGTGGTTTTCAGCGGCGTTGTCACTATTATTCACTCATCTCTAAGGGCAGAGGAGCACAGAAGCATACCATTCCCGTGTAGCGTGTTATGAAGGACTCAGCGAATCAAGTGGTTCCAGGAAGATGTACACACTATATATTGTAGGCGCGGCTCAAAGCAGAGGAGCGAGCATCTAGCAAGTGTGTTTCGGAGAGAGAGAGTTTAGGGGAGAGAGAGAGTTATAAGAAGATGACAGAGAGTACGGCAAACCATACGCAGACAGTGAGAGGATGGGCGGCTCACGACACATCGGGGAAGATAACCCCCTTCGTGTTCAAGAGAAGGTATGTATGTAATCTTCTTGCTTCCTTTTGCCCCTTCACAGGCCAGAGGATGTGACCGTACAGATTTCCTCAGCAAAACATGTTTAATGGGGTAAATTTTCTCTCTCTAAAATATGGAAACAGGACAAACGGACCAGAGGATGTCACCATACAGATCCTTTACTGTGGGGTGTGCCACACTGACCTTCACTCTGCCAGGAACGATTGGGGGGTCACTACCTACCCTGTTGTGCCCGGGTACTGCCTCTCTCTCTCTCTCTAACTGTTAATTTACTCATCTTTGTTATAATCAATGTGATGGGGCCTCAACTGGGCATTGGGCTGCTCGCAGAGCTATCTCACTCATCTCACTCAGGATTCATAGTCAGCCTCAGCCGGCTGCAGCAGGCCCCGCAGATCATACACCCCAACCCCTCTCATCAGGCCCGGTTGGCTGCTCACAAGGCCCACGGCCCAAGATCCATAGCTGCGCAGCGTCTAGGCGGGTTGTTGAGGCGCACACTCGATCCCTCCACCTCCTAGATAAGATATGCTTCCGCGGATCAGCTGATAACGAGAGTTTCGCGGAAGCGTATCTTATCTAGGAAGTGGAGGGATCGAGCTCTCGCCTCAACAACCCGCCTTGATGCCATGCATCTATGATCCTGGGCCGTGGACCTTGTGAGCAGCCAAGCGGGCATGAGGAGAGAGGTTGCGGTGTATGGCCTGCGGGGCCTGATGCAACCGGCTGGGGTTGTCTATGAATCCAAGGTGAGATAGCCCTGCGAGCAGCCCAGTTAGGCCGCATCACAATGTTAAAGGAGATCGACTTAGGTAGCTAAGAAGGGGGGCGTCAAAAAGATATTGTAAGGGAGCAAGTCCGTCACAATTACGCTCCTTTTGTTCCGTTACCAATGATGGAAAAATAGAAGCCCCGAGACGCCACTGAATTTGGACCTTAAATCTCAACCCACACAAGAAATCACAAGCTCTTATTTATGCAGAATTGAAAATTTAAAAGTATTTATAATTAATTATTTTGGTCATTCAAAGTATTTTTTGAATACCATTAAAATTTGGACAAGTCAACTTGTCAAAGCTGCTATTAATTTACCTATTACGCTTTTATACTCACGCCTATTTTTTATTCTAATTAGTAATACTTTAAATATTTTTTTTGAATGAATGAACAAGTATCAAATATTTAAGTTACATGTAAAGTAATTAAAATAATAAAATTTATAAATATCAATGTATCAACTGAGCTAACACTGAGCTCAGTTGGTCTGCTTTCTGACTACAGCTATGAGTACTTATTGTGATTTGTGAAGCACTATGCACGAGAGATTCACGCTAATTTTACTAGTTTATTTACTAAAATAATTATTATAAATATTATTACTTTCATATTAAAATTAAAATAATATTAAATATTAGGAATTGATATCATACATCATATATATTTCTAATATAAATTAGTTTTAAATATGAAAAAAAATAAAAATCCATTATTACATTAAAGCAGGTGGGGCCGTGGGGGCGGGGCATTGGAAAAAATCTATTATATTGCTTTAATACATAACGTAGACTAACACCAAATTTAGAATAATAATTTTTTTACAGAGAAACAAAGTATTAATATAAGTAATGTATGAAACAAAAAAGATGATATTCAATATGCACTTCCATATGATTCTTCCCCTACATTGATAAAATAACCAGTTTGTGGGAGGCACTATCCACACACATGTTTTATAATAGTAACAATGGGTAGGTCAAACTCAACATCTATGGCTTAGTGACATAACGTGCTTAGTGTTGAACCTGAAAACCACGGATAAGTTCAAAGAGAGTTCGGACCGGGGGTGGTAACTTGTGCTTACTTTTCTTGAACTAGAGCACTAGGCTGGATTCTTAGGGCAAGGAACCCTCAACTGATGGAAAACTAGAAATAGATCCCGAGTTGTATCGAGAAGGTCCCGCCACACACCCGGAAGATCTAGGAGAGTTTCTCCTCTCAAAGCAATGCTGAGTTAGGCACCTTGTAAGACAGTTGAAAGCACTCGACCTATCCACCCGAAAACCATGGTGAACGGGGAGCTGAAGTTTTCAACCTGTCCACCCGAAAACTACAGTGAATAGGGAGCTAGAGCTTTCAACCTGTCCACCCGGAAACCACGGTGAAAAGGGAGCTGAAGCTCTCGCTGACCGGAGCCAGGCTAATGGGGAAGAAGCAAGAGGAAGCTTTCCTCCCCAACCCATGTGAGTCTATTTATAATTTTTCAAGGATGGTCTGCGGATAGCGGAACTCCGCACTTTGGTTTTACTAATTGCAATCCAAGTTGGTGTGCCAACAACATAGTCCCGTTGTTTGGAGTAGCTAGTGGCAGACCTAAATGAGGCAACCTTGGGATGGTGAATGCCTGATGAGGCTGGAACTCGCCACTCGCCTTGAGTCTGGGGCGAGTGCAGGCCAACTTGCCCCACTCGCCCCCTACTCGCCTGGAGCCTGTACTTCGCCCCTGGAGCCTGGATCTCGCCCCTGAGAGGTTGACTTCTTCTGCACTCGCCCTAGGTGGGCGAGATCCTCTAGGCCATCCTTGGGCGTGTCTGATCTCGACCAATTACAGGTTATACACTTAGGCCTTTAACCGTATCGTCATACTTTTTAGTATTATTGACAAGGACACATTTTTTGATCCGTCTTCTGATTTACCTCTGTTGTCTTTTTGCTAAGTCGACAATGCTCTCAAAATTGGAGTCTGTCGCCATAATTAGCAGTTGTTGGATGGAGTCCCAAAGTCTTAAAAAGAATTGGTTGATCTGATCCAATTCTATGATAATCATGGTTCCGACATAACGGAAGAGGTGACAAAATCATCGCTGATACTGCATAATTGACATGCTCCTTTATTGTAGATGTAGGAAGCTGTCCCACAACTCTGTCGATCTGTCTGTGAAACGAAATGGTCGCTCAACATGCAGGCAAATTCTTCTCCGTCAATTTGCATGCCGACGAAGGTTTGAGCCCAAAGATGGTCTCCACCACTGATGGGCATATCCCTCGAGGACAATGATGACCAAGGAGGTGAAGCGGTTGATAGGGCACCACATCCCCACCAAGAGTTCTTTTAAATTGTCTAGACACTTCCGTTTGTATTGTAATTTCATTCCCGTGGAAAAGTGGAAAAATGGGGATCACAATCCCCTGAAGATGGTCAATTTCTTCATCTCAGATAGGCCATGGTCTTGTGGAGTAGGTGTGCACTGCTCAAGGGTTTCTCTGAAGACGTTGACTAGGACAATAAGGGAATGTCCAAGTTTAGTTTGTAGAAATACGGGGTTTTGCTGGAACAGAGCCATTTGTGGTGGAGCCCCGTCTTCCTCAGGGGTGGCTGGTTGCTAAGAGTCATTTCTCGCAATCATTCTTGGAGCGGGAATTTGATTCAAGAAAAACATTTTGGTCAAGGTTTTTGGGGTGTTTGCCTAGGGTTGTGATTTATACCGGTTCCCTAGGGTTTACTTTTCTTGGTAGACGTCCCCACCCGTCACGACTCCCACCATCCTTGAAGTTTGGTGGTTGGCCTCCGTGTTCTTGCGGGTGGTCCGAAGGTAAATGGCGCAGAAAGTCTATTTCTCCCGTGATGGGAGAGCTTGTCGGAGGTCACGAATTATTCCTCGGTATGAGGGCAGTTAAGGAAGCTCATCGAAAGAGGATGGAGGCAAGTGGAGCGTCGAGCATTCATGCTTCTCGGTTGGACGGGATTCTTCTTGGTCGTCGCTGGTGATCCCTGAAGGAGAGGGGGATGCCCGTTGGCGAGTTGCAAAGTCCTACACAGGTGAGTGCATTGCATGCATAATTTCTGAGCAAAGCGCCAAAAAGGCTAGAATCGAAGAAAAAATGTGGTGAAATCTGTGGGGCTGCAGCGGGTTGTATGCCACGAAGAACAGAGGAAGGACATAACAAGAGATTGTAGCCCAAAATTGTGGCACCATCACATGTTCGATTTAGTTTAAAAAAAGGAAGAAAAAATATTGCTAAGGGCAGGCCTATTTAAGCTTGATATGCAGGTGTATGTTAAAATCTGTTAGGATTGTGACACCTCACACATGGACTCGGACCGTCCGGATCGCGCCACGTCATCGATCCTAGGGAGGTTTATTTGCCTAGTTTGTCCTAATCCTGATTAGGAAGTGGTTTAGTGGGAGGGCTGATTTTTGGGGAGGAATTAAGGGGGCTGCTTGTTAATTCGGTTTTGGCTTCCTGTTTCGGCCAGCGCCTTCATTGCTCTCCCTTTAATGGTGTTTCTTCCTTGTTTGGAGAGGTGGTGGTGGCTGCCTATTTAAGGAGGGCTGTTGCAGTCTTGGAACAAAACAATCAAGCAAGAATCAGAGAAGAATCCAACCTAATTTTCGGCCACCAGCGAGGAGTGTGAGAGCAAGTTCTGTGGAGGCGGTTTCCAGAGGCGGCGGCGGCAGCGAGCGGACCTCGTCAGTGCAGGAGGATCAGAGGCGGCGACAGGCGTGTTGCAGCGGCGATCTCCAGGCGGCATCGAGAGGTGTTCAGGCGGCGGCAGCGGCGACAGCTCCAGTTCAGACAAGGCGCGGCGGCGGCGGCAGCAGGTGTGCTGCAGCGGAGGCGGCGCATCAGGCTCAACTCAGGCGGAGGCGGCTTTGTCCAGCGGCGGCAGGCAGCTCCAGGTGGCGGCAGTAGCAGGAGGATTCAGGTGGAGGCGGCTCTGTCCAGCGGCGGCAGACAGCTCCAGGCGGCGACAACAGGTGCAGGAACGGCGGATCCATTGGAGAAGAAGAACAGAGGTTGTCGCCCGGCGACATCGATACCGCCCGACGATATCGGTTCTTCAGGATTTGGGTTCTTTGTCTTTCCTTGTTGTTCGACCATATTTGTTTGGTCTCTGGTTGTATCTGTGTAACCTCATCAGTTTTAGTGGATCTTTCTGGCGCGCTCTCCCCGTGGAGTAGGAGTCTCATACTCCGAAACACGTATATATTTTGTCGTCTGTGGTTTGCTTGGTTTTGGATTTAAATTTCGTTTATCATATTATTGCTCAGATTAGCTTCCGTTGCTAGATCCGCGGCGAACCACCGTAGTCGCGGATCCGGTCCCAATTTCACAACAAAAATCAAACAAACAAAATTAAGTGCATTGCTAAATTCCATCATTTGCCAAACTCTGCTAAGGGCTAGCAACATCCTTGATATGTCGAGTTGGAAGAAGACGTGAAAACATGGCTCGTTGAGCTCGAACCGAACAATTCCAGCAATTCTCATATACCTACGCGAAGTTGAGAAATGGAGTGATGTTGTCAAAGTTCGGAAGTCCATGAGCGAGCGAAGCATGAATCTTGATGGAGGTCAGTGGAGGCTGCGGACGAAGGGGCATATGCAGGCAAATCTCACGATCTCCTGGGCCGAATTACTTACCTCTTCATTCACATGGTGAAGGAGAAACAGAACTTCCACGAAGAAGATGCTAACATCCACTGAGCAGTCTTCGCGGGATCATGGCCGACAAAATAGGGATCGAATCGGCAATTGATGCTTCTATCAAGCATCGGGAGCCTAGGTCGATGACCAGTGACAGGCCTGTGATCGGCGATTGAAGGTGCGATCAACGGGATCATGGCTGATGGGATCGAGATCAAATCGACAACGGATGCTTCTGTCGAGCGTCGGGAGCCCAGGCCGTTGACTGGCGACAGGCCTGCATTGGAGATCGAGGTGCGACAACATGGCGGTGTGCTGCGTCACACGTGAGGGAGGATTGCAAATAGGTCTTTTTAAAGACAGAAGGGATAACATAGAAATGACATATTGGGATAAAATTTGGTGTGCTACTTGTCAAAACCTTGAACTGCCCATGTCCGGAGAAGATCTTACTATCGACTGATCACGAGACAGGCGAAGGAGAATCGCAGACGTTTCGCCACGCACTATGAGAGATTTTTGAAAAAGCTACTCCTCCTGAAGATACCCAAATCTCCAATTGAGCTCACGCAGAATACTCAATGCTAAGTCCATCCTCATTTTTTCCGGGAGATTATTCGGGGAGGAAGCAAAAACGCAAATCAAACTGAAGGAAAAACTAAAAACCTATAGGGCGTGGGGACCCGTTCGGGAATCTCGCACGATCAAAATCGATCTTCCGCCATTTTTCCCGGCTGTTGTTTTATATAGCAAAAATATTGAATCAAGACAGCAAACCAAAATCCCCACCATATGTACGTGGAACATCTGGGGAGTGAACCCTAATGCTAGTATAAGATGGACATATACAACTATATGATGCCAAAAGAAGGTAATCATACCACTTGAGAAGGTAAGGTCTCCAGATAGTGAATGGAGATATCGTGGGATAGGCGAGAAACATCTCGCTGATGAGGGCGAGAAGCACAACAAGATGATGATGGACCGTTAAATCGGAGATTGCCATATGGTAGCCAATTCGCTAATGAAAACAAACGAAAGAAGCACACCCTAGAGCTTTGGGGGAGGCATGCCAAAAACAAATTGGGTGACGTCATGCCACGAGATTTTATATAACGAGAGGACACACGCCCTAGAGCTTTGGGGGAGGCATGCCAAAAACAAATTGGGTGACGTCATGCCACGAGATTTTATATAACAAGAGGACACACGCCACGATAGCTAGAAGATTGAGTGGGAAGCCCACATCACCCGAGAGAGAGTTTGAATGAAATGAGTCATCAAAATGAGCAGTGGGTTATCGGATCCGGTGGCAGGTGTTCAAATCACGGAGGGGATATGTGTTAGGTAATGACACAGACATGGGCTCCGTTTGGTGTGGCGTTTTGGCCATCATTATAGAATGCATGTTTGACAAGACAATGATTATGAACACCACCAAGAAAAGAGAACTAGTTTTGAACATAAAAGAGGATGAAGTACCTGGGATGAGGTCGGGCGTTCACAAACGATGGTTCACAACAACCTTGTTGACCAAGCTAATCAAAAATGGTATGCCCTTAGCATTGCGAATAAAAAACCCCACGCTTTCATGCATGACAATGTTCTATTTGGTCTGTATAAAACGTTCAAAGCTAAACCACGAAGAACAAATGTGTTTATGCAAAATTGGAAGCTGAAATCAAATCATACTTAAAAGCCTAACTAAATTTAAAAGAACAATTGGATTCATTCTATCAAATCATAAAGTTAAAAAATCCTTAATTTTCAAACTTCCAGCAGCATGTTGGATGTTTCCTGATTCATATATCTATTTGGGCTGAATATGTGAAGGCATGAGATCACTGGCATCATCATCAAGGTGGGAAGCAGTGTGAGCGAGTTCAAGCTGGGCGACAAAGTCGGCGTCGGCTGCATCGCCGCCTCCTGCCTCAAGTGCGACATGTGTGAATCCTACGAGGAGAACTACTGCGAAAATATGCAGCTCACTTACGGCGGCGTCTTCTGGGACGGAAGCATGACTTACGGCGGCTACTCCACCATGATCGTCTCCCACAAACGGTACAATGTTGTTATTCTATACAAGATATCCTCGATCCATGAGATGAACTCGAATTCATGTTTTGTGCGAACAGGTTTGTAGTGAAGATGCCGGAGAATTTGCCCTTGGACGCGGCGGCGCCGCTGCTGTGTGCGGGGATAACCATGTTCAGCCCCATGAAGCAGAACGGGATGCTGAACAAGCCGGGGAAGCGGCTGGGCATTGTGGGCCTGGGCGGTCTCGGCCACGTCGGCGTCAAGCTGGGGAAGGCATTCGGCCTCCACGTCACCGTCATCAGTACCTCTCCTTCCAAGGAGGACGAGGCAAAGCGCCGACTGGGAGCCGATGACTTCCTCGTCAGCACCGACCCCGTCCAAATGGAGGTAAAACAAATTATTCCGTTCAGATTTTGATTCTCGCCCGCCGATGGATCTCAGCTGACTCATGACGAAATCAACTTGAAGGCCTCGAGGAAGACGCTTGACTTCATCATTGATACGGTGTCCGCTCAGCACCCGCTGGGGCAGCTCTTGGATCTTCTGGAAGTCGGAGGAACACTGGTGCTCGTCGGCGTGGCGGAGAAGCCGCTGCCTCTCCCCTCCTTCCCCCTCCTATCCGGTGAGCTCGAAAGTTAATTCCTATGATTAACTGGAGATTATGATGACTAACTGGAAATTTTGATTATGTTGAATGAGCAGCGAGGAGGAAGGTGGTGGGGAGTTTGATTGGCGGCATGAAAGAGACGCAGGAGATGATGGATCTGTGCGGGAAGCACAACATCACGTGCGACATCGAAAAGGTGAAGCCGGACGCCATTAATGAGGCTCTGGAAAGACTTGGGAAGAACGACGTCCGCTATCGATTTGTGATTGACATTGCCTCCTCCAGTAATGGCGTCGCCTAGTTTGTTCTTCATAATTAACTCACTTGGTTGAATGTGTGTTTTTTTTAATGTTGATTATGTATCTATTTGCTACCGATGCAAAATGTATGTTTGAGTTCTTAACTTTTACATACTTTTTGTTTGTAGTTCCTAAATATAAAGGAAGTTAATTTTCCAGTACTCCTATATCTAAAAATAACAGAGTTAACTTTCCCCTACTCCTATTTCTGCCGCCTAGATGAGTAATCTTAAAGTAGATATTTTCAAAATCTCAAAATCATTTTGAAACTGAAATACAGGATCTGTTTGGGTAGGTGGTTGTGGCTGGAAATGGAGGGGTTGAAGAAAAATATAAGTGTTTTTGGATTGAGCTCCCTTCCTGCGACTGAATGGCATTTTGGAGAATCCGTAATTCCAAATGGAAATAATTCAAAGGGACAATAAACTATTGAGTTATTTGAAAAAAAACATAACCGTGAAACAAATGTCTCCAACAACAACAAAAATGAAAATCCTAACTGATTCCTGTTGAAATGTCAACAACATAGAAAACATATGCTTAAGAAGACACCACATTACCGTACCATGATTTGTGTTGAAATCACTAGACTGCATGCCCATGGAAAACAATAGTTAACCATAAATTGTGATTGAGCCAAAAGGCATCTTCACCAGGGACCACTTGTGGTTCCGTCCAGCTTTCCGGCAGTGAAGCAATGAGCCGGCGATGAGAAGACAGAGAGGAGATTCAGACCGCGGTCCGTTGCATCGAGGAGAGGATTGAAGGGGAGGGGAACAAGGAGGAGATCATCAAGCTTGAGGCCGACAAAAAGACACTTGGGCAAGGAAGAACATGTCCCAGAGATAGGGCAGGGAGGAGCCGGTCTCGAGGAAATGATATGTGGTTTTTGTGGGGGAGTTTGGTTTGCCTATATAAGTTTTAGGGCATTCAATATAAATGTTCGGAATATTTTTTCCTTAGAAGTTTTGCTAGTAATAACATCCTTTAGATTTAAGTTGAAATTTTATAACTGATTTATGTATTTTGCCTAAAAAAATATTATGCATGTCCTCATAATAACTATATACTCATCAAATAGATTGATGCCTAAAATATAAGATAATTGTTAAAACATCACACTTTTAGTTACTCATACATTTTTGTTAAGGACGCGACACTTTTAGTTACTCGTACATTTTTGTTAAGGACGCAACACTTTTTTGAAAATTGTTAAAAGACACCACATTTTTGTTAATAGCAAACAAAAGCAAAAAAAGCTTCACATAATATGAGAATCACAAATAAGCAAATCAATTGAATCACACACAAATTTAATCAAAAAATAAGGTAATCACTGAACCGCAACATGAATTCCATTAAAATAGGGAAATCATGGGAAACAAAAATCATTAAATCCCCTCTTTTTACTCATCTTCTTCTCATTTTTGTATGTTCCTGATCTCCATATTTCGAACATAACAAAACTCAAACATCGACCAACTTTTTGAACGCACTCAAATCAAAGATTATCTAGACTAAATTGCTTAGTCAGTCTCAAAATGAGTTCCCACATCCACTTCAATTTTCTTAGCAGATTCCTCAAAAGGCTCATTTTCACTAATATGAACATCATTATCAATACACAATTACATATTACTACTTCCCTTCATACTGCAAAAATACACACACTCACATATACAACATAATGAACAAACATTCACCAAGCAAATGCTCAATGCAAATATAGACTACCTTCGAATGGGCCATTTTAAAGAATTGAGAGACATGATCGGAAACTTCCCACTTCCAGATCAGTGGAAAGCACTACCAAATATGCGAACCACTCTTAACATTAAAACTTCCCACTTCCACATTTAATTCAGATTTTGCAATGAGTATAAAATTCTTAAACCAAGCTTTTCATTTTCCACATTTCTCTTGAATCATAAAGAACATCCCAGATTAAATATTAAATCAGATTTTGCAATGGTTAAACCGCATTCTCTTAAATCAAGAGTTCATTGTAATGGGAACATTGGACCTAAATGGAAAGATTAAAAATCACCTGAGTGGTTCCGGCATGAAGGGAGTGTTCTAGTGTCAAACTAGGCAGCTGATGTCGAGGTCACTGCTAAGGTCGAGGTAGGGTTCCGACCTGGATCCAGGTGGTTGGATGTGCGGAGCTAGGGCTCTAATGTTCGATCCAAACGGCAGAGTTCAATCCCTATCCTCCGGCATCGCGTCTGTCGGCCGGATGCGTCCTGATCATTGCTATGCAGGATTGAGCGGGGCACCGGTGCCACAACCGAAGAAGAATCGAGGCAAGGAAGAATAGAGGCAAGGAGGAATCGTCGGTATCACAAGTGAGGAAGAAACACGAGGTTGTGGGTGTGTGATTTATGGTGATTGCGGTTAGTTATTTGAGGGGGAAGTTTTTTAGAATAAAATTTGGAGAAATTTGGTCTGTAGATAGCCAGATATGTTTTGCACTTACCCGTTGCCAAATATAAATTTGTCCATTTAGCTTAATTATGTGTAAAATTAACACTTATAATATTTAAAATATATAATCTATGAATTTATTTGAAATAAATAATATCACTCTTTGTGCGAGTTTATTAAGGGAGTTTATATGATGATAATAGGCCACAATGAAGAATATTTTTAATATTAAGGTTAGTTAAGTAAACCTCTAGCATTACGAATCTCAAAATCAGACATCAAATTAAAATCAAATCTGTGACACAATAATACCATGAGAATTCAATAAATGCAACATTAACTTTTATCATCGTTCATACAAATAAATTGGGGTCAATTTCCAAAGCTAGGGCTTCAGGGTACAAAAATCTTAACCAGTGTGTTTACTTAGAATTCTGCGACCAGTGCCCTCCCAAATCAGTCAAGACGATCTGACCTTCGGTGACCGCACAGACCACATGGGGTAGTTCAGCAAATTTCTCCAGTGAGAGCAGAGTCGGGCTCCAGACTGACCACTGGACCGCACGGTCAGGTTCTTTTTTTTATTTACACACCATGCAACCTCTCACCTCTGCGGCTCTCCTGCATCTCGGATAGCCCGTAATTTTAAGATTTTCCCGTTCAAGCAGGCCCCCAATCCTATAAATAGGGGTAAACAGTACCCTGAAAGCACACTAATTCGAATCCTCAAGCTCGCCACCTATGGAAGCGGTCTCGAATCTAGTGCCTTCGCGGTCTCTTGTTTGCCCGCTATCTTTTTTCCTCTTCCTTGTAACTGCAGCTTTTGCAATCAATCAATAAATTGAGCGTTGCAAGTGGTATTCGCCACGGTGGGTAAGTCTAGTCTCGTCACTTAGCGACCCTCTTTTCTGTGACTTCTTTAGCCGAAAGTAACTGACAGCTTGCGGTATTCCTCCCCCCGGTGTGCCTTAGCGTGAAGTTGTGGAGGTGCATTTTTTGCATCAACACAGTGGATCCACTTTGGACGGCTACGGCTAAATGATTTCAAATACAAATGGTTTTGAAATATAATGCTGAGGATAGAAGAGCCTGATAAATATGCCCCATCACCTACATGTGCACCACAAATTCTTGGAAAGGGTATTTTGACAGTTACATTGTGCCCGCAATCCTGCGATCATCTCTCACATTCATGTATTACAAAGAAAACCCTGGCGTAATCATTGACATAATCAGTTCCAGATTGCGTAAAACTCCATGTTCTTTACTTTCTGTTCTACTTTTATTCGCACCAACTATCATAGGGGTGAAATGGCTCGGATTCCTCATCAATACCTCTGCAATCGCCCGTAAACGACATTGGATCAGCCATGACTACATTTCATAATTGTACACTACAATCACCGGCAAGTTGTACATAAAAACTTTCCTTTCTGATCCCAATGATCTGTCAGTTGCCTAGGCAGCATATGATATCCAGTATGTAATCATGGTATCAAACATATATGGCTAATAATTCTGCTAAGTGTTTCTTATATGTTCCAGGGTAACAAAATATTTACCTAAATCTAAATGGTAGCTCTAGACTCAACTATATATAAATGATGATCCTCTCTTACAATGTAGTAAAAAACCACACTAGCACACCCATAGATTGATGAAGCAATAAAAAAACATACTATTGTCTTCAAAATTGCACGACATTATGGCCCAAATCATTGTGAGATAATCAAACAATTTGAATTATTTTGTCATATAATAAATGGTACTGATTAAGACAAATTTTCAGCTCCTAACAACAAACAACAACAACACTCAAGCCTTTATCCCACTACAGTGGGGTCAGCTAGAGCCTATATGGCTCCTAACAAGGTGTTAAAAAAATTCTAGGAGCCTTCAAAGATAAATTGCAACTCTTACTGAGAATGAGTGAAGATCCGATACTGAAGGGACGATAAGCATGGAGAATTAGGCATCGGGTCCCTGTTTCGAATCAGGCTCATCGAGGAATCGGCGATACATACGACACCAGTTCTCCGATGCTTCTTCTACGGTCCGATAAGTCCATATGTGCGATTTTGAGTTCTCTCGATCTTGTAGAATTTTCTGCAAATTGAAATGTGGGACATGAAGCTTTGAAAAAAAAGGAGAAAACAAAAGCTAATGAACTCTGACAAATGGATGTAGCGATATCTGATACAAATAGAAACAATCTGCTGCTAAAAAATAGTCTTCAATTGAGTTTTTCTTTGAAAAAAAATCATGGAACTACAGCTGAAATACTAAAATCATTAATATTGAACCGAAGCCCACAAAAAAAGCTTGAAGTTGACATTTACCTAAGTATTGGGTTAACGAAACTGAAATTAAGTCAAATTTGAAGTTCTTTTAGTGTCCCAGCAGTCTACATGGAAATGCTAAAATCATAAATACTGAACCCAACAGCACATAAAAAAGTTACATTCCCAATGCAGCCAACCATTCAAATTATGTCAAAACTCATGAAACGAAGTAAAATATGAACTTTTCTAGTATTAGAGCACTCTTCCACGACCAAATCTAACTACAGAGTAGGTAAGGGTTTATTAGGATGTTGCTTGTAAAAGAAATGCCGCAAATAAACCCATTCATGGCAAAAAAAGAAGTTAAAATATCATCACTTGCAAATGGTGCGCCAGAACCTAACCAGAATAAGGTAAACAAATGGCAAAGGTCCCCAGGGACTAAAATTAAGATTATATTTGCTATAAAAATTTTAGGGTTTTGAGCTTGAAGATTGGTGCCTTTGTAGACACATCATTGATTATGAAGATGCTTGGAATACTACAAATGCGAGGCACCATTGGTGTATTGCCTTGTGGATGATTTAATTTGTTTGACCATATTAAGGTCAGCCCAATGCAAAAAAGCATCTCCGCCCAGTGAGGGTTGGGGAAGGGTGCCACCACAAGGGTGAAACGTAGGCAAACCTTATCCTGAATTTTTGCAAGAGGTTGCTTACAGGACACGAACCTGTGACCTCAAGATCACACAGCGTGACGTTGTTAGCATAAATAACAGGTATGATGATAAACAATTTCATAATACAATAGTTAATAGTTTACAACTAATTAAATTAATGTTAAAAACAAATAGTGGTGATTAATTGATGAGGAGGATCGGCTGCAACTTTTTGGACCGGCGGTTTCCGGTTAAAAGGGTAAAGAAGCATGTGTGTCGTTCACGGGCTAAGCGGCGCCCGCTAAATGGAATTAAAACAACACCCTTTTCACTTCTTCTCTCCCGATTCTGCACAAGAAGCCCAGGCGACGGACGGAAACCGCATACCGCCGATCTCTTCCAAGAGCCCATTTCTCCTCCGATCTCTTCCTCTCCACTCCTCTTGTTTCACTCATGAAGTTTTTGCATGCATTGAAGAGGGAAGAAAACTTAGGGTTTGAGATTTCTTTCACTTATTTTCATATGAAAATTTTATGTAAAGCATTCTCATGCTCTAATCCCTAATTTCAAGTCACTTTGGAGAAACCCTAAGTGATATACTATGGATTTCGAATTTCCTAAGTTGTTAGAAGGATGAAAAAAGGATTCTCATCATATAGACCTTCCAATATGGGTATAAACTCAAGTCCATAGCCTTAGCATAGCAATTATATTTGGAATAATTACCCTTTTGCTCTCAATCAGAACGATGAGGCTACAGATTTTTGTTCTCTCTTAACCGGCGAGAAATTTTCCTTGTTAGAATTTATGGCAGCAAAAATCTAAAATTCCTTTGACCTAATTAGGTCAAGTGGAACTCATCAAAGAGAATTTTGATGTGTTTGACCTTGATGGTAACATCAACTTATATTCTTAAAATGTTTACGATCTAGGTCATGGCATCCTGAGGCGATGGGAAGCATAATGATGATGGTAGAAGGGATAAAGGCAAGGGGAAGACCACTGTGAGTTCTTACCCTTTTTCTAATTACTCTCATTTCGGTTGCATTATTATTATTTCTAAGATTGTTTCATGTTGTAAAGAAAAGAAACATAAATAATCATGTAAATTAATAAGAAAAGTAAAAGTGGAAAATAAAAGTTAATAATGTGATGAAATGGGCTACGTTAAAGGTGAACCCAACTAGTGGAGGTGAGGTGAATTTCCTCCCAATACATAAATGAATGAAAGTAAACGTGCAAACAAGAAAACCACTGTGAGTTCTTACCCTTTTTCTAATTACTCTCATTTCGGTTGCATTATTATTATTTCTAAGATTGTTTCATGTTGTAAAGAAAAGAAACATAAATAATCATGTAATCATGTAAATGAATAAAAAAAAGTAAAAGTGGAAAATAAAAGTTAATAATGTGATGAAATGAGCTAGGTTAAAGGTGAACCCAACTAGTGGAGGTGGGGTGAATTTCCTCCCAATACATAAAGGAATGAAAGTAAACGTGCAAATAAGAAAAGACACGTAAAGAAAAGTTTGCGAATATGAAAAGACATACAAGCGCGCTATATAAATGTAAATAAATGTTAATGTATCCTTAGCGTTGTCTGATAACAAAATGAGAGTATAAGAAGAAGAAAACAAGCACCAAAAATATATATATGAGGAAATACAAAGATATACATGTACATAAATGAAACTAAATGCAAACAATATGAACGCAAATGCAAGTAAAATGTACAAGGAATGAAATAATAATTAGAAGATGAATAAAAAAAATAACAAGGAAGTGAATGAGAGACAATGCAATAACAAAGAAATACAAATTCATAGATCCGCAAAAGATAAATAAGACACCATAGTAATCAAGGAAACAATAAGAATTCATTTTTTACTAATAGAAAATATAACTAAAACAGGTCAAGGAGGAAGCGGCATCTCTAGCCGACCCTTTCACGCCGCAAGAAGATGTACAAGATATAGGTCGAGGTCGTCACCACTGTCTTCGGAGTTCTGGATGCCCGCAAGTCTGTCTGTCGTGATCTTGATTGCCCTCATGACGAGTTTTAGTTTTGCTTTCAGTAGCAGCACCATGTAGTATAGTGTCTTGCAGTATAGTGAAAGCAAAACTGCATGGTGCTGCTACTGAAAGCAAAATTGAAACTCGTCATGAGAGCAATTAGGATCACGACAGTTTTTGATTTGTTGCTCAGGAGCATATTTTGTTATGATCATATAGTGTACTGGTATTTGTAGCACAGTTTTGAGATAGCTCATGTTTAGTACACATATATCGAGTTATCTATTGGACAATATGTTATACTGTATCTGTAATATAAATAAAACACATGTTTTACTTTTCTGCACTTTTTCTTTTTGTACTATGTGATTTTAATTGCTAAATTTTCAAATACCCGGCGCCTCTGAAAATGAGATAGATGTAAATTATAATTGTAGCCTAGAAAGTGGGACCGTTACAACTAAATGGTATCAGAGCTAGGTTTGAACTTTTGGCGAGACAGGAGTACATAGGCGTTGGTGTCGGAAAAATCCCTACTCCAAAATTCGGATCAAGGCGGTCTAAGGTTACTGGTTCAGCGGTCGGGCTCGACGGCTAACGGGTCAGGACGCAAAAACAGTTAGACAACAAAAAGGATCCCAGGAGCTGCGACAGGGAGGTCCTACCACGTACTCGGATGCTTGAAAGAAACTTTCCCTCCACAAGCAAAGATGGTTCAGCAGGGTACGAGGTAGACTCTAGCTGGCGACTAAGTCAACGCGGCGACTAAGATGGATAGTCGCTAACCCGCAACCTATCTTTCTGAAGAAAGGAAATAAGGTGCTCGATATCTTTAACGAGATTCTGAAGTTCATATCCTCATACCCCTGGGGTCCTATTTATAGGCAAATCCGAGGGGAGAGGGTCTTATTTATAGCCCCACCCATAGCGACTAGGCGACTTCTTGGGGGAGCTCACCCAGCTTAGGCGAGTAACTAGCCGAGTCGCCTACCTGACGAGTATGTGAGGGGAGCTCGTCATACTCGTCCAGGTCTTCTACTGTCTTGCGTATTGACTATGACTTCAGTCTTAACTTGTTAACTTTGACTTTTGCTGACCAGGATCTGGGAGGGTCCACTCTCGACGAATATGAGTTGCACACAATCTCCGCTCTTTTCGAGCGACGTAGGAGCTCGGAAAGAAACATCTAACACTTATTCGGTGAGCTGCTTTAGAGAGTATCCGAGTTACTCGCGATTGATGGATGTCTGTTGAACTCTATAAATAGGGGGTGGCTGGTCTTTGAGGCACGCCTTTTGAACTTGCACGTGATGTCAAAGTCTGCCGAGGAAGTCTACCAAGTGAGTATTGCTACCATGTCTGCATTTCTCGAGCCAACAAGGCCAAAAAGGCTGCAAGAGGGCGAAGTCGCTGCTGACCTTCCTCCCCCCATGAAGAAGAAGTTGAAGAAGAAGAAATCGCTCGTCTCGAAAACTAAAAACCCGCCTCCGTGCACCGAGGGTGTCGTCTCCCCGGCCGACCATTCCGATATTCCAGTCCACACTAAGAAGCTCCTCGACGATCTCGGGTTGAGTGACATTCTCGAACAATCTGCTCGTGAAGCTTCTCGCCTCCCTACGTCGTCTTCTCCCCCTGCCCCGGACCTCATTTGGTCCCAGGCGAAGCTGCAAACGGATCTTGCTGCCTCGCAAGGTTACTATCTCGCCGAGGACTTTATGAGTTGCTGAACAATCTTATTCTTTTTTGCTGACTCTTATTATTTACTCAGAGCTCCTCCGCCGACTACTCCTGGCGAGCTTCTGGATGTCGCTCCTCTGCGATCAGGTCCTATGGTCGCCTTTGGAGCTCAGCAACAGCCTCGATTCGGGCACACTATTCAGATCAACGTCGGTCCCAAGGGGCCGAAGAAACAAACTCCTGAGGCGAGGAAAAATGATCTTCCTGCGTCGAAGATCTCGCAACCTGGGGCGAACAAAGCCCCTCGCCCTGCGACCACCTCGTCGCTACCGACGGCGAGCACTCTGCCACCGCCTCCTCCTCCTTCGACCAGTTCGTCGCGACCGAGGGCGAGCACCCCTTTACCTCTGACACCTCCTTTGCCGCCGAGTAACGAAGCTCACCCCGAAATCTGCCCGGAAACTACAGCCCCTCTAAACCCGCCTAAGAGCTCGTCGCGAGATCGGGACAAAAAGAGCTCGAGCTACTTCCCGTCGAGGACCAGAGGTCGCGATCCTGGATGTCGCGGACAGGGGCAGGCCAGAGAGGCTTGTCATCGGGCCAGCGAGAATCATCTCGTCGCAGCCCTTCCCCTCGCCGATCTCGATCTTCTCGGCAAGGTAGCTCGTTTGTTGCTGAATTGGTCCGACTGCTGATACTGTGGCTCTAACTGATTCGACGACTTTTTCTTTGTCTTGATAGGTCATCCTACAACCCCTGTGGCGGCTTTCATCGACGCCCTCGGGCTTCCCGCTCACCAGTACCGCCAAGCTGTTGCTCGCGCGTACATTGAGCTGGAGGCGAAGTTCGACCAAATCGCCATCTGCGAGCCTCATCGCCGAATCTCGGCGCTGGAGGTGAGGATGGAGAAGATGGAAGAGTTGCAAGATCGGCTTGCGGCTTACAAGGCCCGTTTCCACATGATCAACGAACTGGAGCGGCGACAATCGATGACGGATTATCGCTTACAGTTTCATCACAAGGAGCAGGCGGTAATGCGGGCGAGCATGAGAACTGCAGGGTGACTGGCGAGGATGAAGGACCAACTGCGTCGGGGCGACGATGCGATGGCGGTGGCAAGCGAGCACTACCGGCGAGCGCGCGAGATGGGCTGGGCCGGGCGGCATCCACCTCTTCTCGAGCAGCGGTCTCCTAGGACTAAGGATGTCTTTCTTTTCTATTTTTCCTCGCCGTTAGCGACATTATAATGAACTTATTTTTGTAATATTCTTTTATTGGAGATGGCGAGTTTGTATCTCGCAATTGATCTTGCGATTTGATTTTCTGTGTTGATACTCGTCTGTGTTTTGCGACTTCTTGAATAGTCTGTGCAGGTTTCGGCGAGTTAGCGATCTTGTGATTGAATTTACGCAAGATAGGATTCGTAGCTAAGGTTGATCTGTCGGTTAGCACGCGACTTAGGTTGATACTCGCGCGAGGTTGATATACCCCCCAGGCCTCTGCCTATAAATAGAAAGGGTAGCTGGACCATTAGTACGTTGTTACGATTTATGAATCCTTCTCGCGAGTATTTCAATCTTGCTCGCATTTCCCTTTACCTTCTCGCTGACCTTTACTTGTTCTTTCTTCCTTGATCTTCTACTGCTCGCTACTCGCCGAAGATGTTCAGCGACGATGCCAATGTTCGCCGACAGGCCCATGCGATCAACTTCACTGAGGCCGCCTTCAAGAAGTCTGTTGCTACCGAGCAAGACTTAGGCGGCGTTTGGTTGAGCTTTTTGTCTACTGTGCGGTGGAAACGCACCAGAATTTTGAGAATAATCCGCGTTTGGCGCGCGGCTTATGTTGAAAACGGTGTTTTCCCTGTTCCTTTGTTTCTTTTTTATCCCGGTCCGTTGTTTATTTTCGCGTTCAACCGCAGAAGCAGGATTGCTCCCGCAACCCTACCCATCGGGCGCCTCATCTTTCCCTTTCTTTTGGCGACTGATCCTGCTCGCGGCGACTGATCCTGCTCGCGGCGACTGATTTTGCTCGCGGCGACTGATCCTGCTCGCGACTAATCCGGATCATTTCCGGCGACTGATCCTCCCCACGCTCTGGCTCCCTTCGATTTTCGGCGACTGATCCTGCTCGCGGCTCCCGTTCGATTTTCGGCGACTGTTTCGGCTCGCAGCTCTTGTTCGATTACTGGCTTTGCTCGCCGTTTTCTCCCGGATTCAGGTTCGATTTTTCAACTCGTTTTCTCCCGGATTTTACTGGCTTTGCTCTTTTTTTGTGCAACTCTTATTTTTTTCCTGTTCCGCTGTTTTCTGATGTGTCAATGAGTTGTTCAACTATTTTTGCTCTGATTACAATGTTTGTTTGTGTTGTTGTTGTGTGTGTATGCGTTGCATGTGTGTGTGTTATATGTGTGTGTATGTGTTTGTTTGTGTTGTGGTTGTCGTGTGTGTATGTGTTTATGTTGTTGTTGTGTGTGTGTGTTGTATGTGTGTGCGTGTGTCATATGTGTGTCTGTCATATGTGTGTGTGTGTGTGTGTGCGTGTGTGTGTGTGTGTGTTTGTGATGTTGTGTGTGTATGTGATGTTGTGTGTGTATGTGTTTGTGATGTTGTGTGTGTATGTATTGTATGTGTGTGTGTTATATGTGTGTGTGTTATATGTGTGTGTGTTATATATGTGTGTGTTATATATGTGTCTGTGCATGTGTTTGTGTTGTGTCATGTGCGTGTGTGTATGTGTATGTGTTGTATGTGTGTGTATGTGTTGTATGTGTGTGTATGTGTTGTGTGTGTGTGTTATGTGTGTGTGTGTGTTATGTGTGTGTGTTATATGTGTATGTTATATATGTGTGTGTATGTGTTTGTTTGTGTTGTTGTTGTGTTTGTGTCGTTGTGTGTGTTGTGTTGTATGTGTGTGTGTGTTTGTGTTGTGTGTGTGTTGTGTGTGTGTGTTGTGTGTGTGTGTTATGTGTGTGCATGTGTATGTGTGTGTTATATGTGTGCGTGTTATATATGTGTGTGTGTATGTGTTTGTTTGTGTTGTGTGTGTGTTGTGTTGTATATGTGTGTGTATGTGTTTGTGTTGTTGTTGTGTGTGTATGTGTTGTATGTGTGTTGTGCGTGCGCGTGTGTGTGTGTTGTATGTGTTGTGTGTGTGTGTGTGTGTGTGTGTGTTTGTGTTGTTGTGTGTGTTATGTTTATTTCTGTAAATATTTATGGTTTTGAAAGATTATTGTTCATAAATATGTATGTGTTCATTTCTAAGGATGGACAAATCAAAAGATGGCGGGGTAGCCATTTTTTGGGACACTACAGATATCATGCATTTCTAGAGTTTGGGAATTGACCGACCACCCATTTTAATAAACAGGGTTTGACAAACATTATGAAGAAATTTGAAGAACTGATTAGAAAACGATACGATAAAGTCCAATTGAAAAATAAATGGAATCATTTGAATAAGGAGTGAAAATTATGTTCAGAGTTGAAACGTGGTGAGATCGGATTGGGTTGGAATGCATCAAGGAACACTATAGACGCCTCAGACGAGTGATGGGATGAAAGATTGAAGGTATTCATTTACAATAGCAAAATTTGTTTTACTTTTTAAATAAATTAATTAGTTTTGACGTTAAATTTATGCATTTTCAGGTTGTCCCGTCGGCAAAAAAATTCTGTTACTCTGGAATCCAACCAGAGTTGGAGGAGAAACTGAACATGATGTTCAATTCTGTTGTTGTTACATGACGTCATGCTTGCACCCCCAACACAATTACTGAGATCCCATAGTCCGTTGATGAGAGAGGAATGTCAGATGGTGATCCTGAAGACATTGCAGTCAGCGAAGGACCTATGTCACATGAGACCACGGCTACATCTGAAGTTGGAAGGAAAAAAAAATAAAAGAAAAAACAAAGTTATTAGCTCTGTGTTAGAAGATTTGGCGTAGTCTTCAAAGACCATTAGTCGATGCATTCAGGAGGCACCCACAAGAAAGTCTTCTTTTGAGTTTAGCATCCGTCAGACAATAGATAAATTAGCAACGTACCCGAAAGTGCTGTCTCATGAAGACTTCTATGATTTTGTCATAACATATTTTATGGACAAAAATCATAGGAAGACTTTTTTGTGCCTTCCAGATAATATGAACATAAAGTGGCTGCGTAACCGCTTCAACCGTGGGGGGTAATTTTATGTAATGTTTTATCTGCTCTTTGTTGTGGACATTATTATTAGAACATCTTCTGAATTTGTTATGGATTATTCTGCTACATTTGAATTGTTCTTTTGTTCTGAAACTACTAAAATATCATCTTTTGTTATGGATTATTCTGCTACATTTGGATTGTTGTGTTTGTGCATTATTATTATGTTCTTTTTTGTGGTAATAACCATTACTAATGCATGTGTGAAGCCGAATATGTCTAGCGATGATTCTGAAAATTACACAGAAGAGCAGGAGATTACTAGAAGTTATCACATGATTGCTCATCATCAGAATGTGGTAGCAACAATATCTTTGGTATCTGAATATACTTGTATGTTACACCTTCCAGTACCACGCATGACATCAAAACAAACAGGTGACAAATGGGTTGGAGATCTACTTCGCGGACCACGGGTGAGATTTCATGACTCTTTCATGATGAGTCAAGAAATATTTATGGATTTATTGCATTCACAGAAGGAGAAGTGCAGATTTCAGGGAACAAGAAGGACTGCATCCAGAGAAATTCTAGCATTGACGATATACGTATTATCACATAATGAATCAATGAGGAAAACAATTGAGTGATTTCAGCATTCAACGGAGATAGCTAACAGATTTTTTTTCTCGAGATCTTCGCGTTTTGCTACAGTTAGCGAAAGAAGTGATTCAGTCATCAGATAGATCATGCAGTAGCACTCCGCTAGAGATTCTGTATGACAGACGATACATGCAGTTTTTTAAAGATTGCGTTGGAGCAATAGATGAGACACATGTTGACGTGTACATATCAGTTGGAAGTCAAGTACCATATATTGGGAGACGTGCCAGTCCAACTCAAAATGTCATGGTTGCTTGTGATTTCAACATGTGTTTCACTTTTGTTATGGCGGGTTGGGAGGGATCAGCGCACGATAGACGCATTTTCAATTTTTTCACAAGTGATTCTCGTTATAACTTCACGCATCCACCTCCAGGTAAATATTTATAATTTTGTTTGTTTATTTATTAATATACAAATAAATTGTTGTTAAATAATGTTTAATAATTTACAGAAAAATATTACTTGGTGGATTTTGGTTATCCTCCACGAAAAGGATACTTGAAACCGTATCAAGATACATGGTATCATCTACCAAACTTTGCGCGTAATGGTCGTCGAGTAGAATGACGTCGAGAGATGTTCAATCATGCACACTCATCGCTTAGAAGTGTGATAGAACGATCATTCGGGGTTTGGAAGAAGAAGTGAGTCATACTGCGGGACATGTCAAGCTATCGATTTGACAAACAAATAGCTATTGTGCTCGTCACAATGACTTTACATAATTTCATTTGTCGACACCCTTCACGTGTGGATATTGATTTTAGTGAGTGCGAGCAAAGGAGTCGTGATCATGGGATGACATCACAAGGGCGGCAAGAAACATGCACTGACACTACAGGTGGTGTAGAAGAGATGATCACGCTATGTAATATCATAGCAGATGAATTGTATGAAGCTAGAACATAAGAGAAAAAGACGGGTATTTGTTCTATAAAATATCTGAACCAGGCATTTTTTTTGTGTTGGGTGTTATTTTATGAAAAAAAATGTTTATTATAAAAAATGTTTATTCCAAAAATTAATTGTCGGTAATTAAAAATGTGGAAAAAATTTTGCTCAAAGCTCTGTTTGTTTCCAAACAACTTTATGAAAACTCTGTTTTGTAAACTCCATTTCACCCAAACAGTTTTTTAACAAAACTTCATTTTCCAGAATCAACATTTTTTCTATCAGCAGTTTACCATCAGCAACAACCCACAACCAAACAGAGCCTTAGAGGATTTCTGCAAAAGGCACCTGCCTGAGGAGTACTCGATCAGGCTCTCCGCCCAGTCCGATCGACTAAACACCTTTCTCCATGGTGAGATGGTCCTTCCCCTCCGCCACTTTGAAGTCGGCATGCGAATTCCTTTGTGGTCGGAGTACTACCAAATCTTGCGGTACTTAGGGATCGTCCCCGCCCAGATCAATCCGAACGGGGTGGCGATGATCATGGGATTTCTCTACTTCTTGCTGGAAGAGAATATCGCCTTTGATCTCTCCGTCTTCAGGAGGATCTTCATCTTCGTCACAATCGTCGAGGGTGTCATCTTCTTTAGCAGCCACATCTACATCTTGGTTAGCACGGTGAACAAGGTCCACCAATGGGGCGAGTACCTGGTCGTCGTCGCCGGCGACTTTGGAGGGGTGTCGTGCAGGCCGCACCAGCCACCAGAAATCGCCTTCTTGCCGCTCATTCCGGAGGGTCCGCGCGAGAAGCTATTCAAAGCCTTCTGCGGTTGTCGGTTCGACGTCATATACTGGAGCCTGAACGTCAACTCGCTGGACGAGGTCTCCCCCGACGAAGGTACATTCCTTGGCGAGATCTTACCGTACTCGTTGGTTTGATTCTGATAGTTACTGCAACTTTACTAACTATTCTACCACATCTGCAGCTACTCGCGTTCTTCTGCGAGAACCACTTTCTCTGGCGAAGGAAGTCGCGTCGTCGCGCCAGGGTTCGGTGAACCTGACAACTGATATCAAGGAGATCCTGCCTCCCGCGGGCTATAAGGGTCAGTCGCGAGCTGGCGACAAGGAGGGCTCCTCGCAAAGGAAGCTGGACACGGGGAAGGAGAAAGTTTAAGTCCCTCGATCACGCGAGGAAGCGTGCAAAGATCTCCCACGAACTCTTTGATGGGAGGGAGTCGTTGGTGGATGTCGAGGTGACGTAGTTCCACTCGAACTACAACCTCGGGCGCAGCGGCAAGGACGCCTTCGGATGTCCGCTGGCGTCTTGGGCCGAGAGCGAGAACAAGGTGACTCTGAGCACCAACTTACCCGCCTGGTCGGAAGATAGGGAGGATAAGAGGGAGGCTTACGATGTCGCCTTCGCACTAGTATTACAATTAAAGAGCCCCCAATTATTTTAAATAGAAACAAAACGGTTTTAAATCATTAAATACTTTATTTTGTGCAATATATCAAAATATTTTCAAACTTATTTATACATTTTTTACTGCTTATAAAGTGTGGAAATATCTTGAGAATTCGTATAGCCTTCCTTCCATAGATAATGAACAAGAGCAATTTCATATGGATCTGAAAGAAGAAATCGATCAGGACTCGTGTTTGGAGGAAGATCTATCAAATTCATCTAAGAAAGAAGAATGTAACATCACAATATTATACTCAAATGTTGACAACACATCAAGCGGAAGGAAAGATGAATCTCATCAATGGAAGAGGACGATGAAGATGTCAAAGGAACTATATGTTCAAATCATGTCTCATACAAACGTATTGTAAGAAAATCTAATTCTTCTATTTTTGTTAATAATTATATTTCTACATATCACATGCTTAAAATTGCTAAACGTAGAATTAAGAAATTGAAAATTGTTAATTCAAAATTACGTTGAGAAAATATAAGTTTAAAAGCAAGTATTAATGTAGAATCAAATTTTGATGTGTCTAGTTCTCCCTCTTGCTTGTTAGTTAAAATGTCTACACCTTGTATTGATTGTAATATATTTAAAGAAAAAGTCAAGGTATTTGAAAAAGAGTTTTCGTCGATAAAAGAACAAAATGAAAAATTATGTTTAGAAAATTATTTTTTGAAATATGATTGTGCTATGTGCAAAAATTATAAAATTGAAATTAAAAAGATGGATGAAACATTTGAAGAATTATGAAATAATTATAAAATTCATTGATTCTATAATCACCACTCTTAAAAATAGCACAATCACTTGTGCAAAAACTAGAGAAAATCTCAAGATAAAAAATAAAGAATTAGAAACTAAAATCAACTTGCTAAAAGATATTATAAGTATAAATTCACAAAAATATAAATCTACAATATCAAGTTAAATCCAAAAGTGAGTTGAATATAAATTTCGATATTTTGACAAAGAAAAACAAAGGACTACCCTACAACACTAGTGCATCAAAATACTAGTGCCTTCAGGAACTTGAACAGACCATAAATCCTCTTCCTAGTGCACAAACTTGTTATTTAACTGATAAGTAGTAGCATTTTGTTTCTTTACCTCTATTATAGCCATAGGTTGGATAATACGTACATTAACGTTTGCATCTTACACGTCTGAATTGAAAGGCTATGAAAAATCTAAAATTTTACGTGAACCACAATAAGGACTATCAAAGAGATCCCAATGGGAACATCGTGCAAGGTCATTTAGATAAATTACAGAATTTGTAGCAAGTTGCAATAACTACCCTACAAAAATCTTCCAAAAAATACCATTGTAACTATTAATGGTGTTATTTAAAAGCATTCTCACCTCAACTTCATCAACCCTTTTTATTTTCAAAGCTAGACAATCAAAAAGAGCACTCCACTTGCCACCGCAATTGTCCAAGTTCCCATATCTGTAGTATTGCTGCATTTGATGAAATGGGGCTGTCACAGTGGATAGATTAGTTTTATCACAAGAAGGAAACACTAGGGAAAAAATGTAAAGTTATAAACAAATCTACTGCAAACCATTAAATGATGAGACAAATTGATGTTAAATATATAAGGTTTCTTCCACATATATACACACACAATACTTTAATAAGATTACACTTAGGTCCGTTCGTTTGCGTTGTTAAATATATAAGGCTGTTTTCGTTTTGAGTTTTTAGAAAACCAAAATTTGGCGTTTGTTTGGGTATATTTTTCGCTACTTTGGTTTTGATCTGAAAACGGTGGTTTTCATTTCCTTCTAAAATACTTGCCCACCAAAACATACCTAATGAGGTCTGTTTTGGTCTGTTTTGAGAATAGACAGGCCTTCCCTCTTTGCCTCAGCCTCACGCATCGCGGGCAAGAATCTCTTTGCCTCGGCTTCGCGTGAATCCATGGCGGTGAGGTTGAGATGTATCTGTCGTCGACCCTAAACCTGTGATCACCTCCATCGACTCCGCACCCTCAACCGTACTTCTGCTTTTTTCGCTCCTTCTCACGGGCTCCGCAGCTTCCACTCACGGGCTTCAATTTACGCTCCTTCTCACGGGATCCGTAGCTTCCGCTTTTTCCCTAACAGCGAGGTCATTGTCATTGCAGGTCATTCTCCTTACAGGTTCAGTTTTGGTTTTTTACATTATTATTTTGACTATACTGGATCCAATTTCCTCCTTCCAACTTTTGTCCCTACCGCTCCAAATTTAAGCATCATTAAATTGATTTGGACATAGCAGACCTCAAGCATCGCCTCCAGTAACACCTCTCACTTCCATTGCCTTTTATGTCTTCCTACTACATCTGTTTGAACTCCTCCATTATTGCAGATTAGCGACCTCACCGACACGCATTAAGGCACACAAATGAACATGAGTTTTTTGTTTTGGCCCAAAACGGACTTGAAAAACATTCTGCAAACGAACATAAGTTTTTGTTTTGCCCCAAAACAAAAACAAATGATTTTTTTCGTTTTTGGATCAAAATGAAAATCTTCCAATGAAAACATGCAAACGAACGGGGCCTTAAGTGTTTCTTTCACAACATTGTATGATGAATTTTTTTTAACAATATGAATAGAGTTGGGATATGGTGAATAGAGTTAACAAAGATAGATATGGATGTTAATATGCTTAATGATAGGATAATTGTTATTAAGATAATTATCAATGAAGAGATTGTAAACATGGTTAAAGTTTATGATCCTCAAGCAAGATTAGATAGTAAATTAAAAGATAAATTTTGCAAAGAGATGAATATCTTAATAACACGTACATGAAGAAATAATATTTGTTGGTAATGCTTTGAATGGGGGCTGTTCTAGTATTCAAAGCTATAATATGATTCATGAATGATAAAGAATATAATATAGAAAGGAAAAAAGAAGAAGCTATAAATGATTTCATTGTTGTTTATTATCATGCAATAACAAAACCTATTTAAAAAAATGAGCATAGTTTGCAAGAACTGTATTGCGATCCCAGGAGAGTTGGACCATGCAACATAAGTAGTGATTCATCAGCAT
This sequence comes from Platanthera guangdongensis, assembly GCA_039583875.1. Lineage (NCBI taxonomy): Eukaryota > Viridiplantae > Streptophyta > Magnoliopsida > Asparagales > Orchidaceae > Platanthera > Platanthera guangdongensis. The sequence continues at coordinate 21,802,090 of CM077152.1, forward strand.
CATCATCATCATACATAGTCTTATCCGAACTATTTAGGGTTAGCATATTTCATTAATTTGGACATTAGTTTTATGACTGATTGTTAACCTAAAATCAACCTCAACTTTTCTCATATGATAAAGGGGTCGACAATAAGCATAGATGAACACTCAAACTTAAATAAACACCGTGTTCAAATGTCAATCATTGTTAACATATAAAAATATACAATATAATAAAAGAATCAATCCAATATTTTATAGAAACAATTAAATGAGATGTTTCCAACAATAATAATGGTCACTGGTCACATAGAGGCCTAGCCACCCACAGTCAGAAAAAAAGTCAATAGGATGATAAGCGGGCCGAAGAGTCAAGCCTAGAATGGAGGTGGAGAGCACTCATGAAACACGAAGAAAAATTTGCACATTATATTTTAAAATCATAATTTACAATGAGAAGCATAAGGCTCCATTTGGCGTGGTGGCGGCGGCCATGAATGCGGTGGTTATGAATTGTCGTTCGTGATTGCCCGAACTCACCTAAGGAACTCCATCCACTTTTATGTTCATAACTAGTTTTTTTTCTTCGTGGCAGTCATAACCATTGTCATGCCAAACATACATTCTATAAGAGCGCGTTCGTTTCGCCGGAATTGGGGCCAGGAATTGGAATTGGGTACGCCAAAACCAATTCCGTTGTTCGTTTCGTCAACTTTGAACCTCGAATTGGAATTCCATGAAAACCCCTGGGTTTTGGGAGAAGGTGTTTGACCAAAATCAATTCCGATGTTCGTTTGGTGCTTTTTACGAAGGGGATTGGCTTTAGCCCAAAACTCCTAGGTTTTGGATCTTGGAAAATCCTTCTATCCCCAAAAAACACCTCTTTAGGTGGGTTTTGGCTGGGTTTTGGTACTGTAGATGAAGCAAAGAAGCCTTTGCTGCTCCGACGGACAAAACCAGCGAAGAAGAAGATGAACAAAAGAAACGAGCAAAACCAGCGAAGCAGAAGAAACGGCCTAAACCAGCGAAGAAACGGGTTGCTCCGAATTTCTGCGAAGAATCCACGGAGTAAAATCGACGGAGCAAAACCCACGGCTAAACCAGCGAAGAATCAAAGGATGAGTAGCTCCGAATTTCTGCTGGAAGAAACAGGCAAAACCGGCGAAAAAGAAGAAACGGCCAAGCTGCTCCGACGGACAAGCGAAGAAGAAGATGAACAGTAAAAGAAACCAGCGAAGAAGAAGATGAACAGTAGATCTCTTCCTTCTCAAAAAATTAAATTTAGAATTCTTTCCTCTCAAAACTTTCTCCAAACGAACAAAAGAATTCGTTTTTGGCCCATTTCCAAAACCTTTGTGTTATGAGTTTTCGTCCAAAACCAATTCCTGTCTCTCAAAACCTACCAAACGAACGCAGCCTAATGGTGCCGCTTTTATCAAAACTCGCCGGAAAAAAAACGTAGCGCCAAACGCAACTTAAATGAGACACATTGCTTCCGCATAGTGTTTCTCTCACAAGATCAAAATAATATTGGTAAGTACATCCGTCCCTAACTTATAAATATTGAGAAATTCTAAATTGGTTAGAACAAATACTACTCAATCAAACACTACTGAAGCTAAAGATCTGAAAACAACATTAGGAGAAACTACTAGTCCACAGTGTTTGGACATTAGGTTCACAAATCTCTCATGGAGCTAACAGGGAGGAGTGATTTGAAGAAGAAGAAGATGATGACCATGTCAAATTGAGACACTCTATTGAAAGATTATTGTACAGTTGTCACATTCCATATGAAAAGAACACAAGGCCACATTGTATGATCCATAGAGCACCACAACCACACCTATAGCTCAAATCTCTCCCAAGACTATCGTCATTCAGTCAACTTGTGTATGTTTAGCTTGCAACGCTCATGTTAAACTGGGAAAAAAATTATCTGGGGGTAGATACAAACTTTTAACATTAAAAAAAGAAAAGAATCAAGGTAAATTCTGAAGCACAATCATAAAACCAGATGAATACAAAACTTACAATAGCAAAACCAAAGCGCGTCGAAGTATTGGGTGCATGAGAGGCGGGATTTCAACGGTTTCTGGCTGCTGCTTATGCCGGTGCGGGTGGAATCATCCCCTTCCTTGAAATCCATCGATCAACGGAACATTGACCGGCTAATTCCTCCACGACACAGCCACAGATGTAGACGATCCGACTTGAAAAGAAGATTAAAAGACTGATGAAGGGATGGGGTTACCGCTGTTGGGTAGCCATGAAGAAATCAGAAGAGAGGTGAGAGGGGATGAAGAACAGAAGGGAATGCAAGTAACCTGGCATGACTCACCCGCCGCTCGTAGGGCAGGAGCACCGTGAGAGCGCCCTAATTTTAACTATCAGCAGCCCATCTTTTTGACTATTCGCCGCTCTCACCTTAAAATCATTTTTACCGATTCATATGCACTCTTCATAAAATTATTTTTATGAAGTAGATTCATTCACTTGGGCTTTGTTTGGCACGGTGCACAGAAGTGGTGGTCGTGAACGCGGTGGTTATGAAGTGTCGTTTGTGAACGCCCGACCTCATCTAAGTTATTTTACTTTTTATGGTCAAAACTAGTTTTCTTTTCTTGGTGACGATCATAATCATTGTCATGCCAAACATATAATTTATGATGGTGGCGTTTTTCTACAAATTTATTGGAGCAAATAAGTCCTGTCAAACAAAGCCTTAGTCACTTATGCTTCGATTTGACGTAGTGGTGGCAGTCGTGAACGCGGCGGTCATGAACCGCCGTTCGTGAACGCCCGTCCACACCTAAAAATTTTCATGCATTTTATGCTTAAACTAGTTTATTTTCTTTGTAGCGGTCATAACTTTTATTTTGCCCAACATATATTTGTTCTAATGGCATTTTTGACCAAACTCATCGGAGCAAATAAGCCGTGTCAAACAAAGCCTTAGTTTCGCGCCGAAATGTGCCTATGGTAGCCCGACTCCAACGAAGGATCCAAACGATCTTCAGCACCAATTCCCCAGCCCTCCACAGCCATGCTTTGACGTTGTCAGCCCATCAAACATAATATTTGAAGCAAATACGTACTTACTATATATTATTTTAAGAGCTTAGTTATTTTTTAGTTCTGTCAATAACATTTTGGTCTGAAATTGAAATTTATGTCTCAGTCTGCCTATAGCGAAAATTGGGCTGCCTTCAATATTCATTTTCCTTCAGCCAAGCTTAATGTTGATCAAATAAGCATTGTATAGATACGTAACTGCTCACATGGCCACTGCAGGCAAAATCACTCTTGATCTCCATGGAGACCATAAAGCAGTCAATTTTGTTGAGGGATATCTTAGGCAAGAATATTCTTCTGCTTTGAGAAGTCAATGTTGGTATTATCCGAGTTGTCTTTTGAAGTACCTCGATCTCCAATAATAAACGAAGATGTCATGAGCGCAACCTGTGACGCTCTAGTAGATGGCTGAGGGCTTACCTGCTCACCCGACATGCGAGGAATTTTAATTCTTTTGAACCAAATGAGAAAACATTCATACTGGCATCGTAGCGCGTCATCAATACGTATAGAAGGATATGCGGCTAAACCACCCCTAGGAAAGGGCTTAATTAAAGGTAGCTTTAACATTTTTGTTTCTCACCTCCTTACACATCCTTTGCCAGTGTCTTGCTCGGCTCATTGCTCCGAGCAGGAAACAACAGCATTTATCCTCAGGCTATTCGTCCTGCAGCTCCAGGAAACTTAAAATTGCTAGCTCAAAATACTAGTCACATAAACTGTATGAATGACTTAAGAAGCATCTATTTGTTTGCAAAAACTGTGCACTGAACTAAATTTTTTTTGAGCGATACAGCACTGAATACAGAGCACCTGAAACTCTCTTTTGACTCCAAAATCCTATGATTCGCAGTGACCATACAAAGCTTTATTAAAAGCATATATTTACAAACAAATGAAACAATGGCATGTTATGAGTGATCAAAACCTTGCCCGCGGTGTGGCGGCGGTGTCTCTGCCTGCTGCATCATTTCTACTATATAGACGTTTCACTATCCATATCTATACTATAGAGACCTTTCACTGTTGTGAATTCTAAGCGCATCCACAAGCTGCAGCATTCCGTAATCTCTTTCTCGCCCCTTCCGCCGGAAAATGCCGCAACTTTGAGCCATCCACCTTTGACTGGGAAGCCGCAAATTCACGAGGTTGGCCTAATTCGATCCAAAATAATGATCGTTGATAGAAAGCCGATCAAATGCGTCAAAGTTAGCTTTTAGGCCGACGAACTGGCTGCCAAACTGGGAGCACCGTGAGTCCGGCCACTTGCAACCTTCTCGCGTCCGGAACGGGCAGAGCGTTTCGCACACTCTGCTGGAGATCGGGTTGCTCGAAACAAATTGCTCGTCCATGGCCACTATGGAGACGCAGAGATCATCCTTTGCGTTGCGCTCTTTGGCATCCCCCGGGTCGACTCTCGGAGGGGAAGTGGAACCTTCTCTTATCTCCGGCACCACGCTCCACGGATCCGCTGGATCTCTTTTGTTGCTTGAGAGATGCACTTCGCAACCAAGGGACTCAATTGCTTTTTTTATCGCCAGGTTCTCTCTGAACACTCTTCTGGCCGTCGCTGCAGCCGAAATAGCAGATAGCCTCTCCTTCTGCATTTCCACGGTCAGAGATTCCAGGCTGGCTTCAAGATCTTCTGTCCTCAAATCCGCCATATCTTTTGCCTGTGATTTTTCATACGCAGCGATGAGCGCCATTTTGAAGGTACGTGTTTGCAAGATGTTAGCGTGTTACCTTGGCCATTTCGGCATAATTGTTTTGCATGGCACGCCACCGAGATTCAACCCCGCCCGATTGTGCTTCTAACGGGCAAGCCCACCTCAAATGGAACTGTGGCCAAAGAGTTGGAGCCAATGAAGCAGCCGGAGGCAGCAGCGGATGATTGTGTTTTGTGGGATCATAGAACACATTATAGTGAACGTGACTGTCATCCTCGCGCAGATGGGCCAAATATATCCATATGCACGCAGAAATATCAGCAATACCGCATTGCTGTCTTTCTTTCTCACTATAACAACATTACAATATACTATATGAAACAATAAGTAACACATACTGAAAACTAAGATCATATTCAACTAAAGAGGATACAAATATATAACCAACCAGAATATATATAAAAAATCTGCCATAAAGGCACTCAGTAATCATCAGATAAAATTTTGTAGATTTCTGCTCTAGTAAACCAGAAAAAAAATGATTTTGTTAAAAATTGAAGTGAGACCGAGGTCAACTGCGGGACCGCATATACCGTCCCGCGGTAAGCTACCACCACAAAGTACTAAAGATTCCAGAATATTCCCCACCATTCTATAAATAGGAGTCTGTGTCCCTGTCATTTGTACAGAACAACGGTTCAGAAGACAAGGTTGTGGTTAGCTGCGACAAGAAGAAATCGGCAGTTGGTCTTTTGCGAACTCTGCGACTAGCGTCAGGCGATAAGATGATTAGAACTAAAGGGCAACAGTTGGCGAGTAAGTGGCTAGCGTGGCGTGGTAAACCTTACCGCCGGCGGTAATTGCGGTTAAGCGATCAACCTTTTCTTGGTGTAATCCAGCTGAAGAATAAGCACCAAAAATGTGACCTCTGCAGTCAGAGGGAGCTCTGGCGGTCACTGTTGTGGTGTCTGTTTTTTGATATAGTTCAATACAACGTGAAATTATGTCTCGCGCTTGTATACCTCACCATTGTATCTAGCTGTGAAGTTAATGGAAGTCATTATTTTTTCTCTTTTCCATTGCTAGTGGTTTAGTCTCTTGGCTGGTTAAGTGATCCTCAGACTTCAAATATTTTATATGGTATCAGAGCAACAAAGATTTTAGCGTCACTTGCTTAAGTTCCTTTGGAAGAGATAAACCGGGAGACTAGAATGAAAGGTTTTTACGCAAGAGGACTTGGGATTGAGTTGTTGACTCAAAATAACTACAAGATGTAGAAGTCCTGTATGGAGAGCTACTTGCTTGGAGAAGATCATTGGCAGGTTGTTGGAGGAGAAGCAAGGGAAGCGGTCGTATCGGCTGGAGACAATGCCCAAAAGGTGAGGACTTGGAGGACCAATGCAAAGCCCGAGTTCACGTTCAAACAGGCGATCTCTTTCGGTCACATTAAGAGATGCAAGTCGGCTTCGAAAATTAGCATATCTCTGGATGGATTGTTCAATAAGAAGAATATTGCAAGACTGCAGTTCCTGTAGAATGAGTTGGCAAGAGCCACTCAGGGAGACTTGTCAATCTCTCAGCATTAAATCCAGATGAGCATATATCTGAGGCAAAATTGAAGAGGTATATCATTTGTGACTTGCGGAAGAAGTATGTTGTTTTCATCACTTCAGTGCAGGGTTGGGCTACCCAACCATCTTTGCTGGAGCTGGACAACCTGTTGACCTCTCAGGAGAGCATAACAAGACAGATGTCTGGATGTTCTATCTCAGGGGGAGATAGTGAAGTTCTTTTTTCTGGAAAGAAGAAATGGGGCAAGAAGAAGAAGACTCATGGTGGTGAGAGTATTTTTCCTCATCTAGGAGGGAGGCAAGGCTCCTCCTAAGCATGATGGAAATCAGAAAGGACTCAGGTGCTACAGGTGCCACAAGATAGGCCGCATGAAAAGATACTGCAAAGCTAATCTTCAGCGAGTAGGCCCAGTACATGCAACAAAAAATGAGAAGGATCCAAAGAAGGAGATGAGTGGGGGAACTGTTTCTTGGCAGAGATGAAGGCAACGTCAGTCGAAAACTTGGCCTCCATAAACATTCAGGAAGATTGGATAGTTGACTCTGAGTGCAGTTACCACCCACTGAAGATGAGTCGAAGTTCTCTCTTCGGCTGTATAAGGGAAACGACAAAATCATCACGGCTGATAATTCAGCGCATGCGGTGGAGAAAGAGAGAACAATGTCTTTGGGCAGTGATGAGAAACCACTCACTCTGAAGAGTGTGTATCACGTGTCGGGTATAAAAAAGAACTTTTTCTCGGTGACCAACGCAATGGATGTTGGACCATGTGTTGTTTGGACCCAAAGAGGTGAAGATCTTAAGGAACTTATCAACGGAGAAGGCTGATATTGCTCACACTGGGCGACGTGTGAAGGACTTGTTCGTGTTGTCGACAAGTTCTTATGTGGAGAAGATGAAGACGTATGTCAGTACAACTATCTGACACGAGAGACTGTGGCATGTCGCGATGGACAAGCTAAAAGCTATGGCGGCAAAGGGCCTGGAAAGAGGCTTGTCTAGCCAATACTCTTTTGGCGACGGTCATGTGTGCGAGGATCATCAGTTTGGGAAGGCACATCGTCTCTCATTTGACAGTCATTGTCCGGGTGCAAGGCACCATTAGAGTGCATCCCCAATGATTTGATGGGACCATGCATGACCCCCACCTACTCGGGAAACAGATACATGGTGTTGGTTGATGACTTTACACAATACACATGAGTGTATTTCGTGAAGGAGAAGTCAGAAGTCTTCCAGAAATTTGTAGAGTTTAAGGAGCTCGTTGATGGAGTGTTGAGGTTGTGGATCAAAAAGGTAAGAACGGACAATGAAGGGGAGTTTACTTCTAATAAGTTCTCTATCTTTTGCATAAAACACGACATTAAGCGGGAAATATCTTGTGCGCATACACCACAGCAAAATGGAGTGGCGGAGAGCTATAAAGCACCCACACTTCAAAATGCCCAGCGTGTCAATGTCGGACTCTCCGACACTCGTCCGACTCTCCGACACTCTCCGACACTCGTGTCGGAAGTTCGACACGCTGGCTCATGCGGGACTCGCGTGTCTCGCTCAATCGGACACGTGTGTCCCTCTCAATCGAACACGCGTGTCCCTAAGCTAGCTACTCACGGTGAGACGGGAGGTAATTGTGTTGGAAGTGCAATTTTTGTGAAAAAATTTTTATAAGTTCATATGAAAAAGTGAAAGCACATTTGTTAATCATTTGTGGAAAAGGAATTGAAAAGTGTGTAAAAGTTTTAAGTAGTGATCAATTTGAGGTGAAAAATTATAAGAAGAGGTAATGTGTTAATGTTCTATCATTTTTTGACATTTGGTTAAGTTTTGCATTTGAATATTTGATTAGTAATATTTAAACATGTCTTGGTTTATTTGAATATTTGTTATTTGTTCATTTTTAATGTTTTGTTAAATTTCTTAGGATTTTCATAATTATAAAAATTAAATATTTAATATACGTGTCTCAGCGTGTCGAAATATGATATTTTTTGAGAATTTACGAGTCGCGAGTCGTGTCGTGTCGTGTCGCGTGTCACGTGTCGGTGTCGGTGCAACATAGGCGGAGAGGAAGATACATCACTTGGCGGAGACTTGCAAAAGTTGGCTACATGTCAAAGGCATACCCAAGGCCTTATGGAAGGAGAGAATGGTCTGTGCTACTTATGTCATCAACAGGATGTCATTAAGTCCTGTCAACATGAAATTTCCTTATGAGTTGATGTTCAAGGAGAAGCCAAGTGTGAAGCATTTTTGGGTGTTTGGCTCTACTTGCTTTGTGCATATCTTGGATGCTCTCGGGACAAAGTTGGATGCAAAGGCACGAAAGCGTGTCTTCAATGGGCGATGAGCGGAAGAAGCGATGAAAGTGCATGGATCTGTATACAAGACGGTTCATTATCTCACGAGATATGGTATTCGGCGAGCTGACGTCATACCAGGGAAGTTCTACTATAGAGCTGCAGGAGAGCATAAAAGAAAGAAGAAATGAGAGAGTCTCTAATGACTTTCTGGTGGAGCTGCTTGTGACTCCAGGAGCTCCTACTCCATCAGAGCAATCCCCTTGGTCACTCGGATGGAGGAGCTGATGCGGATGATGCAGCGGAAATGGTGGAAAGTGGTCCGGTCTTGCGAAGGTCGAAGAGGACCATCATAACACCAGCTCGGTACAGAAAAGGGAAATTGGTGGGCATGTGTTCATGCTTCTTTGCAGGGCCTCTGGACGAGCAAGAGTTGTCGTGCTTTGAGGACGTCATTGGAGTGAAGAAATGGGAGGATGTCATGGATGAGGAGATGACGGCCCTCAAGAAGAACGAGATTTGGGACCTTGAGCCCAAGGTAGATGACATCACACCTGTCACTTGCAAGTGGGTGTGTAAGGTGAACAAGAAGGCAGACAAAAACATAGAGCGTTACAAGGCTCACCTTGTTGCTCGTGGATTCTCACAGTAGTACGGAGAGGACTACGAAGAGACATTCAGTCTTGTGGCGAAGATGACATCGGTACGGATGGTGATTGCCTTAGAGGCATGTCAGGGTTGGAGGATTTGGAAATTCAATGTGAAGAATGTTTTTCTTTACGGATAGATTGACAAATACATCTCCATAGTGCAACCACCGAGATACATATCTGAGACTCATCTAGGACATATTTGTAAGTTGAAGAAGGCCATTTATGATTTGAAACAGGTGCCTCAAGCCTGGTACGGGAAGATTGCGGAATATCAATGAAGCACAGATACTTCCCTGAAGGCAGCGTACCTGTACCGAATACGTACCTAATACTCCGTGGATACACCTATATGGACACACTTAGACTTGCACATCATTCTGGATATTGTGATAGGAGTGTTTTTCTAGAGTAAACAAAAGTTGGTTCTATGCTAGCAAGCGTTGATACATCCAAATAAGTTGTGTATTTGTACTGGTACGTTTCTATTACTGGTACATTTATGTTACTGGTACATTTTTGTTACTGTAGAAAGGGGCATAATATAGGAGATACAACAAGACACCCAACACCGATAGGCGGTGTGGGACTAAACTCAATAATATAAATATACTAACTATAACACTCCCCCTCAAGCTGGAGGGGAAACCTACAGCTTGAACACAACATAAAATGGAAGGTAAAAGAAGGTTGGCAACATGGGACAAAACAGCAGTCACCGAGACCCAACTGCGTGCACCGGGGATACTACAATCGGGCAAAGGCCTCACGACGTTGGTCTACAAACTGACCATGATCACGTTGGATACACCCGGAACTGAAACTAGGTCCACCAAAAATGTCAAACCATTCCTACCACCAAACGAAGAAAAGAAACGGGGAGAAACACACACAACAAACGAAATCAACCTGGGGGCCATGTGTGACTAAGGCAGAAGTCGGGAAAGAGGCATCCGAGTCGCCGTTATCACAAACACTCCCCCCCCCCACGTGGAATACGTGCAAGAAGGCATAGACTATGTCTGGAGGTCGTGACGTACACTCCCCCTCACGTAGACCACGTGTGGGCCCTCGTCGGGTACATGAACCCAGATCATGTGAAAGAAGGCCGAAATCGAAAGGAGACACGAACAACAACAAGCACAAAGAACTTTAAAAAAACTACAAAAAAAAACTAGACTGGGAAAAGAAGAGGCTCATGCATAGCAGCAGCACGGCATGACCATCAAATCTCAACAGGAAAAAAACAGGAGCAGCACATCCGGAAGGGAAGAGCAGCAGCAACACGAATCCACCAAGCCGAAAGAGGAGGTGGCAAGCCAGAGAAGCAGTACGGCAGCGCAGAGGAGCAGCGGCAAGGAGCCACCTGAGCCGGAGAAGAAGTCGGTCGAATCCCTTTCTCAATCGATGAGAACAAGGGGGAACACTTCCCCTGGCAGCGAAAGAGACGGGAGGAGAAGCAGAGGGCAGAGTAGCACCACGGGAGAAGCTGGAAGCAAACGACGGAGTCGTCGGGAGAAGCAGCGCGGCAACAACGGTGGAAGCAGTCCACGACGTCGATGTCGCAGGCGGAAGCAGCACACGGCGTCAACGACGCGGGCGGAAGTGGAGCCGCTCCTGTCGACAGGATAAGCTATCGACTTCGTCGACAGGAGCAGCGGGCGTGAGCCCTAGCAGTCTGCGGGAGAAGAAAAAAAATCACGGGTCGGGGGGGGGGGGGGGGAGGAACAGTGGCGGAAGCGGAAACCGGGAAAAAAATTATTTTAGCCTTCAGAACGATCCTCTGATACCATGTAGAAAGAAATGAAAAGATGCAATTTATTCTTCCACAAAGGGGCATAATATAGGAGATACAACAAGACACCCAACACAGATAGACGGTGTGAGACTAAACTCAATAATATAAATATACTAACTCTAACAGTTACATGTACATGTATTGAACGTGTTGATACAATGCAAGTTATTAACAAAACGGCTAACTTGTCTCTAAACTAACCGGAAATTGAAGATGTTGATCTACAACAATGAAGTTGATCTCCAACAATAAAATTGATCTCCGACAATGAAGAAGAAAAAAATACTGATAAGTAAACTTAAGTTTAATTTTATCTCTTTTGGTTAAACATATAAGATACTAAATTTTATAATATTCACGAATGCTTAAGGTTTGAAAACTTCATGTTATGTTGCATTGATTTGTGGACTTGTACTTCAAGTTATGATTTATGTTTGACATTTCAATATTTTGAGAACTATTTATTGCATTTATGATATATACATAGATATATATACGAGTGATAGTGCACGGAGGGGGGGTGCCCAGCGCGACAGTATTCGGTCCGCGGGGGGTCCCCGTGCCACTCGCGACTGTACCTAGCCCGCCACGGGGGGTTCCCCGTGCCCCGCGCGGTGGAGTCTGTCGTCGGCGGCCTGACCGGAGCCCACCAACGAGTTTGTTGAGGTTCGGCGAACCCGTCGGGGGTTCTCCAGCGGCGGGCTTTCTTTTTAGATCACTCGCCGTATACGTTATCTCGTACTGATTCACGACCGGTGAATCGACTGGAATCATCTTATGACGGACGATCCATCGGATTTGCCTCAGCGATAAACACGCAAATCCCCTAATTCAATTGCTGGAAATTTATCTGATAGATTTGCTGCTTATTCTGGATTTAGGGCAGAAGAATCTCAGATCCTGAAAGCCCGATCTGATTCAAATGGTTCAAAGCTTGAATTAAACGAAGATTGGAGAAGAAGAAATCGTGAGAAATCAGAAACCATGCTTCTTTGATTGTTCTTGAGGAATCGAAGCCGACGAAGGGCCGAGGAATCTTGGATACGGAGGAGAAATGTCGAGAACATAAGCACAGAGGGAGATTAGGGTCTCACGGCAGGGCCACCACCGACGGTGGCCCTGTCCGATCGCCGATAGACAACCCCTAGCGGGTTTGCCGGACACCAGCGAACTAGCCAGTGGGGTCCGGTCAGGCCATCGGCGGCTCCGCCGGCGGCGGCAAAGGTAAGTGGCATAGAACGTTTTGGAAATGGGGGGTATCAGATTATTTGCGTGAGCCGGGGAAAAATTATCCTTGCTTTAGAGGTTGAGAAGAAGAAGAGCGGGGTGCTTGTGTCCCAGAAGAATTATGCAGAGCGGATCGTGCATAGATTCGGCATGAAGGATGGGAAGAGCAGCTCTACTCCACTCGAAGTTGGTGTGAAACTTCGGCGGGATGAAGGAAAGATTCTTCCAAATCCTAAAGATTTTCGAGCATTGATGATGAGTTTGATCTACCTGACATCTACGAGGTCGGGCATCTCTTTTGCCATCGACAGAGTAAGTCGGTACATGCAGAAGCCCAGGAAGCATCCATGGAGTCAACAAAGGGATATTGAAGTATGTGAAGTCGACCTCAGACATGGGGTTGTTTTATGAGGACACGAGTTTCACCCTGCACGGATTCACGGATGTTGATTATGGCAGAGATGCAGATGATCGGAAGTCAACATATGGATACGTCTTCAAGTGCGGGTCAGCAGATGACAGTTGTGTCGTGGTGCAGCAGGAAGCATGATTCAGTGTCCATCTCCACCACTGAGGAAAAATACAAAGCGACATCAATAGCAGCCCACGAGGGCATTTGGCTGCGCAGATTGGTGAAGGGCATTCATGAGGAGGTGCGAGTACCTACTTTACTTTACGGTGACAATGAAAGTGCCTTGAAACTGGTTAACAATATAGCTTGATTGATCTCTGATCGTGGAGTATATGCAGATCAAAGACAATGTTGCTGACATCTTCACGAAGCCTCTTTCGAAGGGTCAGTTTGAGCGGTTGCGGAATCTGCTTGGTGGTCCCCAGTTCTCACCTCAAGGGGAGAGTTAAAAATTAAAATGAGACCGCGAATAACCGCGTGATCGCAGCTACCGCCCTGCGGTAAGCTACCGTCTCGCGACAGTGGAGATTCCAGAAATTTCTCCGCCATCTTTTAAATAGGGATTCGTACCCTTATCACTTGTACAAAACAGCAGTTCAAAAGATAAGGTTGTGGTTAGCGAGTTGCGACAAGAAGAAGAGATCGGCAGTTGGTCTTTTGCGAACTCTGTGACTAGCACTAGGTGATAAGGCGACTAGAACTGGCGGTAAGTCCAGTGGTGGCAATAGTGAAATTGCGGGCAGCAGTGGGCGAGTAAGTGGCTAGAGCGGCGTGGTAAACCTTACTGTCGGCGGTAATTACGGTTTACGGTTAAGCAATCAACCTTCTCATGGCGATCTCCAGCAGAAAAATAAGTGCCTAAAAGTGCGATCTCTACAATCAGAGGGAGCTCTGGCGGCCACTGTTGTGGTGTCTGTTTGTTTTTTTATATAGTCCAATACAATGTGAAATCATGTCTTGCAATTGTATGCCTCATCATTGAATCTAGTTGTGAAGTTAATGAAAGTCATTGTTGTTTCTCTTTTCCATAACTAGTGGTTTAGTTTCTTGGTTGGTTGAGTGATCCTTGGACTTCAAATATTTTACAAATTTCCATGCGGTAGCTTTAACGCTTTCAACTATTGCAGAGACCTGGTTTTAGGGTCCCCCCAGATCCATTTTCTCTTTGGTAGTCCCAAACCTTCGTACCCGCATTAATCCTAAGGCAACTCTTAATCTTAAGTTCTTAGGCACTTGGGTAAACTCTATAAAATTATATATCCACTTACTCTAAACAATGGACCCAAGATACTTAAAAGTAACAAAACATGGTCAATCAAGTGCCAGATTTTAATTCAATAAAGGATTAATTACCAACCACCCTTTTGGAGGAGTGCACTCGTAATGCATGTTAATTTAGTGGGGGTGTCTTGTAAAGTTGTAAACTCAGGACAAGATCATTGTAATTTAAAGAAATAGAGAAATCCCTGTGATTACTCAAAAATCTAGGGGAGATCATGGTAATTAACCCTAGAATAAATAGATGTTCTAAAACCAAGATCAAAGAAGTACCAGACTGATAAACAAGTATAATCTCGGACATGACAAAAAAAAAACACTCAGCAGACCGGAACTAAATGTGGATCTTCATGCATGCTAATGACAAAGGAACTTTCATATAAACCCCAAAGGGCACGCCATCTGCAGGTACTTTTTATTTTCTAGATATTTGGTGCATTAAGAAACTTGCAGTGAAAATTGCTAGGAGTGCCAACTGGCAGTAAAAGGTACCTGTTGCATAGAAAGTTCCCGAAGCGACAAGAAAGAACACAGTCCAGAAAATCAACTAGGAAGGCCTAGGAAGAAAAACCAAATAAGCTAATAATATGGTTTTCAAATAAAGTGAATGATTCTCATGCTTTTTCATTATCAGTATATCTGGAATGTATGGATGCCTACCGATGAGAATTCAAAAGCAGCTGGATACACTCTTAGTAATTGTGAAACACAATCAACCCACTGCAGTTCAAGATTAAAAAGGTCAAATCTAATCACAACTAAGCATACAAAAATATAATATAATGAAAGCAACAAATGGGAAACATACATGTCATGTTCTCACAAAAAATGATGAAACCATCAAATCATTAGATGGGTGAATTTGCATAAAAATCTCTCATTTGTGAAGGCAATTTTTTTATTGTAGATAGCGATGTATGGTATGGCTCTGAGTGTTGGGCAGTGAATTGTGTACATGAGGAAAAAATGGGAGTTGCGGAGATGAGAATGCTTAGGTGGATGTGTGGACACACGGGACTGGATAAAATTAGGAATGAATTTATCAGGGATAAGACGGGATTAGCACAAATTGCAGAGAAGATGCGAGAAGCTCGATTAAGATGGTTTGGACACATACAAAGGAGATCATTAAAGGCACATGTTAGGCGTTGTGAGAGTCTAGTAACTAGACATGTTAAACGAGGGAGGGCTAGACCAATAAAGACTTGGAATGAAACTATAAGGAAAGACATGATATACTTAGGCACTGGTGAGATTATGACTAAAGATATGGCAAAATGGCGACAAAGGATCCATATAGCCGACCCCACTATAGTGGGATAAAGGCTTGAGTGTCGTTGTTGTTGTAGTGATGTAGGGTAGACAAAGTGAGTGTGAGTCCTAAGATGCAATCCTAGGTGGAATTCTGGGGAATAATTCTACTAACCATGGGCGTACATGCAACACAAACAAGATCCGATAGATAATTACAACCGGTAATTAAAACAATAAGCCCCAGACATAATTGTAGGCAATGCAAAATAATTCTTAGAGCGTGCAGATTCCGGCTTTCCTCTGCGTGGAGAGCCAAAGAAAAGTGTGCAAGCGAATAAGCTTTGCAAATCAAGATGAGTATAACAGAACAAGCACTACTAAAACCAAAGATCCAAAATCATACAGTAAACAAGTCCATACAACAATGATCAAGCTAACAAGAATCTGACCGCCTATGGGGGAGGGGATAACACAATGCATGTATAACTACCTCATTCTGATTTTGAAGCTATGCAAGCAGATCACTTCAAGGAATTCTTCGTGTGCAAATGACTATAGAAAGACAAGCTCTTCCATGAAACATGCAAATGCACAATTAAATGCATCAGTTACTTATAATGCATGATACCTGTACAAATATGGGAGAACTATTTGATGCCTGTGAATGTGAGGAGCTACTGACTGAGGACGTCCGTGGGAGAGTTGCTGCTGATGATTGCCTGGATAATTCCAAATGTGAGCTACTGTTATCAGGTGCGGAAGGAATTCCAAGACGGTCAGAAAATGGATGGCCAAAAGCGAGCCAATCTTTTTCGACAAGCGCCTGCATTGAGGAACCCAAAACCATTATTAAGGTTGCATATGCTTTGTTATTATATAATATCGCTATCTTCATGCACAAATGCATTACATTAGTAGAAGAATAATAACAAAATCATCAGTAGTTTCAGTCTACAGCATTCATAAAATACATTTTGGGAAATGGGAATAAAGGATATTCCAAACCATCTCAAATACACAGAAATTATGAAAATGCACAAGAATCTCGTAAGAGAAATTCATAGACAAACTAGAGCACGGTTGAAATGTTGTTCTTCAGTACAGATCCAGACCTATATAACCTTAATGTTCTAGAAATAAATGAAATACTGAAGGCCCTATAATATGTACTCTCCATAAAATACCTGAAATCCTTTTAGCGTCCTGTAGTACGGATCAAGCAACAGGCTTGCAAGTGATACCAATTGAGTTGTTCTATCCCATCCATCACTAGACAGGAAGAAATGATTAAGAACTTTGTTATGATAACATACACGAAAAATTTACATTAAAATAAAAAATACAATATAAGCACCATCTTATTTATATTGTCAATAAATAATCAAAGTATTGATGCTCTATAACATGTGCTCACACGGCTCCACTCTAACTCACATCAATCGGTTACGGATCTTCGATGGGGAATCACGTACAAGCGTCGCGAGCATTGAGTGACGTTCGCTTAAATTATCCTATTATTTCGTATTTTGTATTTTATGCATGTTTTATATTTCATCCTCATGTTAAGCCCTCGTGAGGGGGGCATTTTGGTACTTTGCGGGAACTAATTAAACCCACCTTTATATGTGAGTTTGTGGTGGGAAAAGGACAGGAAGGAAATTAATCAACAAATTCCTCTCTCTCTCTCTCTCTCTCTCTCTCTCAATTACCCGTCTGGAGCCTTAGCAGCATCCAACAGGAAATCCCGCAGCCGGATCCTCGTCACTCAGCGCCGGCAACCCCCCTCCTCGCCACCATTGCTTCCAAAGGCTCCAAGAAGGCTCTCTCCTCCTCCCTCGAGGACTTCCCTCTACTTCCCCCATGTACGCGCTCTCAATCTCGGGCATGAACAACTTGGTATCAGAGGTACCTATCCTCCTCACCGCTAACTCTTCAAATCCGACGCCTACCGCGTCCGCCGTGGCCGACCACGCCTCTTCTGCCGAGTGCCGCCCCGGGCGTCGTTCCCCAGCACCAGACCGCACCACTCTGCTCTGCCCCAACGTCGCTGCCTTTGCAGCCGTCCGACCGCCCTTCGTCGCAACACGTCTTGCTTGGCTCATCCATCACCGGGGATTCCCTCCTCGCGGCCTCCACCGGCTTGCTTTCTTCGCCTTCATTTTTTTCGCATAGGGCTGCTCCCTCCATGGACGACAGGAACTTGGGCGGCCCTACATTAGCCCAGATCTTGGAATCCTTCAAGAACATGATGGCGGACAACCATCAAACCCTCCTCGCCGCTCTCCGACCGGACGGTACTTCTCCACAGCCACGCCCCACTACGGATTCTTCTCCATCCATTCCTGGACTGCAAGCGGGACTCCGGCCGCCCGATCCGCCCTCCCGCTTCGACAACTCTACCGTGTCGCGCTATGTGAAGTTGGATTATCCGATCTTTGAGGGCCGCGATGATCCCTTAACGTGGTTGACTCGTTGCGAGCAATTCTTCGTTGTGCAACGTACTCCATGGGAGGATTGGCTCGGTGTGGCCTCCATCCACCTCATGGGCTCGACACAACTATGGTTCTCTCAGTTTCAACGGAAGCCCGACCTCACGTGGGACGACTTCAAGGTCCAATGCACTCTTCGCTTCGGGCCACCGCTTCGCAGCAACCACATTGGCGACCTGATCTCCCTCAAGCAGACCGGCTCCATCGATGACTATTTAGAGCAGTTCCAGGTGCTACTTGCTCACGCCCCTTCGATTCTCGCGGCTCACCAAGTCGCTTTCTTCACCGCGGGTTTACACAAGCGGCTCCTTCGCATGGACGTCAAGTTTCAAAACCCACCGGATCTCACTTCAGCGATGAGTTTGGTCTGCCTATGCGAGAAGCGCATTCTCATGGACCGCCCATATTTGGGGCGTCGTAGCAGCGAGAGCTCGTTTCGGGCTTCCAGTCAGTCTTGGCCACCATCGAGCGGCGGCCTTCAGCGGGCTAAAGACGGGGAGCGCCCCTCCACCATCCGGCGTCTATCGACCTAGGAGATGGCCGAACGACGCGCAAAGGGGCTTTGTTTCAATTGTGACGAGACCTATAGTTAGGGGCACCGGTGCAAGCGCCTCTTTTGGCTCAAGGTCGACAACCCCTCGGATGAGGAAGTCGGGGATGACGGCCCAGGGGACCCAGCAATCTCCTTGCATGCCATGTCGGGCCCCCACACTTCTGACACAGTGCAGATGCCCATCATAGTGGTCGGGCACCGCCTTCTCGCTCTTATGGACACCGGCAGCACACATAGTTTCATCAACGACCTCACAGCCCAACGGCTTCAGCTTCCCATCACCAGTCACAACCTTTTGAGCGTGGTCGTGCTGAATGGCGCTGTCATGGCCTGTACCGAGATCTGCCGGAACGTTCTCATAGTTGTGGAAGACTATCACTCTCATGTTGATTTCTTCGTTATCGCCTTTCGGGGATTCGAGGCGGTGTTGGGAACCCGTTGGTTGTGTACCCTTGGCCCCATCTTGTGGGATTTGGAAAACATAGCGAAGTCTTGGGTCCGGGACCCACCCGACGGTTTGGCGGAGCCGTCCGACAGCTGATTCCACCCGAGTTTGCTCACTCCAGCTTGAGCCTGCAGTTCAACCCGACCTTTTGTCTCTTCTCCGCGAGTACAGTGACACCATGGTCACACCGACGGGACTTCCGCCCTTGTGATGCCAGGACCACCGCATTTGCCTTATGCCGAATATTGTCCCGGTAGTTGGCCGTCCCCACCACTACCCCTTCCTTCAGAAGGATGAGATTGAGCGGCAGTACGCCGATATGCTTCATCAGAGTATCATCTGCCACAGCGTCTCGCCCTTCTTCTCCCCGGTTCTCTTGGTTCACAAAAAAAAATGACTTTTGGCGCTTCTGTGTGGACTACCGCACCCTGAACGCGGTCATGGTGAAGGATAAGTTTCTCATTCTGGTGGTCGAAGAATTGTTGGATGAGTTGCATGGTGCCCGCTGCTTCTCCAAACTCGACCTTTGCTCATGGTACCACCAAGTCCGCATGTTTCCTGCTGATGTGGAGAAGACGGCGTTCTGCACGCATCATGGCCATTTTGAGTTTCTTGTGATGCCCTTCGGGCTCACGAACACCCCATCCACCTTCCAGGCACTTATGAATAAGGTATTCCATACTCTTCTTCGTAAATGCGTACTTGTTTTCTTCGATGATATTTTTGTATACAGCAAGACCTGGGAAGCACATCTCGATCACCTTCTCACGGTCCTCCAGCTGGACCGCTCTCATCGGCTATTCCTTAAGCGGGCAAAATGTTGCTTCGGCACTAACAGAGTGGCATACCTGGGCCACATCATCGACCATTCGGGCATCTCTGCGGATCCACTCAAGATTCAGGGCGTTCTCGATTGGCCCCTTCCTCATACTCAGCGAGAGCTCCGTGGATTCCTCGGGCTAGCCGGCTACTACCGCAGATTCATCCAAGGATACACAGTGATCGTCGCCCCTTTATTATCACTCTTGCGTCGTCAGTGCTTCGTGTGGGATGATGCCGCCACGGCAGCCTTACAGTGAGCCTTGGTCTCGGCCCCTGTTCTCCAGCTTCTAGATTTTGAGAAGGATTTCCAGGTGGATTGCGACGCCGCACGATTGCAACAGGACGGGCACGGGCGGTTCTGCAACAGGACGGGCACCTGATTGCTTACTTCATCCGCACGACAGCTCTCCACCATCGGAAGCTCTAGCTTACGAGCAGGAGCTTATCGGCCTGGCTAAGGCCGTCCACCATTGACACACATATTTGTGGGGGCGGACCTTCGTGATTCGCATGGCTCATTTCAGCCTCAAGTACTATGTTGGAGCAGCGCCTGACGACAGTGTCACAACAGCGTTGGGTAAGCTGATTTTTGGGCTACGATTTTCGGGCGGAGTTCAAGGCGGACCACCTGAACCATGCGGTCGATGCTCTTTCCCGTCGTGACTCTTCTGGCGCCCTCCTCTTCGATGTGTCCACGTCGTCGTCTCTTGTTCTGCCCCGCCTTCGTCAGGAGATCCTCGACACTCCGACCCTGCGCGAGCTGCTACATTGCATCCAGGAGGGCGCCTTCCACCGCACTGGACAGCCGCAGACGGCCTTATTCTGTACAGGGACCGCTTCTTCGTGCCTGACGCCTCTCCACTGATTTTCAACATCTTGACGGACGTCCATGGCCAGACACATGCGGGGGTCCACAAGACCCTTCAGCGAGTGCGCGCCAAGTTCTTTTGGCACAGACTCAAACGGAGCGTTCAGACATTCATCTCAGCATGACTTATTTGTCAGCGCAGCAAGACAAAGTCTCTCCCGCACGCGGGCCTCCTACAGCCCCTTCCGATTCCAACGCAGTTTGGGCTGACATATCGATGGACTTCATCGAAGGATTGCCTCCTTCTCGGAGCAACTACATCATCTTCGTCGTCGTCGACTGTTTCTCCAAGGGGCACACTTCATTGTCATGAGCCGTCCTATCACTGGCCCCACCGTGTCCCGCGCCTTCTTTGATCGGGTATTTCGTCTTCATGGAGTACCGAAGAGCATTGTGTCTGACAGGGACAGAGTCTCCACATCGCAGTTTTGGCGGGAACTCTTTGCCCTTTGTGGAACGAAGCTGTCCCTCTCCTCCACCTACCATCCTCAGTCGGACGGCCAGACCGAGGTGGTCAACAGGACACTCGAAATGTACCTTTGTTGCCTTACAACGGTCACCCCAAATCTTGGGCCCGTTGGCTTCCATGGGTGAAGTATTGCTACAAAACCTCCTACCACACGACCCTCCAGACCACTCCCTTCCGCCTCATCTACGACCGCGATCCTCCACGCCTCCTTACCGATTGGAGTGCCTCCGCTCGATCCGCCGCTGTCGGCACTGAGCTGCGCTCACGCGATGAGTTTCTGCTTCTTGCGCGTGACCTCCTTCAGGCTCAGGCACGCATGGAGACCGCTCACAATCGGGGCCACTGCGAGTTGTTCTTCGCGCAAGGGATTGGGTCTGGCTGGGACGCCGCCCTTACCGTCAAACCACTGTCTCCAAGGGAGCCTACCAGAAGTTGGGGCCCAAGTTCTTCGGGCCCTTCGAGATCCTCCACCGCATCGGCGACGTGATTTATCGCCTCCTCCCCGCCGACGCTCAAATACATGACGTCTTCCACGTGTCTCAGCAGAAGACCTTCGTCGCCGAGCTGCCGAACACGTTCTTAGTTCCTCTTCCGCCGCAGCCACAAGACAAGCTTGATGTCAAACCAGGTGGAGATGTTACGGATCTTTGATGGGGAATCACGTGCAAGCGTCGTGAGCCTCGAGTGGCGTCCACTTAAATTATCCTATTATTTTGTATTTCGTATTTTGTGCATGCTTTATATTTTATCCTCATGTTAAGCCCGAGTGAGGGGGGCATTTTGGTACTCTGCGGGAACTAATTAAACCCACCTTTATATGTGAGTTTGTCGTGGTAAAAGGACAGGAAGAAAATTAATCAACAAATTCTCCTCTCTTTCTCTCTCTCCTAATTACCCGTCCGGAATCCTAGTCGCATCCTGTAGGAAATCCCGCAGTCGGATCCTCGTCGTCCGGTACCGGCAACCCCCCTCCTCGCCACCATTGCTTCCAGAGGCTCCAGGAAGGCTCTCTCCTCCTCCCTCGAGGACTTCCCTCCACTTCCCCCGTGTACGCGTTGTCAATCTATGGCATGTAACACAATCTTCGTTGCATTGCACTATGCACTATCATGTGCTAGTTTTTCCATACACGACACCACTTTGACGCATACCATAGTCGTTTGTCTTGTACTGCACATTGCATTACCATGCATTATTGTGTGCTGGTTTCTAGCACAAGGTCTTATTGCAAGTGAGCACACAACTTCACTTTATCGCGACCTACTAAGAAGACGTATCCACAATGGAATTATTTGTTTAAAGCTTCAAAATTTTATAAATGAACTATTGGGTAACAAATTCATATTTGTTGAGCAAAGTTTGAACAACAAACTATGACCTAATCTTTTTATCCATTAATTTTATCCAAAAATTAAATTTAACTAATAAAACAACAAATCAATCGAGAGAGAATATTCTTCAAATCCCAACAAAAGCATAACAGAAACCCCTTCAACTATTTAAATTATAAAAATAGATCGTCTATTACTTGATGGGGATCAGCCTCATGATTGTGTTCGACGGAGGAGATCAGACCAGCACTCGGCAAGAACCGTTTTTGCATATTTGCCTGAGATGCATTGATCGGATCGGCGATCCTAGACCGCTAGCGCGTCTGGAGCGTCGTTTTACATTTTATGTGTATTTTATTTTATTTTTGGGGTTTCTATTTAGTGTTTTAAGACACCGGGCGTAACGGACGATCATATCAGTTCACGTCGGGTGCTCAACTGCCCCTCTCGTTATAAATATGAGCTGGTATTCTCATTTTCAGTCATTGCTTGTATTGTGAGAAAATCCAGGCCGGCAATCCTATTGTGGTGGAATGTCGTGAGATCTCAAGGTGCGACGTCCCGACTCATTATCAGTTTTCTTGCTTTTCCTTTTTCATTTATTGTTTCCCGTGAAGTCACTGTTCCCTTGCCTGTCCCACGATCCCGGAAGAAAACCGCACTGTGCATCTCCTTCCAGCGCCCGTAACTGCACACAAAAAAACGCAGCCAACCTTTAGATCATCGCAAGTGCCCCCCCCCCCCCCCCCAGCCTCGTTCCCTCCCATGTTCATCTTCTTCCCAGCACTCGACCGTTCCAGTATATTCATTCCCACCTCCAAGGTTCCAGTTGATTGTTCATCGTCTTCCTCGCTACTGCAGCTCTCTTCTAATCCCATCCCAATTTAGAACTTCTATCTAGGTATCGTTTCCTTCGGGTAAGCATTCTCTGATCCCGATTCAATAAGGAGAATCCCCTATCCTATCTCGTTCATCGTGGAGCCCGACTCCTGTCACCCCCCAGTTCAGAGAAACCACGTTCACTTCCTTCCTCCTAAAACTGTCGCAAACCACCTCCACTACCGTTCGAAGCCCCAGTTCGCACCAACCTCCCATTCCTCTTCTAATCTGGCAACCAGCAACCATTTCTTCCCCAATTCAGCCACCAGTCATTTGTCCACTCAGATTCAGTGCTCCTTCCCTTCCCTCAAAGGCAATGCCTTCATCTTGTGGAGTCATGTCTGCCGCCGTTGCCAGATCTTCATTACTACGTGAGTATTATCGTACTATGTTTATTTTGTATTGAATATTTTGAGAACACTTCATATTTGTTTGGGTAGTTTAACTCGGCATAATTATTTCATTGATTTCTTTTTATCCTATAGAACTGATTCGTGCAAATTGTGATTGTAAACCTTACTTGCGAAGAATATTTGATATTGTTCACGTACTCGAAAAGTGAAAACACATTGTGTTGATTTCCTAAACTTATATAATTATCGTTGTTATAATTTGATTCTGGATAATTAATTGAAAACATGCACACATCATTTGATTGGGTTTGATCACATTCATTCCGCACAGTCAAGTAGGTTTGCATTAGCGTGTCGGCACCATATTCGCAGCCTGCGTCATTACTTCATAGAGGATCCAAAATTAAAAGGCTGTAATATAATAACATTAACAAGCATAGGAAATCTCCCATTTCAAGAACAGATGCACAATAAAATCTTAATAAGAAAACCTGCAATGTACAAGAACAGAGGCCGACTCCATTTCTACACGAGCAGCAATCCAAGCAGCACCTGCTAAAACAATCTGAACATGATTCAACCAAGCACTATCACCGAGAGTTGAAACAGAAGCTGACATGCTGCTCAAATTGCCTCCGCCCCAGGTCCATCCACCATTTCTCTGGAAAACAAGTTCCAGAATTGCACTCTAAAGTTAGAATTTCTATGCAAATAAACTAAGAACGTATTGTGACAGTAAAGAAACTAAAAAAAGGGAGAGCTTCACTAAGTATGTCAAATCAAATTAAAGGAAGGAAGCCATAGGAGCTAGATCAAGTTGGGCTATTACAATCAAGCATATTTCAAGAGTTCATCAAAGTGGAATAGCAACAATCTTACAAATGAGTAGTTATGCTGGAGCATGCCAAATTGCCAATGCATAATAAAGGCATGCAAATTTTGCCTGCATATTCACTTAGATAGGTAATGCCGATTAAAAGTAGATCATACTTCTAAAACACAGCCATCTAATTACAAAACCAACGAACCTAGTGATCAAACTGCTTCTCCCAACAACTTACCATTAAGTTTCAATGGTACTTTACGATCACATAAGATCCCTAACGCGTCTCTCCACTTCAACCAACCTGCTTGGATTTTGTTTCACAACTTTACCAACACCTGCACTTTTTTGAACTATCGATCTAAGATATTTAAAACACTCATTGCGGGAATATCTTGATCATCCAACTTAATAATGAAATCATCTGTCCTTCTTGCACTGCTAAATTTAAGCTTCATATACTCCGTCTTTGCCCTTTTAAACCTAAAACCCTTCTTTTCTAAAGTGACTCGTCAAGATTCATGAAAAGCTATATGAAATCTAAATTGATCAAAGTATTAAATTTTATTTGATTTGACTCCGAGAACACCACAGATACCAAGCCAATAGAGCAAGGGCCTACATTTGCATTTTCTGAGTTTATAATACCATAATTTTCTTCTTGATCAAAGTTTGCTCTAACGAACCCTATTAAGACCCAAAAAATTTCCAAGTTCCAGTCCAAACTAAACTAAATTGAACAAAATGGCTTTAAAATTGTCTCGTTGAAAAAAGTTCATTAACTCGGAGAAACTGATATCCCAAGAGAATATTTTCATGTCACAATGAACAGTGAAGATGTCAAGTGTTAGGGGTCTCACACCGTCAGTTATCCAACGTTTATTATTATGAGTTTGTAGTTATTGAGTAGAGTTGTATCGAGCCGAGTGTATGAGTCAAGTTGTATCGAGTCGAATGTATGAGTCAAGTTGTATTGAGTCGAATGTATAAGTCAAGTTGTATTGAGTCGACTGCATGATTCGGTATGAGTCGAGTTGTATTAGTTGATTGTATGAGTCAAGTTGTATGAGTCAAGTCGTATCGAGTCGAGTCGTATCGAGTCGAGTCGTATCGAGTCGAGTCGTAGCGAGTCGAGTCGTATCGAGTCGAGTCGTATCGAGTCGAGTCGTATCGAGTCGAGTCGTATCGAGTCGAGTCGTATCGAGTCGAGTCGTATCGAGTCGAGTCGTATCGAGTCGAGTCGTATCGAGTCGAGTCGTATCGAGTCGAGTCGTATCGAGTCGAGTCGTATCGAGTCGAGTCGTATTGAGATGACTCGTATCGAGACGACTCGTATCGAGTCGAGTCCTATCGAGTCGACTCGTATCGAGTCGAGTCATATCGAGTCGACTCGTATCAAGTCGAGTCATATCGAGTCGCGTCGAGTTGTGGTTATGGGTTATTAATGTCTTAGTACTTTTAATGTTGTACGCATTTTTCTTTATATGGGGTATTTATGCGTGTTGAAAGTGGCCCCACTGACCATAGAAATGTCAAATCCGACCATATAAAGGTTAAGACCTTGGTCCACAACCTGACTGCAGTCCGTGCACCCCAACCCGCTCTCTGTCTTGCATATAAACCTTGTGGCGGGTTGTTGAGGTCTGGAATCGGATGGGTATGAGGAGTGGTGTTAACACCCTCATAAAGAAGGTCCTGGGTTCGATTCCAGGCCTAAACAACCTGCCGCACGGTTTATATCCAAGGCAGAGGGCGGGTTGGGGTGCACAGACTGCAGTTGGGCTATGGGCCCGGATCTTGACCTTTATATGGTCGGTCTTGACCTTTCTATGGCTAGTGGGCCCACTTTCAACAATGCTCATGCCATCGAGATTCTATATATAGGCCCCCTTATGTCTTGTATGGGATATCAAAAAATGAAATCATTTTTCTCTCAAACTCTTCCATCTCTCTAGTGTCTCTCTTCTTCCCCATTTTTATTGTCAGGGTTGAGTACGGTTAATCTTCTTCCTCTCGCCCTTGTATCTTTGCCAACACCACCACCTTCGACGAAGTCTAAAAATAGGTTCATATCAAACTTGGTATCGGAGTTAAAGCCATCCCACAACAAGTCTCACGGGAACATTGTCGCAAGCAACACAATGAAGCTGTGGAAGAAAACGGAAGCCGATGTTGAAGCCGATCACTTCGACGATCCCAGTTGATGCTTGCTTCTTCTTCCCTTGCTACAATCACAACAGCTGACGAGATTCTTCGTCAGTCTGCGGCTGCGATCGACGCACTGTCTGAAGATCAACAGCAGCATTAGTGTCGTTGAACCTTGCCGACACCACTCAAGAGGCTTCGACGCCCTCGTCACCTTGCTTATATGACCTCGATAAGATCTTCACACCCTAATCCCTCGCGTGCGCATCTTTTTCAGTAATTTGTCTCTGCCTGGACTATCATTTCCAGGGTTGAGACTATCTTGCCAACGCCGAAGGAGCCCCGCTGCTATTGGTTCATCCAAGCATCTTGTCTCGAACCCGACAAGTAGTCTGTGTCTTCACCCAAAACCGGCCTTCCTTTTTGTTATACACATGCCTTTGCCTTTATCCATCGAGCCGCCCAACACACGTAAAGCAGAACAGTCCGCACATTTCCCTTCCTCGAGCCGCCCACCCTTCTTCACAGAGATTTAATTAATTGCATTACTAAATTTCTTGATTGATTAATTCCTTAATCAATTAATTATATTGGAAATGAAAATAAGTGTCATTGATGCGGCTATCGTCCATTCGATGATAGCTTCATATCGAGCCTCCATGTCGCGACTCATCGCCAACATCGACAGATTGCTTTTGCTTTTCTCAGCACAGCCATCATCACAGTCATCACATGTCATCCTTTCCATTCCAGTTTGCTTGGTCCCACCACCACCTCTATTTGCTCCACCAAGGTTGTCGCTGCTGCAACTCATGCCACTGTTGGACCTTACAGGCCACCTCCAGACGCCACATCCACCTTCCCTATCGTTGATTCTACTAGAGCAATCCTCACTCGCACAACGGTCGTAAAAGCTCAGCCGCTCTCTGCAGTTCTTATCGGACCGTCATCGCCTCCAGTGGTTCTTGTCCCCGTAGTTTACACCATCAGCATCGCCGCCTCCAATCCCCGTAGTGGCGTCGTCCCAATGTGTGTGTCCTCCACCAGTCCCCGTGGTCGCCATGTCACAACGTCTACTCCCGCCACCTACTATGTCGGCCTCTCTAGATCCGTTTCTTTTGCCGACCGATCCCCAGTAGGCACCACAGCTTCTCAGTGTCGACGCTCACCTACGGCCCGCTCTTTCGTCACCCTTGACCATCTTCGGGCACACTCGCCACGACTCCAGCTCTAACTGGCAACCTTCCCTCTGCACGTGCCTGTGTCACGTCAGTTCCTTATAGTCGTTCATGACACCTGGGAGCATGTTAACGCTTCGCTGCTCGACGCCACCTCCGCTACAACGATGCGCGACCAAGAGTTGTTCTAGCGGGAAATCAAAGAGCCTAAGGATCAGGTCATCCAAGACCATTCGAGCTTAAGGGAAAGCTCGATTTGAAAAATGAGTGGAATGTTAGGGGTCCAACGTCGTTAGTTATCTAGCAATTATATTATTATGAGACTGTAGGTATTGAGTCAAATTGTATTGAATCGAATTGTATTAGTCAATTGTATGAGTCGAGTCGTATCAAGTCAAGTCGTGGTTACGGGTCATTAGCGTCTTAGTGATTTTAATGTTTCACACATTCTTTATGAGGCATTTACGCCATAGAAAGGCTTGAGTGTTGTTGTATGGGGTATTTACACTCATGTCATCGGGGTCCTATATATACGCCCCCTTAGATCTTGTATGGAATATCCAGCAATGAAATCAATTTTTTTTCTCTCTCTCTCAAGTTCTTCCCTCTCTCTAGTCTCTCTTCTTCCTCAGTTTTAGGGTTAGGTTTGAGCATGAATCTCTTTCTTTCTCTCCCCTTTGATTAAGAAAATGAAGGTGGTCCTATACCTTATGCAGATAGTGATCAACCTCTAGTTAATTCAAAGATTTTGAAGAGAAATAAGAAATTCATATAACCACAAAAAAATATTTAATGATGTAAATGGCTATACAAGTCTGCAGAACTAACCAGGAAAGATGACATTCCATCTGATGAAGTTGACCCATAAGTGTCCAAATAATCTCTAAGTCGAGCAAAACTATCCCTCATAGCATGTATGTTATCAATCCCAAAAAAGACAATCTAACAAAAGTCAAAAAATATTAACTCTGAATAAAGTAATCAACATTACCAAAGAAAAAAAAGAGATGCATCTTAAAAAGCCAAATCATAGACAAACCTCAGACTGGAAATAATTAGAAGATGATTCAGAGCCACCTCCCATTGCACCATTTGCCAAAGCATTCTTTCTAGGCCTTGCATCAGCAATATAGAGCTTCCTAATAGCGCATTAATCCATTGTTTATATTAGCAAAAACTTGCAAGTAGCAGTTAAAATAAGAAACATGTTAACTAAGCTAAGCATAGGAGAGCACATGGAGAATGCCAAGAAATGCAACAACACATTTTAGAAAGGAAAATTGAACCAAAATATTTGTTTGGAAGTATGAATGAAAGAAGTCTAATAAAAATATAGATTACTCTTAGCGTGCATGTTTGGTGGCAAAAACAATGACATGTTCTGGTTACCTTCGTGCTCCTTTTCCATTGCAAGTTTGAGGGCAAAGTGCGGCAACAAGCTTCTCATCCATGTTACTTAAAAACAGAAAAGTGCAATTTTCAGAAATTAAAAGAAGAAAAAAAGGGAAACGCAACAAGGTAGGAAAAAACAACCTTCTCATGTTCATCATAAGGCCAACCAAAGGCTGGGATGATCGTGCTAGTACAGCTCCAGTTACTGCAATATCAACAACTTCAAATGAGTCTAAATAGCTGGAAAAAGCCTCCTAAACTCATATTATCTGAAAAACAATGAAGTTTTGATGGAGATCGGCACCAGACTACGGGTCACCAGTAGGTGAGGCCCACATTCGTATATTCGCGAAGGAGGAGCTGATCGGATCGGCGATCCGAGACCGCGAGCGCGTTCGGATTGACGTTTTATTATGTGTGTTTTATTTTATTTTTTAGCGTGTATCAAGTGATTTAGCACATCGGACGTAACGGTCAATCGTAATCATTCACGCTCGGTGCTCAACTGCCCCCTCCTGCTATAAATAGAGGTGGATGCTTCATTTTTATGGTTGTTAAATTTGTGAGCGAATCAAGATCCGGCAATCATTCGTGGTGCGACGTCGCGAGACTCGGGGTGCAACATCCGGATTTCTTTTTCAATCTCCCGTCTAATTTCAGTTACTTTCCTATTTCCGATCTAATTTCAATTACTTTCCTATTTCCGGTCTAATTTCAATTACTTTCCTATTTCCAGTGAGCCCACATTATTTCTCCCCTCTAACCCACAATCCCGAATTATCGGAAGGAGAAACCGCCCAGCGCCACTATACACCTTCCTTGACAGAAACTACATACGCCTCCAATCGCATTTTCCTCCTGTCCTAATTGCACGCTTCCATCTCCCCTTCCATCAACGAGCAAAATAACACTTCCATTCCTCGTTTACTGCCCCAATCAACGGTCGTCCTACATCAACCTTCGATCCCGTCGACGAGAAAATCGCCCAGTTCTACTATATACCTACTTCCTCGATGGAAATGCCGTACACCTCCAGTCGCATCTTCCTCTCGTCCTAACCGCATGCATCCATCTCCTCCTCCATCAACGAGAAGAATAACGCCTCCATTCCTCATTGCCTTCCCTGATCGACAGTCGTCCAGCATCCATACCATCAATCCCGCCGACCTCTCCTCTACAACAGATCGACGCTTACTCATCCATTCTAGTCCTAAGTCGTGGAGCCACCAACAACAGCCGCAAGTCACGACAAACCTTCCTCTGTCCAATATACTTCTTCCTCCTCAACATTTTTCTGTCGTGGAACCACCATCAAAGCCAACAATAACAACGCTTCCCATGTATCCTGAAATTGACAACAGCCATAGCTCCCCTGTTTCCTGAGTCCGACACAGCCATACCTCCCCCCTTCATTCTCAGCAAGGAAAACCCCATCAGCCAAGTCAATTCTAGGCGCAACACCAACTCGAGTCCGCGAGCCCATTTTTGAATTCCTCATGCGTATGAGAATTATTGTAGCGTGTTACTTCTTTCTTTATTAATTATCGGATAAGTGTTATTATTTGCTTGGGAATCAATTTATTGTGATATTGTTTATTTTTCTTAAATTCGTATAAGTTGTCATTTGTGAAGTGGTAATTGAAAGCACCCCTAGTGATAGTGGGCATGATTTTGCTTGAGTTCTTGAAATTAAAGTTCGCATTGTGGTAATTTGCTATGCATATAAAATCATCACTACTATGTTTTATTTCTGGATTAAGCGAAATTATCCATGCATCATTTAAGTAGGAATTGTTCGAGTCCATGGCGCATTTTTTATTTAAGATTGAATTAGTGTCGGCACACCCATGTCACACAACCTAGCCTGCGTCACGTTTTATAAAAGAATGCACTAAGATTCAGGATGAATGCATCTATGAAAAGTATTAATGGTACAAACCAGAATGACACCACGAAATTACAGGTAACCGGCCCCTCCCACGGAATAAAGCAGCCTGTTGTATTTCTTCGTCACTAAAATAATATGGATAATCAAGTTAACAAAGGTAAGAGAAAATTAAAATTTTAAAATTTTAACATTGACAGTATCAAGAGTACTGCATAAATTAAAGAATGGCGACAAAACAAAATTCAATGGATGACACATTGGTCAAGTCATGCATAATATCTGTACAGAGAAAATTATGCAAGAAAAATAATATATACCTGATACTTCTTGGAACAATCAAGGAAGAAGGGTAGGTTGAGCACAATGAATATCCAGAATTTATTGATGAAATTCTCCACAGCTCGTTAGATACATTGAGTGACCCATCATCAATTTTATTGCTTAAAATAGACAAAGAACCTTTGCCTAGAAGCCGAAGATATTCCTTCATTAATCGCAATTTTGGGTTTGCGTTGACGAATTTAGAAGGTCCGCAAATTAAGGTGTACATATCCCATATTTGTGTTGGCCTAGTGTACCTTGACAAAGCATCAAAAACAGCTCGTCGCTGCAAGGAACCGTAGTGAGCTCTTAGATAACAGAATAACCAGAAAACTGCCATACTTGTACAGGTAACAAAGACTGCAGATTTGAATTAAAACTTTCAGAAACCTTTCATACCACAATTAGTAACTGTGGAAATAAATACAATCTCTAAGGGAGATGTATACTATGATCTTGAGAACTTTTTAACGAGTACATGAGAAGAAAGCAGATCTCCAAATCAAGATTTGGTGTCTTTGCTCTTCATTGATGCACCCCAGCTAGGGAATATTGAAGATCTCGGAGCATAGGAATAGTACATTGTTATCATGATAACCACCTCATTGATATGATAATCTGTTACGATTGGGCATGCCGACGGGACACGCACACGCCGAGGAGACATCGTGGCGAGTCTGCACGCGGAGGAAGACGACGATGGGCCTGTCTGCAAGAGGAGAGACCGAAGACGCAGCGCCTGCCTGACGTTTTATTTATTTCTTATTTTATTATTTCTTTGTTTTATTTATTTCTTATTTGGTCGTACGCAATTATTTTTTCCTTTTATGTTGTATTTCTTAACTTGTCACACCCCGCACTTATAAGGGATGGAGTTGTACTCTTTTGGATAATGTTGGGATGTATGAGAATTAGGGTTGCTCCCTAACTTTTCCTCTTGTTCTCTCCTCCTTCTCGCTCTCCACCGCCGGCCCTTCCCCCTCGCCAAATTCCTCTCCGGGATTGTATCAATTTGATCTGACCTACCGTGCCGCCGGTGCGCATGATTTTCACGCCCAGGTTTCCCGTATCGGGACTTCACGCGTGGTCGATCCGCCTGTTCGCCCGATTCCGCACCACGGTCAACTTCTCGGTTCGCCGACCGCCTGCTCCTTCGCCGCTGATCGCAGGTCGTCGGTAACCCCCCGTCCGGACGCGCTTTCCCATCTAGGGCCGCACCGCGGTTTTTCCCCAGCGTCGCACTGTCGCTCAGTCCTGCGGCCAGCACCGCCCTCCCGCCTCTGTTCCGCACTCCATCCAAGTGCACCCGAGCGCCGCATCTCCAGTGTCGTCGCACCGCGGCAACCCTCCAGCCGTTGCAAGCCTTCCGTCGTTGCCATGGCGCCGACCACCCGTTCCACCGTCGAGGCGCCATCGGAGGATGCCAACGAGGCCCTCCTACGTCGTGTCAGCACCCAGGAGTCCATCGTGGCCTCCTTGCTCTCCATCCACACAAAGCTTGATGCGTTACAACCTCCCGCTGCCTCTTACGCCAGCGGATCCGCGTGCCCGGCCACCGTCACGACAATCCTGGGGGCGGCACCACTTCCGCACAGCGGGTACGCCGTACCCCCTTGTCCCCCCCGGCTGGCTGACCCTTGCCTTGTACCTTCCCACCTTCGCCAGAGTAGACCGAATTGGGTGGATCGTCAAGGCAGAACAGTACTTTGATCTTCACCACACACCTGAGCAGGGCAAGGTCTCTATCGCCATAGTGGGACTCGACGGCTACGCCCTCCACTGGGCCCGATGGCTCCGCCAGACCAACCCGGCCATCTCTTGGTCGGAAATCAAGCAGCAGATATTCGCCGCTATGACAGTCGTTATTCCGGCTCCGCCATCGAAAGACTGTGTGGGGTACGAAAATCCGGTACGCTGGATGACTACATCGATGAGTTCGTGGCCCTTGTTACTCACGTTTCGGGCCTACCACCAGATCACTATCTCGGCTTCTTCATGCAGGGCCTTCAGCCCAACATCCGTTCCCGGCTCCGCACTCACCACCCACGAACAATCTTCGATGCCCTCGACATGGCCCGCCTCGTGAAGGCGAATTTGTCTCCTCGGCCACCGCCGTCATCAGGCGGACCACCGCTGGGGCGTCAACCGTGGCAGACCGTCACTCCAGAGACACCAGCGCCTTGGCCTCCTCCAGCCGCTCTGTCAGGCCGACTGGGCCCTCCTCAGCGATTCTCCAACCGCGAGTTGGACGACCTCCATCGCAAGGGGTTGTGTTTCTGTTGTTGTCTGCCCTATTCTCCTACCCACATCTGCGCGGTCAAGTAGTTCTGCGCCATCATCGGCGACGTCAACCCTAAGGTTACCCTAGCTGACTTGAGGCCCTGGAGCTCTCATCGAAGGATACCCCTCTCGAACCCGACGCGGCTATATTCCACCGGTTGGAGCTATCTGGCGCCTCAACGGGCGGGTTATCTAGCCAGCAGATCATGCAGCTTATGGGCATACAACAGGATCACCCGATCATCATCATGGTGGATAGTGGAGTCAGCCACAACCTCATCTCTGAGCACCTGATACAGCAGCTCCGTCTTCCCTGGGCTCCCTCCCCAGATATTGCGGTCTGTATGGGAGATGGGCGTCACCGACCGACTCAGGGACGTTGCACTGTTGTCTCGCTCTCTTGGGGCACTATTCCGTGACCACGGACTTCTACACATTTGGCTTAGGCGGCCTCGACGCCATTCTGGGAGTGGCTTAGCTCCGCACGTTCGGCGAGGTATGCATCAATTGGGAGACTATGTCCATGCAATTCCTACACGAGGGACAGCTATGTCGCCTCGACGGCGACTCCGCCCTCCTACGCTCTCTGATCTCCCTTCGTACGATCCAGTGGCCCTTGGATGTCAGCTTCTCCGCGGGGTTGTGGGCCCTCTCACTGCCTTGAGGACAAGGCATGTTTTCCAGACGACTGGATTGTTACGATTGCGCATGCCGACGGGACACGCGCACGCCGAGGAGACACCGTGGCGAGTCCGCATGCGGAGGAAGACGACGATGGGCCCGTCTGCGGGAGGAGAGACCAAAGAAGCAGCGCCTGCCTGACATTTTATTTATTTCTTATTTTGTTATTTTCTCATTTTATTTATTTCCTATTTCATAATTTCATATTTGGTCGTACGCAATTATTTCTTTCCCTTTATGTTGTATTTCTTAACTTGTCACACCATGCACTTATAAGGGGTGTAGTTGTACTTTTTTGGATTATGTTGGAATGTATGAGAATTAGGGTTGCTCTCTAACCTTTCCTCTTGTTCTCTTCTCCTTCTCGCTCTCCACTGCCGGCCCTTCCCCCTCGCCGGATTCTTCTCAAGGATTTCCCAGGACTGTATCATAACCACTCATTAATATGATAACCTCCTCATTGTACTCTGTATCCTAGAGATTTAGTAAGAATTACAAAGTCTTGTATTCAAGTACGAGGGAAAATTAATAAAATTATTATTTTTCTTCCAAGTCTCTTTTTTACTATTCTTGACATGGTATCAGAACTACACTGGTCCCTAGTTCCTGTTTTTTGGGTCCGCTTGTTCGTTGTTTCCGGGCGGTTAGTCATTGTCTAACTGCAAGTTCCTGTTCGTTTCTATTTGTCGCGGCAAGCTCTTTTCTACCCGTTGGCTGACTGCCCCTTTTTCTCTTGTTTCTTCCCTTCCATTTGCTCTCCTTTATAGCCTATCTCCCACTGACAGTGGGCACCTCCGCTTGTTTCTTTTTGTGGTCTCCATCGTCTAAGCTAGTGAATGCTACTCTTGTTCGTTGTCTCTGATTTAGCAGCAGTGTGCGGTCTGCAGTTCCTCCTAGCGACTTCTCGGTTTGCTATTTCTACTCGCTAGCAACCTGCCACAGCGTACGGTCTTTGGTTCTAGCTAGCGCCATGTCGCTCCTCTCCTTCACTAGTTGCAGTTGTCGCATGCGGCTTGCGTCTTCCTTTGAGGTCTGCTCGGTTTCTCCTGCGGCCTGCCTACTGTTGTCGCGTGCCTAGCCGCTTCTACTACAATCGTTGTTAGTAGCTGGTTTCCCCTGGCCGCAATTGCATGTCCGTCAGTCTTCCCCTTCCTGTTAGTAACTTCTCGTGTGGCCTGCCCTTTGCTTACCTTCATCTTATCGCACCTGGTTGTCCGCAGTTTCTCCCCGAGACGTCGGCCTGCTGCCGCTTGCCACTGATTCTTGTCGCTGCCGTGTGCCACTGTTTCTTGCAGCTTGTTACTGTTCGTTGGTTTCTCCCTAAGATGTCGGCCTTGCGGTTTCTTGTCTGGGTTGCCTTCCCATTATTACAGTTCACCTGGATCTTTCTTGACGCTACTGCTTGTTTGGAGTTCCTCATGTTTGCTGAGTCCGCGTGTTTTTTTTCCTAAGCCGCAACTGGTTGGCTGCTCCCTATGCCTGTGTCGGGCTGCGTGCTTCATGGAGTCCATTGTTGCGTCCTCTCTTCTCACGCGTGTTGCGCTTCCTATTCCTGAGGCTCATGATGAACAGCGGATCACTACTTATTTCTCTTAGTGGGGAGAAAAATTTTGTTGAATGGGTGCATTTCGTCTGTTGTGTCCTTCATACTAAGGGTCTCTTGCATCATGTCACTAAGGAAGCACCTTCGGCTCCCACGGACGACTGGCTTCGTGATGAGGGACGCGTCCAGATCTGGATTCTTAACACCCTGGATGGTGAACCTTATTGTATGGCTATGTATCATGATACGGCCAAGGCTATGTAGGATGAACTTCATTCCCTTTATTCCGGCAAAGACGGTCTTCAGCATTTGTTTGACATCATCACATATCTTTAATCGCTCGACTTCAGAGATGCTGGTGACTTAACCTCTTTTGTTGTGTGATCCAAAATGTTAGTTGAGGCATGAATTCAACATCACCCTTCTTCTATTGATCTTGTTGCACAGCGTGCTCAGAAAGAAGTTGTTGGTATTGTCATGATAATGGCTCGGGTTCCGCCTCATCTTTATAGTGTTTGGGCTCGGATCCTCTCCTCCCCCGCAGTTCCCTCTCTCTTCGATGTGTGCTCAATGTTGTTGAATGTGACACCCTGATGCTCCCGGTCCTCCCTCTCCGACTCTTCTCCAACACTCATTAACCCCTCACCCCCCACCTTCCTCTAATCGAGGAGGTTGTACCGGCTACTGAGGGAGTTGTCGCGTCGACCGCTCTAAATTCAGGTGTACTCATTGTGGAAGAGAGGGTCATCTTGAGGCAGGTTTGTTACTATAAGCACGATCTGTCGCCTCTATCTAATGTCACTGTTGTTGTTGATACTTCCTCTACCACACGGGCTGATATTCAGGCTATGCGCCTTCAGCTCCAGCATCTCCAAGGATTACTTCCTCGTCTACCTGGCTCTGTTGCCTGTCTCCAACGAAGGTATTACTTGCTTCTCCAATAGTCCACGGTGGATTGTGGACTCTGGTGCCACTCATCATATCACTTCGCAAAAACCACCTAAGTATTTGGTTGCTTCGCATCCCAAGTTTATCACAGTTGCTAATGGTGCAACTGCCCCTATCTCTGGCTCTGCTGATGTGCCTCTCACTGCCTCTATATCTCTATGCTCGGTTCTCCATGTCCCGGGCTCCCCTTTCAACCTTCTTTCTGTTAGTCGCCTTATTGAAAATCTTGATTGCTCTGTGACCTTCATAACTTCTTCTTTTGTGGTGCAGGATCGACGGTCGCAGAATACATTAGTAGAGGGTGACTGTGCAACGGGCTCTATCTTCTGGACATGTCTCCCACCATCCTCTCCTTCGTCACCTCTATGGAGTGGCATCGACGTCTTGGGCATGCTCCTCTTCCAATTCTCCGGAAGGCTCTTCCTGACTTACCTCTTCCTGCTTTTACCTGCAAGTCTTGTATCTTTAGAAAACAGCATTGTTCTTCTTTTCCTCCTCATCATACTCGAAGTGATGCTCCTTTTGATTTAGTGCACTTAGGATATATAGGGACCATATAAAGTTGCTAGTATTTCTGGTTATCGTTATTTTCTTACGTTTGTTGATGACTATTCTTGTATGACGTGACAATACTTACTGCGTGATTGATCGGACCTCACTAGTGTATTCCAGGCTTTTGTTCTTGACTCGCACTCAGTTTTCCCGAATAATTAAAACTATTCGTGCAGACAATGCTCGTGAATACACAAGTCATGCGTTTGATGGTCTCTATATTGAGTTTGGGATTATCCATCATATCGTGCGTGTTGCGCTTCCTATTACTGAGGCTCATGATGAACAGCGGATCACTATTATTTCTCTTAGTGGGGAGAAGAATTTTGTTGAATGGGTGTGTTTTGTCCGTTGTGTCTTCAGACTAAGGGTCTCTTGCATCATGTCACTAAGGAAGCACCTTCGGCTCCCACGGACGACTGGCTTCGTGATGATGGACGAGTCCAGACCTGGATTCTTAACACTCTGGATGGTGAACCTTATCGTATGGCTATGTATCATGAGACGGTCAAGGCTATGTATCATGAGACGGTCAAGGCTATGTATCATGAACTTCATTCCCTTTATTCCGACAAAGATGGTCTTCAACATTTGTTTGACATCATCACAGACCTTCAATCGCTCGACTTCGGAGGTGCTGGTGACTTAACCTCTTTTCTTGTGCGATCCAAAATGTTAGTTGAGCCATGAATTCAGCATCAACCTTCTACTACTGATCTTGTTGCACAGCGTGCTCAGAAAGAAGTTGTTGGTATTGCAATGATAATGGCTCGGGTTCCACCTCATCTTTATAGTGTTTGGGCTCAGATCCTCTCCTCCCCCGCAGTTCCCTCTCTCTTCGATGTGTGCTCAATGTTGTTGAAGGTGACACCTCCCCCTGATGCTCCCGGTCCTCCCTCTCTGACTCTTCTCCAACACTCATTAACCTCTCACCCCCCACCTTCCTCTAATCGAGGAGGTTGTACCGGCTACTGAGGGAGTGGTCGCGTCGGCCGCTCTAAATTCAGGTGTACTCATTGTGGAAGAAAGGGTCTGATATTGTTGAGGCGGCTTGTTACTGTAAGCATGAACTGTCACCTCTGTCTAATATCAATATTGTTGTTGATACTTCCTCTACCACACGGGCTGATATTGAGGCTATGCGCCTTCAGCTCCAACATCTCCAAGGATTACTTCCTCGTCTACCTGGCTTCCGTTGCCTGTCTCCAACAAAGGTATTACTTGCTTCTCCAATAGTCCACGGTGGATTGTGGACTCTGGTGCCACTCATCATATCACTTTGCAGAAACCACCTAAGTATTTGGTTGTTTCGCATCCCAGGTTTATCACAGTTGCTAATGGTGGCACTGCCCCTATATCTGGCTCTGCTGATGTGCCTCTCACTGCCTCTATATCTCTATGCTCGGTTCTCCATGTCTCGGGCTCCCCTTCCAACCTTCTTTCTGTTAGTCGTCTTATTGAAAATTTTGATTGCTCTGTGACCTTCATAACATCTTATTTTATGGTGCAGGATCGAAGGTCGCAGAATACCATTGGTAGAGGGCGACTGTGCAACGGGCTCTATCTTCTGAACATGTCTCCCACCATCCTCTCCTTCGTCACCTCTATGGAGTGGCATCGACGTCTTGGGCATGCTCCTCTTCCAATTCTCCAGAAGGCTCTTGCTGACTTACCCCTTCCTGCTTTTACCTGCAAGTCTTGTATCTTTGGAAAACAACATTGTTCTTCTTTTTCTTCTCATCATACTCGAAGTGATGCTCTTTTTGATTTAGTGCGCTTGGATATATGGGGACCATATAAAGTTGCTAGAATTTCTGGTTACCGTTATTTTCTTACGTTTATTGAAGACTATTCTCGTATGACGTGACAATACTTATCGTGATTGATCGGACCTCACTAGTGTATTCCAGGCTTTTGTTCTTGACTCGCACTCAGTTTTCCCGAATAATTAAAACTATTCATGCAGACAATGCTCGTGTACACAAGTCATGCGTTTGATGGTCTCTATACTGAGTTTGAGATTATTCATCAAACCTCTTGTGCTTATACTCCCCAACAGAATAGCGTGGCTGAGCGGAAAAATAGACATCTTGATGTTGCTCGCTCACTCATGTTCCAAATGCATGTGTCCAAATCGTATTGGCACTTTGCAGTCTCTACGACATGTTATCTCATCAATCGACTACCCTGCTCCATTCTCAATTATGTCACTCCATTTAGTCTTCTCTTTCCCTCAACACAGCCTTTCTCCCTCACACCTTGAGTATTTGGTTGTACCTATTATGTCCATAATCTCGGATCATCCTACGATAAGTTTGGCTCACGGGCTACTAAGTATATGTTTGTTGGTTACTCACATATTCAGAAAGGCTATGTGTGTTATTCTCCCACTGATCGGAAGGTTGTTGTGTTTGTTGATGTTACCTTCCTGGAAGAACAACCATTTTGCTCTGCTCCTTCCCCTCCTCAACCACTGTTACTGCCACGACCAGCCATCCCCATCACCACCCCTCTACCACCCCTTCTTCCCAACCCCAGACATCATTCTGAAAAAAACACCTCTTCTTCGAGTCTATGCTTGTCGTCCTCCTAGCTCTGGAGCCCCTCAACAATTGTCTTTTACCTCTGATTCTTCGCAGCCTGCTGATCCGGCTCCCACCTCCACGACACACCCCCTGGCGAATTATGTCTCATTGCATCGTCTCTCCCCGGCACTTCTCAGATTTGTTACTTCTTTATCCTCCATTGTTATATCTAACTTTGTGCAGGAAGCCCTCCAACATCCGGAGTGGTGTGTGATCATGGATGCAGAAATGACTGCTCTATGGGCGAATCAAACATGGAAAATGGTTCCTCTTCCTCCAGGACAGACGTGTGTTGGCTGTAAATGGGTCTTTATGATCAAACATGCTCCTGATGGCACATTTGATCGTCTCAAGGCTCGTCTTGTGGCTCGTGGGTTTACTCAACAACAAGGTCTTGATTATGATGAGACCTTCTTTCCCATTACCAAGTTGAACATTGTTCGTGTCCTCATTTCTTTGGTTGTCCATCAGGGGTGGTCATTACATCAGTTAGATATCAAGAATGTTTTCTTAATAGCGATCTTCAAGAAACTGTTTACATGCACCAGCCTCCCAGGTTTGAGACAACGGGGAGTCACTTTTTTGTCACCTCAAGAGTCTATTTATGGTCTCAAACAGTCTCCTCGGGCATGATTTGACAAATTTAGTAAGGTTGTCTGTGATGTTGGATTTACTCGGAGCTCAGCGGACTTCTCTATTTTTACTCATTATCAAACAGCATGCACAGTGTTGTTCTTAGTGTATGTTGACGATATTCTAATCAGTAATCACAGGAGATGACTCTAAAGGAATCATAATGATCAAGCAACACCTGAATTCTGTGTTTTAGACAAAAGATTTGGGGAATCTTCGATACTTTCTTGGCCTGAAAGTTGCAAGATGTCCTGACGACCTTATTTTACAAACCCGCATGTTTATAAAGATAGCCCCTGGACAATGGCTTGTTTACAAACCCTCTTTCTCTTCTACTTTATCATTGGTTTCTTATTCTTATGCGGATTATGCGAGCTCACCGGATGATCGACGTTCCACTAGTGGGTTCTGTACCTACTTCGACAGACATCTTATTACCTGGCACAATAAGAAACAATCTGCCGTGGCCCGCTCTTTTGTTGAGGCTGAATCGGTCAATGGCGTTGTGAGAGATTACTTGTTAGAAGGTCTCATACAGGATTTAGGAATCAAACTCTGCCACCTATGCAGCCAAGCAGCTCCAGCTTGCGGGGGAGTGTTCGGATTTTGGCTCGGCTCGAGAAAACTCGATCCATGAAGGCCCAAGGATTCCGAGTCGGCTCAAAATTGCAATTTTCCATCTTAGGGCAACCTATAAATTTATCAAATAAAACAATTAAAGTCTTTAC
Source organism: Platanthera guangdongensis (assembly GCA_039583875.1). Taxonomy (NCBI): domain Eukaryota; kingdom Viridiplantae; phylum Streptophyta; class Magnoliopsida; order Asparagales; family Orchidaceae; genus Platanthera; species Platanthera guangdongensis. The sequence continues at coordinate 21,843,211 of CM077152.1, forward strand.
ATTTATGTTTGAATTTTATTATTTTTAATTTTGAAATAAGAGTATATTAATAGCTACATAGTAATCGAGTTGATTCGAATCATATTTCGGGATTCGGGACTCTCAGATTCGCCCGAAGGACCTCAATTTTCGGGAGTTTCGGGCCCTAAACGGACCTTGGGCTAAATAACGCTTTATCAAATTCCGGATTAGCTTTCCCAATTGCATTATCAGTTCTTGGTTGTGCAGAAAGATGTTGGAGATCCATGTCTTAGGTGTACAATCTCATATTCGAGGGTTCCCGCCCGGGGCAGCATGCGAGAGGGTTTGCGCCTGGGTAAGCGGGATGCCCTCGGGGTTGGCGTTTAGTGAGGCTTTGCCACTCAACGCCCTTTTGCCTTTGGCATTGAGTGAGGCTTTGCCACTCAACGCCCTGCAGTTCTTGGCGTTGAGTGAAGTTTTGCCACTCAATGCCCTTTCGCCTTTGGCGTTGAGTGAGGCTTTGTCACTCAACGCCCTTTCGCCTTTGGCGTTGAGTGAGGCTTTGTCACTCAACACCCTACAGTTCTTGGCGTTGAGTGAGTCTTTGCCACTCAACGTCATTTCGCCTTTGGCGTTGAGTGAGGCTTTGCCACTCAACGCCCTTTTTTCTCTTGGCGTCGAGTCCTGTTCCGCCACTCAGTGCTTTGCGGCTTGCCCCTAAGTTTCGCATAGGGCAGGCAGAAAGCTTACAGAGTAGCGGAAGGGCTTACGCCCAGCAAGGTCCAAAGGTAAATTACCAGGATGCCCTCGGGTCTGCATTTAGCACCTCAGAACAGCGAAGTTACGTTGTTGGCAGACCAAATTGGGGTGTAAATATCCTCTCAGAACAGCGGAGTTACGTTGTTGGCAGACCAGATACTAGGAGTCCATAAATATGACCCACAGCGTACCTCAGAAGACAAGCTTTCACATTTTATAAAATTAGTTACTGTTTTTTGAGGTACTCCTAGCCCAGCAATTGGCTAAGGAGGAGAAGCGCTCGGAGATCTTTCGTGTTAGTGGAGGGACCTCCTTGCTGAGGCTTAGGGTCAGTTCTTGGTTCTTTGTTAATAGTCAGGGGTCTGTGTTTGGGAGAAGTAGGTGTCGGCTACACCCCAAGGTCTGAACTCTCGTTGAGGCCAGTTTTTGGCTTCAACATTTTCTGGTGCGCTGAGCGTGGACCGTAGCTGATACAAGAAAATCTCAAGCTAAGTCTCATGGCTGGAGATGAAGATGAAGGAGCTGGCTCGGGAGGTTCTCCCTCTCAGGGAAGTGGGGTGACGTTGGGGATGTTAGAGGACTTCAGGCGGAAGTCCTGCAGACCATCCACTTGTCATTCTCGGCAAGAAGCGAGTGGGTGACGCCCTAGGTTCCGGTGGTTGCAGCCCCATCACTGGGCGAAAACGCTCCTGGGCAGCGTCCTGGGAAGGAGGTTCCGGCAGAGGTTGCCGAGAGGGATGCCGTCGGGCGGGAACTTTTTCCCGGGCAGGTCAGTGCAGACAGGGCTAGCGAGCTAATGTCGCGGGACGTTCCCTCTTGGCAGGCTGTGGGTGGGAGCCCTTTTAGTGAGCTTATCATCTCGGCTCCGGTTCCATATGGGTTCTGGGAGTCGGACATGTCCTACTATACGGGTCGGGACGACCCGGTGCAGCATGTGCAGTGGTTCGAGAATGTCGTTTCCATAAGGCAAATGTCGGATGCCTTCAAGTGTAGGCTCTTCATCATCACTTTGAAGGAGAAGGCCAGGGACTGGTTCTACCAGTTGCCTGCGAGTTCAATCTACTGTTTTGAGGGTCTGCGGCGCGAGTTCTTGCTGAGCTTCCCGACATCAAAGAAGAGAAAGAAGAGTGCGGAGTGCTTGTTTGTCATCAAACAGGAGCCGGAAGAGCGGCTGGGACGCTATGTGGATAGGTTCCAGGAAGAGATTTTACAGGTTCAGGAGATGACGGGGTACACCATGATGCTTGCTTTCACCCTAGGGTTGAGGCCAAGCTTCTTTAGCATGGAGCTGAAGAGTCCCCCCCCCTCTCCTTCGAGGAGCTGATGAAGAGGGTGCGAAGGAGATCAAGATCGAGGCGGCAAATCCGACGTTCACTAAGAAGCTAGCCAAGTTGGCGAAGGATGATGGGAAGGAGTCAGGAGCAGGGAGACAGAGGGAGCAGAGCGGAGAAGAAGGGAAGAACCCCGAGGACAGGGGCAGTACCAAGGATGGGGGCAGCGCGAGCCGAACAACAGGTTGGGCTGGAGGCCACAGGAAGGTCACCCCAAGGGGCAGGGTGGTGGTTTCCAAGGAAGGAACAACTTCCGCGAGCAAAGGATATTCAATCAGCCGGCCTGGAGGCAGGGACAGAGGGCCCCCTCCCGCCGCAGCAGGAGGCTATGGAGATCGTCAGAGGAAGAGGAAGAGTAGGAAGGAGAGGAGCTTGAGAAGGAGCAAGGAGAAGAGAAGGCAGGGTGGCGTTACCCTTTTGTGACTTCCACCAAGAAGAGGGTCACGCAACGGCCACCTGCCCTGAGTTTTTGGAGATGAGAGGGGTCAGGGAGCAAGTTCAGCAGCAGACGCCCGTGAGGATTGAAGAAGTTCAGCCAGGAGGAGGGGAAGAGAGGTGTGAGGACCGGGCGGATGTGGGGGCCCGAGGAGGGATCAGGGTGATCCACGGGAGAGTGGGGATAGAGGTCACCCGTAAGGGGAGCTTCCAAATCATGTACCGAAGGAACGTCGCCTCGACCTCTCAGACTCCCCCTCCCCCAGGAGGAGAAAATCACTTTCTCAGTGAGAGACATGCCCGACTACGAAGACCCGTTCTGTGACGGCTTGATGATCCAGACGGTAGTAGAGAATTTCACGGTCTCCAGGATTCTGGAAGACAATGGGAGCTCTGTGAACGTAATGTTCAAAAAAGCTTTCGATGAGATGAAGGTGGAGGCCCGGAGAGTTCTAGCTTCGGATGGGCCGTTGTTTGGGTTCTCAGGAGAGAGGAAGGAAGTCGAAGGAGGGGTGAGACTGCATGTGACGTTGGGGAGGTGTCGAGGAACTGTCGGTTCGTCATCGTTGACGCTTCGAGCAGCTACAACGCAATCTTTGGGAGCCCTCTCATTAGCGTCTTTCGTTGCGTCATCTCCTCGTTTCATTAATGTCTCAAGTTCAGTAGTGGAGGAGTGCAGGTTCGGATCAGGTGGGATCCGAAGGTGGCGAGGCAGTGCTATGTGACCGCCGTCAACACCATTTCCTGGATGGCAGAGGCAGAGGAGCTGGAGAAGGAGATGTCGATGCAGGAGGAGGCTGCAGAGGAGGGAGAGGTGAGTCTAGGTGAGGCTGGAGAGAAGACTGCAGAGGAGGAGCAGGGAGAAGGAGAAGTTGGGAGTGAGGCCCAGGGAGGTGGAGAAGTGGAGTTGTCGGAGGAGAGTCTGTTAGAGACGATGGAGGTTGAGGAAGCAGGAGGGGAGGAAGAGTTTGGGCAGGAGGAGGAGCACAGGGCCGGCAGGGAGCAGTCCCGGCTGGAGCCGGCAGAGGAAGTCATAGAGATGGAGGTCTTCACCAAGGCGGGGGAGGCGGAGAGGGTACGAATCAGCGGCGGCCTGAGTCTTGAAGACCAGGCGAGGATGTGAGAGTGCATCCAGAAGAGCCTCGACGTCTTCGCCTGGAGTGCGGCAGACATGTCGGGCATTGATACGGATGTGGCGTGCCACCGTCTGAACCTGGACCCCAAGACGGGTCTCATTCGCCAAAAGATGAGGACCATCGCCACCCCTGGAGGAACCCATCCGCGAGGAGGTCAAGAAGCTTCTCGATGCAGGTTTTATCTCGGAGATCCAGTATCCAGGCTGGGTCTCCAATGTGGTAATGATAAAAAAGGGGATGGGAGGTGACGTATGTGTGTCGATTTTTCCTTGCTAAATAAATCATGCCCTAAAAATTGCTACCCCCTGCCTCGGATCGACGCGCTGGTTGATTCAGCCGTCGATTTTTTTTATTATGAGTTTTTTGGATGCTTTTTCAGATTACCATCAGATTCGAATGCATCCTCCCGACGTCAAGGATGTCTCCTTCATCACAACGGAGGGATGTTTCAGCTACAAAATGATGTCCTTAGGGCTAAAGAACGCAGGGGCTACCTACCAGCATATAATGGATCGGGTGTTCAAAAGTCAGAGGGGAAGGAACCTGAAAGTTTATGCTGATGATCTCATGGTGAAGAGTGGGGATGTGGGTTCACACCTACTCGACCTGGAAGAGACATTCGCAACCCTACGGAAATTCAAGATGAGACTGAACCCCCAGAAGTGTGTCTTTGGGGCAAGCCGAGGCAAGTTTCTTGGGCACCTTCTGACCCCAGCAGGGGTAGAGCCTAACCCGGATAAGGTGAAAGCCATCATGGAGTTGGAATCACCACGTAATGCCAAAGAGGTTCAGCGTTTGACGGGCAAACTCGTCGGGTTGAGTCGATTTCTCTCCCGAGCCGGGGAGAAGTGTTCACCATTCTTCAAGGTGCTTCGGGGAAATCAAAAGTTCGAATGGACAAAGAAATGCGAGGAGGCCTTCCAGGAGTTGAAGGGTCAACTCTCCCAAGCGTCGCCCCTTCAGAGCCCGAAGGAGGGGGAGGATCTAGCTTTGTATCTTGGGGTAGGGGCAGAGGCCGTAAGTTCTGTGTTGGTAAGGGAAGAAGGGAAGAAACAGATGTCAATCTACTATGTCAGCAGGATCTTGAAGAAGGCGGAGCTCCACTACCCTATCCTAGAGAAGTTGGCTTTCTCCCTGATCATCTCGGTCAGGAAGCTTAGGTCGTATTTCCAAGCCCATTCAATCAAGGTGATGACGGACCATCCCCTGCGCAAGATTTTCGAGGAGGTGGCGCACTCGGGGCGGTTGGCCAAGTGGTCCATCGAGCTCAGTGAGTTTGACATCTCTTTTGTGCCAAGGCTCTCCATCAGGGCACAGGTAGTGGCTGACTTCTTGACTGACTACGTCGTAGAGGTGGAGGGAGAGAAGCCACTGTTGTGGGAGGCATGGAAGATGTTGGTTGACGGAGCCTCGGGGAAGCATTCCCTGGGGGGAGAGGTGGTATTGGTAAGCCCTCAAAGGGTCACCATAGAGTAGGCAGTGGTGCTGCACTTCCTTGTCACAAACAATCAAGAGGAGTATGAAGCCGTCATAGCCGGGTTGTGGTAGGCCAGGGAGCTCGGGATTCATGATGTAGAAGTGCTTACGGATTCGTTAGTAGTGGTGTCGCAGATCAGAGGCGAATACGAAGCCCGGGAGCCCACCCTCATGAAATACTTATCCAAGGTGAGGGTGATTGTTAGTGGGTTTCGAGCGTTCTCAATCCAGCATGTCCTCAAGGAGGAGAATGAAGCGGCCGATCGGTTCGCCAAGTTTAGACCTCGGGGCTGGGGAACCTTGACTGAGTTGTTTCATCCGGCGATTGAGGAGGGGGAGTTGATGGAAGTGGATTGGCGACTCTCGTGGTTGGATCCCTTCATAGCCTTCTTCACTACAGGCAACCCCCCCCCCCCTGAAGGGACCAAGGATGCGAAAGGCTTTAGTCACAAAGCAGCACACTATCTCATGCATGAAGGAGGGTTACATCGGAAGATGTTGTCAGGACTCCTGGCACAATGTGTAGCAGAGGAAGAGATCCCAAGGATTCTAAAAGAAGTACACTCGGGCGAGTGTGGCAGTCACTCGGGGGGAAGAACTTTGTAGGCAAGGGTGGTTAGGCATGGGTACTTTTGGCCATCCCTAAGGAAGGATGCGTCGGAGTTTGCAAGGAGGTGTCAAAAGTGTCAACTATACGCCCCCTCCAACTCTTGTCCGCTCAAAGGCTCTGAAGCATCACGGCGTCATGGTCTTTTGTCATCTGGGGGATGGATTTAGTTGGGTCGTTCCCCCGGCAAGCGGACAGAGAAGGTTCCTTTTGGTTATGATTGACTACTTTTCAAAATGGCTAGAGGTCAAGACGTTGGCCAAGGTAACCTCCCAAGTCATCAGGAATTTCGTATGGGGAGAGATCATCTGTAGGCATGGGTTGTCTCAACCTCTCAGGTCATCGTCACGGACAATGGGTCGTAGTTTGCCAGCGAGGAGTTCATCAGCTTCTGCACTCAGCTAGGGATCGACCTCAGGTTTGCCTTCGTCCACCACCCAAGGAGCAACGGCTAGGTGGAGGTGGCAAACAAGATCATTGTAAACCTGCTCAAAAAGATGGTGGAAAACTTGAGGGGGAGCTGGGTGGAGCAACTCCCCACGGTGTTGTAGGCTTTGCGGACAACCCCAAACACGGTAATTGGAGAAACCCCTTTCAAGCTTTCACATGGCTGTGAGGCGGTCCTGCCCGTGGAGTTTGAGGTTCAATCCTCGCGAGTTGCGGCTGCCAGCAAAGGAGACGAGACATGGAGGAAGGAGAATGAAAGGGAGTTGCGGCTCTCGCTGGATATGGTGGAAGAATTTGTGACGTGGCCGCAGTCAGGCAGGAGGAAATCAAGCGGCGAATGGCTAGGTATTTTGATAAACACATCAGGATCAAGCAGTTCGGGGAAGGGGATCTAGTCGTGAAGAAAGTCGACGTCGCAGGAAGATCGGCGGCCGTTGGTAAGCTCAACCCCACTTGGGAAGGACCCTACATTGTAGAAATGACCTTGAGGTCAGGGGGATACCACCTCCAGAATATGGAGGGGGTGCCCATCGGCCACGCCTGGAGTGGCGACGATCTAAAAAGCTTCTACCCATAGGATGGGTAAATCTGTGTATACCGTTGTAATATGTTATTTTAAGAATTGTTTCCCTGCAGGGTTATGATGTATCTATGGTTTTGATGGCACCGAGTAGACCCGCTTGTTCAGGCTCCCATTAAGCTGGCAGGGTCGAAGGCTCGCTCGGTGGCCAGGGAAAGATGATGGTAGTTTGCAAGACCCCGAGAGGATCCCGCTGCGCAGGCTCCCATTAGTTGGCAGGGCTGGAAGGCGCACTCGGCCCCGGGTAGACCCGCTGTCAGGCTCTCACTAGCTGGCAGGGTCGTAGGCTCGTTTGGGGGGTAAGGAAATTCCCCAAGAGGATTTCGCTGCTAAGGCTCCCATTAGCTGGCAAGGCTGGAAGGCGCACTCGACCCCGAGTAGACCCGCTGTCAGGCTCTCTCTAACTGCCAGGGTCGTAGGCTCGCTTGGGCAGAAAGAGAATGATGATGGTAGTTTGCAAGACCCCGAGAGGATACCGCTTCGCAGACTCCCATTAGCTGACAAGGCTGGAAGGCGCACTCGGCTCTGGGTAGACCCGCTGTCAGGCTCTCACTAGCTGGCAGGGTTGTAGGCTCGCTTGGGGGGTAAGAGAATACCCCGAGAGAATCTCGCTGCTCAGACTCTCATTAGCTGGCAGAGCTGGAAGGCGCACTCGGCCCCGAGTAGACCCGCTGCCAAGCTCTCTAGCTGGAAGGGTCGTAGGCTCGCTTGAGGAGAATGGGAAAGGTGATGGTAGTTTACAAGACCCTGAGAGGATCCCGCTGCGCAGGCTCCCATTAGCTGGCAGGGCTGGAAGGCGCACTCGGCCCCGAGTAGACCCGCTGTCAGGCTCTCTCTAGCTGGCAAAGTCGTAGGCTCACTTGGGGGTAAGGGAATACCCCGAGAGGATCCCACTGCTCAAGCTCTCATTAGCTGGCAGGGCTGGAAGGCGCACTCGGCCCCGAGTAGACCCGCTGTCAGGCTCTCTCTAGCTGGCAGGGCCGTAAGCTCGCTTGGGGGGAAAGGGATAGGATTTGTGATTACAGTTGGCACCAAATGGGCCTACCGACCAGGCTCCCACCAAGCTGGCCGGGGCTAAAGGCTCGCCCGTTGACGAAGACAAAAAAGAAAAATAACCAAATTGGGGGCCACTCCCGCCATCAGGCTCTCACCTAGCTGACGGGGCAGCGGGGCCTAGGACGAACGTCGCGAAGAGTTTCACTAGCAAGCTTTCGGGAAGCCAGTACCCGTTCTAAGTTGAGGAGGGGGAAGCCCATGGCCTCTCGGCACATAGCATTTCGGCAGGGCCTGACCGACGCTTTTCTCGCTCGGCAAGGGATTCTCAGCGCGCCTATTCGGCACACCCCTCTCGGCAAAGTTTACTTGGATAAACCACGCTGCGAACTGGCTGGGGTTGTCACCTAAAAAGCATAAGGCGTATGCGAAAGCGCCAAGGCGCGTGCAGTGGACATGAAACAAAAAAGGTGAGGGGGTGAGACCCTCTCAGTAGGGGCCTTTCAGCGAGAACCTTTTAGACAGGGCATGCTCGATGAATTCCCACTCGATGGGGACAGGTCTGCGGTTATCGCCTAAGAGCCTAAGGTTTTAGCAAAAGTGCGGAAACATTCCGACAACGACAAACAAGAAAGAGGGTACAGCTATAAAACATTCTGACGAAAGCAAAAAAAAGTTAACTTTTATATAAATCGCATGGTCACAAGGGGTCTCGCACCATACATCAGTTCAAAGAAAAATTCAAAAAGGAAGATTACAAAGCGAAAAGAGAAGCTAGGCGAGAGGTCGTAAGGCGGAGCCGCTGTAGGCCCTGCTGGAGGTCTCGCTGGAGGTCTCGCTGGAGGAACCGCCGCCAGACTTGTCGCCCTGGCCAAGCCCTGGTGCATCTTCGCCCGGAGAACTCCCTCTCCCACGGGGTTGGGGATGGGCTCGAACAGCCAGGGCAGGACCCCACGAGCGGTAAGGGTCTCGCCACCTTTGATCAAAAGGTCTGATTCCCGCAGCACCTTGATCACCATCGCGGTCGCCGCCTGCGCGTTTTCTTGCATCATCACTTCTATCTCATACTCTGAGAAGTGACGACTTTTGAGCCTCTCGTCCAGAGGCGGCGGAGCCGGCGCCTTGGCTTCTTGCGCGAGCTTGAGCTCGGCCTTCAGAAGTTTGATCTCGCAGGCATGGTCGGCCTCCCTCACGCGCGACAATTGGGCTAGGGCGGAATCCTGCGAAAAAGTCCTTTGAGTTGTGGCAAATAATGAAAAGGCGAAAGGCATCAAAAGCCTTACATACCTCAATTGACGGGCGAAGCGCGAGAAGATTTTGCGAGTCCACCAGGTGTGCCTTCAGTGCGGCCGCCTCAGTCGCGGATTGATCCCGCGACTTCTTTATGTCGCCTAGGTTCCGCTCTATATTGATGTCGCGGCGCGCGCACATGTGCGTGAGCTCAAGCGCGCGCATCTGGGCTCGCACAGCCTCGTGAGCGAGACCATTTGTGGTCTCTTGGTAGTAGACGCTCGCGTCCTCCCGGCTGTAAAGCCTGAAGCCTACCGCATAGGCCTCGCCGCTGGAGGTTTCTTGTTCCAGCCAGGAGGGGAGAAGTGACAAGAGGGTGACCTGGTTGGTTTTCGGGTCCCACTACAGGAGGGGTCGGCCCTCTTCGTCCAGATGTTTCTCGTCCATGACGAAGTTGTGGTGCCCTCTCGGCACGGGCTTGGCGGGAACCCCCTTCAAGGCCGCTTGAACCTCGGCGGAGACACTAACTCCGCTTGCTGAAGCCGGGAGCGTGGTCGAGGTTTCGGCCGGAGGTCCGGTTAGGATCTCGGCAGGGGACTTGCCCTTGTCCGCCGCGGACGGTTTTATTTTCTTGGGAGGAGCAGTAGGGGGGAGTTGGGCTTCCGCTTTCGGGCACTCTATGTGGAAGAGGAGCCGGGCTCCTTTCGGCAGGCCAGGGCGGCGGACTCGAGAGCAAGGGTGCTGGCGAAACCCCTAGTCTCATTGAAGGGCTGGTGGAGGGAAATTTCTCGTTCACCTGTGAAAGCTTTAACGATTAAACTCATAATCTCTGACGAAGAGTTGCAGAAATGAGCTGAAAAGGTACCTTCGTCGGGAGGGACTAGCGGAAGAGAGCCCAGGTCTCACCGAAGGAACTGGACGTCGAAGGTCTTCGTTCCGAAGAACTCGAGAAGGGCGCCCTCACGCCCCCCAAGGGCGGGAGGCTTGTAGGTCGCCTTGTCATATTGGACCGGCGCGAGGGGAACGTTGTCGAAGTTCCCGGAAACAAAAATGAACTTCTAGGCCCAGTTGTAATTCTTATTTGTGAGACCACTAGTCTTCACCGTTTGGCCCGAAAAGAAGACCACCCCACCCGTCGCGCGGAAGTTGAACAGCTTCCGAAAGATGGACAAGTTGAATTCGATCCTTTCCGCCCGCATGTAGCAGGCGATAGGCACCAGGATCGCAACAGAGTTAGGGTTGAGCTGGGTCGGTAGCACCCCATAGTACCGGAGGGCCTGGCGCACCTCCGGCCAGAGAGGGAGACGGAACCCCACCTCGAAATGTTCCAGAGGGATGGCGAGCTCCCCTTCCGGCGTAAAGTTGACCCTGTCTTCGTTCTCAGGGTTTCGCGTAACAAACTCCGGCGGGATGAAGTCTGCGATTACCGAAAGATATTCCTTCTTGGTCAACCGATATGGTAGAAAGTTATGGTCCAGGAAGGTTTGCGCACACTTAGAACGGCCTACGGTCTCGCCAGGCATCTTGAAGAAAAGGCGGAAAGGGAGAGAAGGGGCTAGAAGGTGAGAGCTTCTGAATTGCAGATAGCGGCGGGAGCGAGGAAAGGAAAGACGAAAGCGCGGAGTCAGAAAGAAGTAAATGTGGTTGGTGGACTTGCCTATTTATAGAGAGAGAAGTAATCATTAGGGATTTCCTAGGCGGCGGAAGTGCGGTTAGCAAATTTTAATGTTTTGACCCTTCATATTCCACCCCGCCTCGCCGACGCCTCTCGCACCTGCAAACGGCGAGAGCTTCCGGGAGGAATCCCGGGTAAGAGCAAAGTAGCATACAAGTGTGAAAAGTCAAAGTGGTACGAGAACCAGGCACTCGACAAACAGAATATATAGAGCAACGCTATAGGCATCTCGCTAGGCGAGAGCCGTAATAAAATAATACCAAGCAAAGGTTTAATTGTTCAGAGGACGGAAAGGGTACATAGCGAGAAGGGTAGGTCGGGAGGATGGGGTAAGAAGAAGCGAGATCCAGCAGAGCTCAGTACTGCTCCCATCGCCAGCGGCCCCGACCTTGCCTTCCAGACCTTGGTGGCACTCGAGGATAGTGGCAAGCGGTCACGACGGTAAGCCCCTGGTTGGCCAAGCGCAGCTGCTCCCAGATTCGCGTTATATGCCTTCCTGGGAAGTTCTCTTTGCGTTCAACCTGCCGCTCCTGCTCGCCAAGAAGGTGAGTGTAATCCCTCTCGATCACGGCATCCGTCGTTCGACCGCCGCGCCTGTTCACCGCCAGCAAATCGGCTTGGCCCATCCAAACGAGCTTTGACAGGACTTCCGCTATCGCTTCCGCCGAGTTCTGCCGTTCCCGCAGGCGTCGAGATAGTCCTTCATGTCACTGGGGTAAGGCAGGAGCGAGATCGTCTCCTCTTCTTCATCGGCTTCCGCCTCCGCAGTCTTCGGATCTAGCAAGAAAAGTCCAGTCAAGTCAAGCGAAGGCGGAAGGACTGGGCAAAGTTCCCGCTTACCTATGGCAGGGGATGGCCTCTCGGCAGCGGATTGGTGAGAAGGGTCGGGTTGCCCTTCAGTGCTTTTTCCAAAGAGCAGGTGGATCGGTTTGCCCCGTCCCGGGGGGTGTGCCGCGCGCTCCAGGGTGTTGGTCTCGGCCAATTGGGGGGCGGCGGTATCTTCCTCAGCCGGAGGCCGAGACCCTGACGCGGGTGCGGTTGTTACAGTGATAACCCTCCCAGGCGAGAGGGGAAGACCGGTTGCCGAGTTGTTGGGATCTTTGGGCGCGGGAGTTTGGGGCTCCGGTGGACGAGCCTTGGGCTGTCGAGGGCGAGAGCTGCGAAGAAACGAGTCAGCAAAATGAAAGCAAGTCATGTAAGATGAATGACAGGAGGAGATATTACCGGGATTGATCGTGGGCTGGACTTGAGTAATCGGGGGGGCAGCCTCCGAGACCAGCGGCGGGTTTTCACCGAAGGGACGAACAAACTCGGTATCAGCCGGAGGGTTATCGGTTGCAGTTTTCGGAACCTGTCGGCGAGAAGGGAAATGTGTCAGACACAGCAGCGGGTTTACGCCAAAAGGCGAGACAAGAGGAATACCTCCGGCAGGGAAGGAGGGTTCTCGGTGCTGCTGGGGGTCGGGGTGGGCGAGGCCAGATCCTTCTTCGAGCGGTCTCGCCTAACCGATTTGGCCTTCTTCTTCTTCGGTTGGGAGGGCGAGCTGACTGGCCTCTTGCCCATTAGCCAGGGGGCAACCCCGGTGCAGTCGGCACTGGGGTCGGGGTGGGCGAGGCCAGATCCTTCTTCGAGCGGTCTCGCCTAACCGATTTGGCCTTCTTCTTCTTCGGTTGGGAGGGCGAGTTGGTTGGCCTCTTGCCCATTAGCCAAGGGGCAACCCAGGCGCAGTCGGCACGGGCTCTCGCCTGAGCCGCGGCGAGGCGGTCTTGGAGTTCTTGCGAGAGTGGCCTCTCGTTGCGCTTGACATACATCTTAACAGCCTTGCGGGAGCTTAAGCGAAGGTGGCAGTAACAGCGGTGGCCTGAGGGATGGCCCGGCGACATATATATACAGGACTGGGGTAGGGCCCACCGAAGATTCCCTTCCAGGTCAGCAAGTGTTCAGCGAATATCGGGGGTTGGACGTGTCTTTCCAAGCACAACCTCATATTCGCTGGGTGGGACCTAGATGCCTGAAGGACCAGGGTTGGGCTAGCCTTGAGCTAGCTTTAGGCTAGAAGTCGGGTCAGGCAGATAGATAGCCGAGAGGGTTCCCGCCCGGGGCATGCGAGAGGGCTTGCGCCTGGGTAAGCGGGATGCCCTAAGGGTTGGCGTTGAGTGAGTTTTTGCCACTCAACGCCCTTTTGCCTTTGGCGTTGAGTGAGGCTTTGCCACTCAACGCCCGGCAGTTCTTGGCGTTGAGTGAGACTTTGCCACTAAACGCCCTTTCGCCTTTGGCGTTGAGTGAGGTTTTGCCACTCAACGCCCTTTCGCCTTTTGCGTTGAGTGAGGCTTTGTCACTCAACGCCCGGCAGTTCTTGGCGTTGAGTGAGGCTTTGCCACTCAACGCCCTTTCGCCTTTGGCGTTGAGTGAGGCTTTGTCACTCAACGTCCTGCAGTTTTGGCGTTGAGTGAGGTTTTGCCACTCAACACCCTTTCGCCTTTGGTGTTGAGTGAGCCTTTGCCACTCAACGCCCTTTCACCTTTGGCGTTGAGTGAGGCTTTGTCACTCAACGCCCTTTCGCCTTTGGCATTGCGTGAGGCTTTGTCACTCAACGCCCTGAAGTTCTTGGCGTTGAGTGAGGCTTTGTCACTCAACGCCCTTTCGCCTTTGGCGTTGAGTGAGGCTTTGTCACTCAACCCCCTTTTTCTCTTGACGTCGAGTCCTGTTCCGCCACTCAGCGCTTTGCGGCTTGCCCCTAAGTTTCGCATAGGGCAGGCGGAAAGATTACAGAGTAGCGGAAGGGATTCCCCCCAGCAGGGTCCAGAGGTAAATTACCAGGATGTCCTCGGGTCTGCATTTAGCTACTCAGAACAGCGGAGTTACGTTATTGGCAGACCAAGTTGGGGTGCAAATATCCTCTCAGAACAGCGGAGTTATGCTGTTGGCAGACCAGATACTAGGAGTCTATAAATATGACTCACAGGGTACCTCAGAAGGCAAGCTTTCACATTTTCTAAAATTAGTTAGTGCTTTCTGAGGTACTCCTAGCCCAGCAATTTGCTAAGGAGGGAAAGCGCTCGGAGATCTTTCGTGTTAGTGGGGGGACCTCCCAGCTGAGGCTTAGGGCCAGTTCTTGGTTCTTTGTTACTAGTCAGGGGTCTGGGTTTGGGAGAAGTAGGTGTCGGCTACACCCCAAGGTCCGAACTCTCGTTGATGCCAGTTTTTGGCTTCAACATTAGGCTCTTTTCTTGTATTCATATTAGTCTCACATCATTAGTTGGGATTCCTCTCTCCTTTTTTATTCTTATATTAATATACAAAGTCTTGTATTCAAGTAGAACGGAAAATTAATAAAATTGATATTTTCTTCCAAGTCTCTTTTTTACTGTTTTTGACAAAGTTGAAATGGAAGAGATAGGAAGATGGATATTGTTGAAGCCGGGAAAATTCCTTATTCCAAAATTCGGATCAAGGCAGCCTAAGGTTACTGATTCTGCGGTCTGACACCATAATTCAAATGGCTATCGCGGAGAGAGAAAGCTATCTATAAGCACGCCCCAAGTGCTCCAGCAGGGAGGTTCCACCACGTACCCGAAAGTTTGGGATAAACTTCCTCTCCGCAACCAAAAGGCTAGGCGAGGTACTAGGCAGGCATGGACTTGGCGAGTATCCACTTGGGGGGACATCAACCTCTTCCAAAAAGTGTCATTTCTAGTACCCATGTTGGTCTATTTATAGAGAAATTTTGGGGGGGTATAGGTGAGTATCCAACCTCTGCCAGCGAGTTCCAAGGGTCTACTCGCTCATACTCGCGAGGTACTCGCCCATACTCGCCTAAGCTCGCCTCTGCTCGCCCAAGCTCTCCTCTGCTCGCCCAAGTTCGGCTCTGCTCGCCCAATGGTCTGTGAATAGCCATCTGCTCGGGTACTTGTGATCTCGACGAATTCCAGGTTATACAGATATATTACTATGAAAGGAACTTCCATGAGATAAGTCGGGATTTACTCGCTCAAAATTATAGGACACTCATTCATAACTTCCACACACACAACTTCCATCCAAAGCTCTTCCATGTCTAAGCAATTTAAAACATCATATATTAACTCTTTGACCAGTAAATGAGGTGGTTTGTGGATGTAGTTTGTTGTCGAGAAGTAAAGTGTTATGGGCATAGGCTAGTCGCGCTAGATATATTACGGGAATAAATTATGTATTTTATTAATATCTTGTCACATCCTTATAAATGTAACATCGTGTCTTTAATCATCTATGTATGGAGTTTAGCGTAGGTTACTTGATTTCATGCAAATGTATTTTGATACTTGAGTCCAAAAGTTGTAATCTTATTTAAAGTCCCCTTGGGCTACTGTAATGGCATCCAAGAAGTAATCTATCAACTAGTTCTTGTTATGAGATATTGGTAGTTCTCTCCTGAGCACATCCTGCCTAGGCAGACGCCACCACAACATCCTCCACCTCAGTCATCCCACCTCCGCCTAACCTCTGGCGACCATACTGAGGTTCTACGGCTAGCCCGCAACATACGGTTAATGAGATGGTTAGTAAATGGTGATTGGCAAACACGATTAATGCATTTAATACTTCATCACCATATTTTAGTTGCATGTGGAGAAAAACGATTGTATTCTCTAAATGATGACAGATAGTTTAGTAGTAGCCCATAAGCAGGAAAGTACCAACTCCAAAGAACAACACAACATTCATACAATCTTAAAGGAGCAGACAAATGCAATACAAGTAATGGCACGAGAAATCTATCGGAGAGTAACCTGTTTTGTTCTGGGTCGAAAACCAAAGACAATGATTCTTAGATCCTTACCTGTATTATCATAGACAGGTCAGCTGTCCCCATAAAATTCAATAAATTGATCATAGTTCATACTAAATAAATTTGCAATTTACAACAGAACCGTACACCACAAGCACAATGACCATGATATCAAAGATAAGAGCGATTATTAATTAAGTATAAAAGATAATTTATTTGCAACATTTTACTCAGATTTTTACCTTCTTTTGATCATGTTCAGAATTTTCAAAATAACATGCACTGATATAATTAGGATTGTGACACTGATAATAGACATGGAGTAAATATTTTTCACTCGACCAAACACATTGAATTCAATAATTGATATACGAAGATGTTATATCTAATTCCCAAGCAACAAACAAAAGGAGAAGTAAAAATATACCATACAAGTCCATATCCTCCACAACCAACTCAAAGTGTGACATATTTAAGAAGAAAATTCGCATATCATGTGGACCTCCTTTTTTGCTTTTGCTTTTTGAAATAAAACGAAGGGGAGACTTGACGCACCGGTTGAGTTGTTGTCATGTGACCTTGAGGTGACAGGTTTGAGTCCTGGAGCAGCCTCTTGCAAAAATGCACGGTAAGGTTTGCCTACATTTCAACCCTCTCTGTGCGGGGATGCTTTGTGCACCGGGCGGCCCTTTTTTGAAATAAAACATTATTGTGGGCTCTAATGGATCAACCTTTTAAACAAAAAAGGAACCCATAATACAACACCCATACATAACTAATTTTGATGTTCCTCATTGATGGCAGTTGCCAAAAGCATCTTTGCTTCTTTATATTTCTACTCAAATGATTTTAACTTTTAAGAATTATTTATTTGTTCTAGATGTTTGGAAATAGATATCAAACTTGGCTATCTATGATACAACAACAATTCAAGCCTTTATCCCACTATAGTGGGGTCGGCTATATGGATCCTTTGTCGCCATTGTGCCCTATCTTTTGGTCTTGTTATTTATTGATGAGGGCCATTTCAGTGTTTGACTCTCAAGGAATGTTAGGGAGTGCCCGTCCCCCGGAACCAACCATCTAAGAACCAGCATTTGGCCCCGCACGGAATCGTTAGCAACATTCGAGACCACACTTGGTATCAATGAGGAATGTAATGAGACCATTGTGGGAATATATCACTTAGAATTATAAATAATTGTGGGTATAATAATAGGTCTTTATTGGGAAATTAATAGGTGTATTTGTTGGATAATTAATGTGTCTAATTTTAATTAATAAGTGTGGGTATATTAATGGGTGTCTTTATTAGGTAGTTAGTATCTCTGTATTAGGAATGATATTATTTTTCTTAAGAAAACATGCACATATATTATATTTAAATGAGGGCCTAGCCAAGAATTCCCTCCCCGAGTTTGTATTTGGCATCGACTGTATGGGAGTTATCTCCCAATTCTATTTGTGTATTCATCTTCCTCATGTTGGGACCCTTCCCCGGACTCTCGCTGCGCTGGGATACTTTGTGCACCGGGCTGCCCTTTTATTCATCTTCCTTATGTCATTCTTCATGTACTTCTTCCTCTACCTCTAGCCTCCACCTATCAGAAGTTACCGCTTCATAATAGTAAGCCTTTCTTTCGGTTGATGCCCTAAATTTGGATCTCGCATAAATGGTCCGGAGAAACCCGTGGAAGTTACCGCCATCATCCCATATTTTTTTGGGCTCGACATCGAGCCTTATCCCTGTCCCACCCCACAAGCATCTCTGTCACCTAGGCCTCTGACCACAGAAACCAGACATTTGCTTCTATCTTCACCAGATTCATGACAATAACACCTCCACCTACACTCCAACCACCATAATCTCCATGACCACACCTTCTTTATCAAATCTGCTTTCACCAACCACAACCCCACCATGCATTGATAAACCTCCAGCAGCTCTGTCAATCAATCTGTTCCAGTCACGCACATCCACTCCAACTCACTTGCCTCTCCTCACAACCAACGCCGTGTCCCCTCAATCGTCACAAACCCCACCCATCGCCTTCATAAATCAACGTCGGTCTGAGAATTCATTCCCCCAGTTTGTATTCAACATCTACAGGGAGGGATAATCCCTCACGATTTAGTTAATAAAATCATCTTATTTGTGTCATTCTTCGTGTGCTGCTTGTACAACTCCGTGTCCTGCGAGCAAGGTCGCCAGGAACCAGACAGATCAGGCTAAAGGCAGAAGGTGAGCTCGGCAGTGAGGAGGCCGAGCCCGAGCTCGGCATTCGTCGACCATAGGTCGGCGCTCATCGAGCGGAGATCAGCATTCGTCGAACCCGGCTCGGCGTTCGCCGAGCTAGTCCCAGCTCGCGTCGTCGCAGTGGAACTCGGCAACAGTAGGCGAGCAGGACCTGCCGAGGTGGCCAAGCTCCCCAACTCGCCTGGATGAATGAGGTACTTTCTACTGTTTTGCCCCCGCTGGTCTGCCCATAGCCCTTCAAAACAGCGGAGTTTGGATGTTGGCAGACCCAACCAAGGGTTTTCTGGTAATTTCAGGTCAGCTCTTTTGGTTATTGGCAGTCCAGATTCTAAAAAACTATAAATAGGACCCAAGGGGTACCTCAGAAAGCATGCTTCATGTGTCTCCCTGCTCCAGTTTTCGAGCGCTTTTTGAGGGTACCTTAGCTCGGCTTCTGGCTAAGGAGGGGAAGCGCTCTGAGATCTTCCGGGTGTGTGGTGGGACCTCCCCGCCGAGCCCTTGGGTCGGTTTTTCCTTATTCTCCTTGTCGTTTTGCTTGCAGGAGTAACGTAGGCGCGAGACCACCCCTTCCCCAAGGGCGAACTCCACAGGAGATCGAGAAATCGGTTTCAACATTTTGGTGCGGTGAGCGTGGAGCGTGGTCAGAGCAGAAAAGCTTCAACGAGCTCGATGACGGGAGGACAGGGATCTGACAGGCCGAACTCGCCCCCCCCCCCCCCCCCCCCGCCTCTCGCCACGGTGGGGATGTTGGAAGATTTCAGGAACGAGGTGCTGAGCCTCGTCAAGTTCGCACTCGGCACGCGGGCCGAGTGCTCGACTCCGGCAGTCCAGATCGCGGCCGCCCCCTCGTTGGGCGAGGACGCTCCCGGCAGGCGAGCTGGGAAGGAGGTGGCCGAGGAAGGCCGGGGGTGCGAGCTCCCCGGGCGCGAGCTCTTCCCCGGCTCGGCAGGCCGAGGCAGGTTCGGCGAACTGGGCTCGCGAGATTCGCCAGCTCGCCCAGTGGGGGAGGCAGTCCTTTCAGCGAGCTGGTTTTCTCAGCTCCAGTTCCAGATGGGTTCAGGGAACCCGAGATGTCCTACTACACCGGGAAGGGAGACCCGGTCCAGCATGTGCAATGGTTCGAGGATGTAGTCTCCATCCGACAGATGTCGGACGGGTTCAAGTGTCGACTCTTCGCCATCACCCTCAGGGAGAAGGCAAGGGAGTGGTTCCATCAGCTACCGGCCAGCTTCATCTACTGCTTCGAGGACCTGCGCCGGGGGTTCATGCTGAGGTTCACTACCTCGAAGAAGAGGAAGAAGGAGTCTGAGTCCCTGTTCCACATCAAGCAGGGGGTGAACGAGACGTTGGGAAGCTACGTGGACCGGTTCCAGGAGGAGGTTACTCAGGTCCAGGAGATGCCAGGTCATAGTCTGATGATGGCCTTTACCCTGGGCCTGCAGCAGGGGTTCTTCCGGATGGAGCTGAAGAGAGTTCCCCCCCCCCCCTCTCCTATGAGGAGCTGATGGAGAGAGCGGCAAGAGAAGTTGACGGGGAGGCGTCGAACCCGGAGTTTGCAAGGAAGCTGGCTAAGTGGGCCACGGAGGAAGAGAAGGAGACGAGAGGAGGGAGAGGACAGGAGGAGAGAAGAGGAGAGCCTCGGCAGAGGGAGCAAAGCAGCTCCAGTGGCAGCAGCAGCCGAGGTGGGGGCGTCAGGAGCCCGACCGTCGACTGGGCTGAAGACCTGAGTGGCAAGGGCAGGGGCCACAGAGGGGATACCACGGAAGGGATCACTACCAGGGGAGGCAAGATCAGTTCCACCCTCCAGGCTGGAGGCAAGCCCAAAGGCCCCGGCTTCCCGATCAAGAGGAGGCAATGGCCATAGCCTTGGGGGCGAGGAGAGGAATGATGAGGAGGAGGAGGAGAGAAGTGAGGGTGGAGTTGTCCCTATTGCGACTTCCATCAAGAGGAGGGGCACGCAACAGCCACGTGCCCAGAATTTCTTGAGATGAGAGGGAATAGGGAGCAGCAGCAGCAGGGGCGACAAGAAGTGAGGATTGAGGGGGTCCTGCCTCGGGCGGAGGAGGATCGTTGCGCAGACCGGGTGGATGTTGGAACCCGAGGAGGGATCAGAGTGATCCACGGAGGGGTAGGGGTCGAGGCTTCCCGCAAGGCAAGCCTCCACACCATGTACCGACGGAGCGTTGCCTCCACATCCCAAACCCCACCCCCGGAGGAGAGGATCACTTTCTCCAGGAGCGATATGCCAGATCACGAGGATCCATTCTGTGATGCGCTGGTCATCAAGGCAGCCATCGAGAATTTTACCGTCTCTCGGATCCTCGTGGACAACGGGAGCTCCGTCAACGTCGTCTTCAAAAAGGCGTTTGACGCGATGAAGGTGGAGGCAAAGAGGGTGCTGGCCTCGGATGGCCCTTTGTTCGGGTTTTCAGGAGAGAGGAAGGAAGTGGAGGGAGGAGTAGGCCTCCATGTCACCTTGGGGGGGCAGTCCCGAAACTGCAGGTTCGTCATTGTGGACGCCCCCAGCAGCTACAGCGCCATCTTCGGGAGGCCCCTTATCAGCGCCTTCCGCTGCGTCCCCTCATCTTTCCACCAATGCTTAAAGTTCAACGCTGAGGGGATTCAGGTCCGGGTCAGGGGGGACCCAAAGGTGGCGCGGGAGTGCTATGTCACTGCGGTGAACACCATCTCTTGGCAGGAGGGAGCCGAGGAGATGGGGCGGAGGATGGAGGAAGCTGAGCAAGGAGAAAGAAGGGAGGAGCTGGAGATGAAGATGGAGAGCTGGGCTGAGGAAGCGGCAGGAAGAGACCTGGAGGAGGTGGCCGAAGCGATGGCCGTGGGCGAAGAGATGGAGGTAGAGGTCCCCGTTCCGGAGGAAGGGGATGCTGAAGGATGGGGGGAGCAGTCTAGGCTGGAGGCTGCAGAGGAAGTGGTGGAGCTGGAAGTGCTCACCCGAGGAGGCAGGATGGAGAAGATCCGCGTCAGCGGGGGGCTGACCCCGGAGGACCAAGGCAGGATGCTGGAGTGCATCCAGAAGAACGTGGACATCTTCGCTTGGAACGCCGCGGAGATGCCGGGGGTTGACGCGGACGTGGCCTGCCACCGCCTCAACCTGGACCCGGGAACACGCCCCGTTCAGCAGAAGAAGAGGTCCACTGCGGACAAGCTGGCGGAGCCCATCAGGGAGGAGGTGGCGAAACTCCTCAAGGCCGGCTTCGTGTCTGAGATCCAATACCCCGGCTGGGTCTCCAACGTGGTCATGGTCGAAAAAGGAGACGGCTGATGGAGGATGTGTATCGATTTTTTTTACTTAATAAAGCTTGTCCTAAGGACTGTTATCCTTTGCCTCGGAATCGACGCGCTGGTTGACTCAGCCGTCGGTTTTTCTGTAATGAGTTTTTTAGATGTTTTTTCAGGTTATCATCAAATTAGGATGCACCCCCGGACATCAAGGATGTCTCGTTCATCACAGGGGATGGATGCTATTGTTACAAGATGATGCCCTTCGGGCTGAAGAACGCAGGGGCAACCTACCAGAAAATGATGGATAGGGTCTTCAAGGAGCAAAAGGGGAGGAATTTGGAGGTGTACGTGGATGACCTCATGATCAAAAGTCGGGATGTGGACTCCCACCTCCGGGACCTAGAGGAGACCTTTGCCACCCTGCGCAAGTACAAAATGCGGTTGAATCCCCTAAAGTGTGTCTTCGGGGCTAGCAGGGGAAAGTTCTTGGGGCACCTCCTCACCCCCGCGGGGGTCGAGCCGAATCCTGATAAGGTCAAGGCTATCTTGGAGTTGGGGTCGCCACGAAATGTTAAGGAGGTCCAACGGCTGACGGGGAAGCTAGCAGGGCTGAGTAGGTTCCTCTCCCGGGCAGGAGAAAAGTGCTCCCCCTTCTTCAAAACGCTGAGGGGGGGTCAGAAGTTCGAATGGACCAAGGAGTGCGAGGAGGCGTTCCAGGCCCTCAAGATGCAGTTGACTCAGGCTCCGTTACTCCAAGGGCCGAAGGAGGGGGAAGACCTGTTTTTGTACCTCGGGGTCGGGGCAGAGGCCTTGAGCTCCGTCCTAGTTCGTGAAGAGGGGAAGAAGCAGCTCCCTATTTATTACGTGAGTCGGGTCCTGAGGAAGGCCGAGCTCCGATACCCGATTTTGGAAAAGCTGGCTTTCGCCCTGATCGTCTCAGCCCGGAAGCTGCGACCCTACTTCCAGGCACACTCAATCCGAGTGGTGACTGACCATCCCATCCGCAACATTTTTGAGGGGGTGGAGCATTCAGGCAGGCTGGCCAAGTGGTCGGTGGAGTTGAGTGAGTTCGACGTCTCATTCGTTCCACGGCTCTCGATCAAAGCTCAAGCGATGGCCGACTTCTTGGCTGACTATGTGATTGAAGTGGCGGAAGAAAAGCTCACCCGTCCAGCTCCTTGGAAGGTGAAGGTAGACGGCGCCTCGGGGAGGCATTCCCTAGGAGTGGGGGTGATCCTGGAAAGCCCTCAGGGGACTCGAATTGAGCAGACGGTGGTGGTGCACTTCCCCATTACGAACAATCAGGCCGAGTACGAGGCCGTGATAGCAGGGCTACGCCTGGCCAGGGAGCTGGGGGTGTTAGACGTGGAGGTCCTCACCGACTCCATGGTGGTAGCTTCCCAGATCAACGGGGAGTTTGAGGCAAGGGAGCCCGCCCTGCGATTGTACTTAGCCAAAGTGAAGGGGGTCATAGGCACTTTCCAAACCTTCTCCATCCGACACGTGCCCAGGGAAGAAAATGAACAGGCCGACCGACTAGCAAAGCATGGTCCCCAGGTGGGGGGTACCATCACCGACCTGTTTCCGTCCCTCCATCGAAGAGGGGGAGCTCATGCTAATTGATCAACAAGCTTCGTGGATGGACCCAGTTGTGACTTTCCTCTCCACGGGAGAGTATCCGGAGGGGGCAGATAAGAAGAAGCTAAGGCACAAGTCAGCGTATTACCTCCTCCAGGGCGGGCAGTTGTACAGAAAGACACTCTCGGGGATGTTGGCCCGTTGCGTGGCCGAGGAGGAGGTACAAAAGATCTTGGAGGAAGTCCACTCCGGAGAGTGTGGGAGCCACTCCGGGAGTCGGACCCTGGAAGGAAGAATAGTCAGGCAAGGGTATTTCTGGCCCACCCTACGCCAAGACGCCACGGAGTTCGCAAGGAGATGTCATAAGTGCCAGTTGTTTGCCCCCCTCCAGCTACAGCCGGCCCAGCGACTCAAAAGTATCACGGCCCCTGGCCCTTCGCCATTTGGGGAATGGATTTGGTTGGGCCGTTTCCCCAGGCCAGTGGGCAGAGGAGGTTCCTCCTAGTGATGATCGATTACTTCTCCAAGTGGTTGGAAGTGAAGGCACTGGCCAAGGTGACCTCCCAGGTAATCAGGAACTTTGTTTGGGGGGAGATCATCTGTCGTCATGGGTTGCCCCAGGCCATTGTCACGGACAACGGGCCTCAATTCGCCAGCGCCGAGTTCACTAGCTTCTGCGAGCAGCTTGGAATCGACCTCAGGTTCGCCTCGGTCCATCACCCCAGGAGCAACGGGCAGGTGGAGGCCGCGAACAAGATCATCGTCAACCTCCTCAAGAAGAAGGTGGAGAATTTGAAGGGGAGTTGGGTGGAGCAGCTCCCCGCGGTTCTTTGGGCCCTAAGAACCACCCCCAACACGGCCACTGGAGAGACCCCCTTCAAGCTCTCCCATGGGTGCGAGGCAGTGCTCCCCGTGGAATTTGAAGTCCAAACACCTCGAGTCGTTGCGGCCAAGGAAGGCAGAGAGGAATGGCGGGCAGAGAACGAGGAGGAGCTGAGGCTCTCCCTTGACATGGTGGAAGAGCTGAGGGACCTTTCCGCTATCCGACAGGAGGAGGTGAAAAGAAGAATGGTCAAGTACTTTGACAAGCATGTCAGGGTCAAGCAGTTCGTGGAAGGGGACTTGGTGCTGAAGAAGGTGGATGCAGCAGGGAGGTCGGCATCCGTAGGGAAGCTCAACCCCAGCTGGGAGGGACCGTTTATTGTAAAGGAAGCTTTGAAGTCAGGAGGCTATCGACTCCAAAATGTAGAGGGCGAGACCCTGAGTCTCACCTGGAGTGGTGACGACTTAAAACGTTTTTTCCCCTGAAGCATGTAAGCGATACTTTGATTATAATAAATTTCTTCAACACTCCAGTACTGTCATAGCTAGCCTGCATAGAGAAATAGAATGTGTTTGGACCCCGAGCAGATCCCGCTGTCAGGCTCTCACCTAGCTGGCAGGGCCGGAAGTCACTCGGTGTCATCCTTGGCCTCGAGCAGATCCCGCTGTCAGGCTCTCACCTAGCTGACAGGGCCGGAAGTCACTCGATGGAATGTGTTTGGACCCCGAGCAGATCCCGCTGCCAGGCTCCCACCTAGCTGGCAGGGCCGGAAGTCACTCGGTGTCATCCTTGGCCTCGAGCAGATCCCGCTGTCAGGCTCTCACCTAGCTGACAGGGCCGGAAGTCACTCGATGGAATGTGTTTGGACCCCGAGCAGATCCCGCTGCCAGGCTCTCACCTAGCTGGCAGGGCCGGAAGTCACTCGGTGTCATCCTTGGCCTCGAGCAGATCCCGCTGTCAGGCTCTCACCTAGCTGACAGGGCCGGAAGTCACTCGATGGAATGTGTTTGGACCCCGAGCAGATCCCGCTGTCAGGCTCTCACCTAGCTGGCAGGGCCGGAAGTCACTCGGTGTCATCCTTGGCCTCGAGCAGATCCCGCTGTCAGGCTCTCACCTAGCTGACAGGGCCGGAAGTCACTCGATGGAATGTGTTTGGACCCCGAGCAGATCCCGCTGCCAGGCTCTCACCTAGCTGGCAGGGTCGGAAGTCACTCGGTGTCATCCTTGGCCTCGAGCAGATCCCGCTGTCAGGCTCTCATCTAGCTGGCAGGGCTGGAAGTCACTCGATGGTGTCGGCCTTGAGATTGCCAGGAAGAGATCAAGAAGTTTGAAGTGCCAAGGAGCAAGGGAAAAGGGGTTCTGTATAGGCGAGTTTGGGCTCACCTAACCCAGCTCGGCATCAGCAGGAGGACTCTGCTCAGGCGAGTTTGGACTCGCCAACCCCAGTTCGGCATCAGCAAAGAGGAGGCGAGCCCGGGCCTCGCTGAAGGAAGGCGAGCCATGGCGGGGCACCTCCCCCCTTTGCCTATTTTACTTGGAAGATTTTCTCTTCTTTCTGAGTTCAACCTAGACGGCTCGCGGGCGAGTTAAAGTGGCGTGACAAGGGCGGGGAGCACCCTGCTCCCGAATCGCTTGGGGCTCGGCGAGCACTCAAAACGTACCCACTCGCGGGCGCGCACTCCTGACTACCCTATTCGCGGAACCTGTCTCGGCGAGGTCGCGTGGGGAAGCACTCGCGGGTATTCAGAGCATAACAAACAAAGTACAAATAAAAAGGGAAAAGAGAAGTGGCACGGGTATGATCAAAAACTCTTTCATTAAGCAAGTGTTTTACAAAAGTAGTTACAGGGGGCTCGCCTCGACGAGTAAACAAAATAGGAAAAGGAAAGGAAAAGTACAAGCTATCTTCAGGCATCGCCCCCCCCCCCCCCCCCCGCCGTCCTGGTCCTCGCCTTCACCCGACGGATCCTGGAAGCTCTTCCCAAACATCGCATCCAA
This sequence comes from Platanthera guangdongensis, assembly GCA_039583875.1. Lineage (NCBI taxonomy): Eukaryota > Viridiplantae > Streptophyta > Magnoliopsida > Asparagales > Orchidaceae > Platanthera > Platanthera guangdongensis. Next base: position 21,868,511 of record CM077152.1, read on the forward strand.
GCTGTCTTCCTTCTCGCTGGGCGGCGTTGTCGGGAACAAGCTCGGCACCAGGTCCCGGGCCGAGATCCCCTCGCATCCCTACACCAGCACCCCCGAGTCCTTCATCATTTGGAGGGTGCACTCGGCGGCTTGGATGGAGTTGATCCGCAGTCTTTCGGAGAGGTCGGCCTCGCCAAAGATCCGCGGGCTCTTGTAGGGGAGGGTAGGGTCGAGGTCGTGAGGCGGGAAGAAGATCTCCGCCTGGCGGCGGACCTCGCTGAGGAGGTGCTGTTTCTCCTCCTTCAGCTTCGTGTTCGCGCCCTCCAGCTCGGCGAGGCGTGCGCGCAGCTGGCTGATCTCCTCCCCCTGCTCGGCATTGCGAGCCTGAAGCTCCCCTGCAGCCTTGGCATCCTGGTAAAGAGAAAATTCAGTCTGGTATCAGAAGTAAAAGAGGAGTAGTGCTTGGCACTTACCAGCCCGCCGGCGGCTTGGGCGAGTAGACCCTCCGCTATGCCGAGCTGCCTCGCCTGGTCAGCGACCTTATCCTTGGCGATGTCGCGAGCCTGCTCAGCCTTTTGGAGTTGGTGGCTGAGGGCAAAGCTGCGGCGTGCCAGCATATGGTGGAGCTCCAGGGTCCGGAGATGGGCCTGCAGACCCTCGTGGCCGAGCTGCCGGAGGGTCATGTGCTTGTAGGCCTCGGCATCCTCGCGGCCATAAAGGCCGAAGCTGAGGGCGTAGGCATGGCCGGTGGCAGGCTCGCGGTCATGCCAGGAGGGGTGCAGGGTGGAGATGGAGACTCGATGAGCGAGCTCATCCCACTGCAGCATGGGCTCGCCCGCCGAGTCCTTCCACCGCCCGCCGAAGTTGAAGAGGGGGTGTTGCTTCGGCGCCGCGCGCTCGCGGGCCGCCCTCTTCGCCGATGGAGGAGGGGAGATCGCCGCCGTGGAGGAGGGGCCCTCGCCACTTTTCCGGCCCTTGCTGGTAATCTCCTTCAGCGGGCTCTCCGGCGACGCGTCGGGAGGGGTCTCCGACGAGCTGATGTATTTGGGGCTGGGCCGTTGATGTTGTTGTTGTTGTTGCCCCCGCGGAGCCAACAGGGCCCTCCGCATCTTCTTTAGAGGTCGCTGGCGGTGTGGCGGGTTCGACCCCGCGTCCTCAGGTCGCCTCTTGCTGGAAGAGGGTTGAGAGAGGGCCGCCTCATCTCGGCAGGCCGCCGCTGCCGCCTTCTCGCGGGCAAAGGGGTCCGGGTGCGACCCCGGATCCGCAAACGGCGGGTTCGCAGGAATAATCCGCTCCCCTGCAAGGAAAATACTTGGAGAAAAATTAGAATTGGTTCAGCAACAATATGGCGAGCTCGGCGATCGGGCGAGCTCGGCAAGATGAGGAGAGAACAGTACCTTCGCCGGGTAGAACAGGGGGAAGCGCGTCGAGGCCCCTTCGCAGGAAGGCGACCTCGAAGTCCTTGTGCAGAAAGAATTTGTGGAGCTCGGCGTCGTTGCCGGACACGGCAGGGGGGCGGTAAACCACCTCGCCCTTCTGCTGGGGCGAGTATGGGATGTTGCCGAGATCGCCCTTGATGAAGGCGATCTTGGTCATCCAGGTGTGGTGCTTATTCGCGATCTCGCGAACCTTGATCAGCGAGCCGCCGAAGTAGGCGACCCCATCCGGCGTCGCCTTGTAGGAGAACAGCTTCCTGAACACTGTCAGGTTGAACTCGATCTTCTCCCGCCGGAGATAGCTCGCGAACGCCACCATCATTGCGACGGCGTTGGAGTTCAGCTGGGCGGGTACCGCGCCGTAGTATTTCAAGATTTGGCGGATCTCCGGCCAGAGGGGGAGGCGCAACCCCACCTCGAAATGCGAGATGGGGAAGGCGAGCTCGTCCTCGTAGAATGTGTTGATAGCTTCCCCTCCCCCGGCCTGCGCGCCTCGAAACCCGGCGGTACATATGCGGCCTTGAATTCTGCGAGCTCCTCCTCGCTGGTGTGCCCGTCGAAGAAGCAATAATCTGTGAAGTGCAGCGCGCACTTGGAGCGGCCGTCGGCGTCTGGATTGGTCTTGCCCATGATCGCGGAGGAACGAGCGAAGCGCAAGCAGGAAGAGAAAGCAGCACAGAGAAAGGGAAACAAAGCAATAAAGGCACAGTACGGGGTAGGTGAGGGGGGGGGCTATTTATAGGAAAAGAAATCTGGGGCAGGCCGTCCAATCGGCTCAGCTCGCCACCCCAGCTCGCCACCCTAGCTCGCCACCCCCACTCGCCGACTTCCGGCGCATCCCAACCAAGGCTAAGTCAAACATTGCAGTACATTATTTGAATAACATGTCCAAGAATATTATAAAAAGGATACTTATTACAGAAACAAAGTTCAGAAACCAAAGGACGGAGCGCGCGAACGGGGAAGCATCGGGATGCGAGTACCGGTCGGCTCGGCAAAGGAGCCGCCCACTTACCTACCCCGGCCTCGCGACCCCCGCCCCCCAGACTGCCGCGCGCGGAGCAGCTCGCGGATCCTTCCCGAATTCCTCTGCGCCACCGAGAGACCGTCATCTATCTCGTCCAGGAGCCGGGAGGGGGACATCAGCTCGCCAGCCTGGCCACTTCGCACCTCGTCGGCGAGACGCGCGTAGTCGCGTTGGAGCGTCTCGTTGACACCCTGCACCTCGCGCAGCCCGCACACCAGCTTCTTGAGGAGTTTGACCTCCCTCCTCGTCAGCTCGCCTTGATCCACCTCAGGACCCAGGTAAGAGTCTAGCGAGCTTGGGGAAGGGAGGGGAGAGTAGTGGGCTGCCCGCGAGGATTCCTCGGCGGCGGATTGGCTGGGAAGAGCTGTGAAGACAAGTGTCAGCAAGAAGAAAACCGCAGAAAAAACTCATGGGGCAAGAAGTCAAGCAAGATTGACCTGACGAGCTCGGCAGCTCAAAGGAGATGTGGGGAGGGATGAACCTCAGATCCTTCCCGCGACCTGGGCCGCGAGCCCCCGGCGAGAGGAGCTCGAACCCCGGGGTGGGGATGGTTCCCAGACCCGCCCCCGCGGCCACGTCAGTTTGGCGAGGAGGGGAGGCGCGCACTGGCGAGTTCGGCCTCTGCGAGCTCACAGGCAGGATCCCAAAGAGAAGAGGCGGGTCCTGGGGACGGTTGTCCGGTGCCGTGAACCGTGAGTCCGCGAGAGTCGTCTCGTCTCGCGGTGTGGGCTCTCGCGGCGCGACGCCCCCGCCATCTGGTTGACCGTCCGGGTCGTCGCCGACTACGACAACCTCTCTATCCTTCTCAAGAATTGTTCGGGTGGAAGAGCCGGTCTCGCGAGCCAGGGTGGCCCTCAGGTCGTGGTAAATAGGCTCGGCCGCCTGAGGGAATGGCTTTGACCTCTTGGAGCCGGGCTCGGCAGAATCAGCTTGAGGAGCTTTGGCAGGGACCGCCGTCAGGGCGGCTACGCGAGCTGCGGAAGCTTGGCGAGCTCGGTCTATGCGCTCTTGGATCTCCTTGGGAAGAGGCATCTTGGCAGGGTTAGAGCAAAGGGAATGGCAAGAGTCAGGCAGGTGAGCAGGTGCACATATATATAGCCGCAGGTGGACCCCACCCAAAGATTCCATCCAGCTCGCCAACCCGGGCTCGCCGCACACTTGGGGTTGGATGTTTCTTTTCGAGCTTTGGCAAGCTCAGAAAGAGCGGGGATTGTGTACAACCCCGTGTCCGGCGAGCAAGGTCGCCAGGAACCAGGCAGATCAGGCTAAAGGCAGAAGGTGAGCTCGGCAGTGAGGAGGCCGAGCCCGAGCTCGGCATTCGTCGACCAGAGGTCAGCGCTCGTCGAGCGGAGATCAGCATTCGTCGAACCCGGGCTCGGCGTTCGCCGAGCTAGTCCCCGCTCGCGTCGTCGCAGTGGAACTCGGCAACAGTAGGCGAGCAGGACCTGCCGAGGTGGCCCAGCTCCTCCAACTCGCCTGAATGAATGAGGTACTTTTTACTGTTTTGCCCCGCTGGTCTGCCCATAGCCCTTCAAAATAGCGGAGTTTGGCTGTTGGCAGACCCAACCAAGGGTTTTCTGGTAATTTCAGGTCAGCTCTTTTGGTTATTGGCAGTCCAGATTCTAAAAAACTATAAATAGGACCCAAGGGGTACCTCAGAAAGCATGCTTCCTGTGCCTCCCTGCTCCAGTTTTCGAGCGCTTTCTGAGGGTACCTTAGCTCGGCTTCTGGCTAAGGAGGGGAAGCGCTCTGAGATCTTCCAGGTGTGTGGTGGGACCTCCCCGCCGAGCCCTTGGGTCGGTTTTTCCTTGTTCTCCCTTGTCGTTTTGCTTGCAGGAGTAAAGTAAGCGCGAGACCACCCCTTCCCCAAGGGCGAACTCCACAGGAGATCGAGAAATCGGTTTCAACACTGCTTCCTCTACCTCTTCCCTCCACTCCTTGAAAGTTACTGCTTTGTAAAATGGACGTTCTCTTAAGGCAACTAGTGGTTCTTATAGATGTTATTTTGATAGATGAAGATTTATTTATGCCTAGTAGAAACTGTGATTATTCCCCTCTTCTTTCAGGAGATTCAGAGAATGGATTGAGATAATATATTTCTTAAGACACTCCTGCTAACCCCACGTCATTCTCTAATTTCAATTGTGATTTACTATTCATCACTGCACGCCCTACATTATTAATTCAATGCTTTCTAAAATTAAAATAAAAATAAAAATAAAAAACATTAAGCTTTTGATATAATTGAGAAAACATGAAACAGTTGAATAATAAATTCACATTATATTGCCATAAGCTCATATTCATACATATACATGGGATATGAGAGCCTGAAATATTACATAACATGCCACTAATAATTTCGACTTACTCAATATTTCAACTCTCCCCCTCAAATCGGACAAAAAAAATCTATCATTCCTAATTTAAGCGAATCGTTGGTACACACATCACAGCTTAGACCTTTGGTGAAGACATCTGTCAGTTGATCTTTGGAATGAAAAAAATGAGTGATTGCATACGTACCATATATCAAGATGATCTTGTTTTTCAACTCCACCGCATATTTTTAAAAGTCCACTAATTTCTTTAATTTGAGAGAAAGTTTCAATCCATATAAAGCGCATATCAATAATATACATATAAATTTAACCATGAAGTAGCTGCAATTAAATTTATGTAAAACCAGATAGGTAAAATTTTGCAATTTCGAATCAACTTTTATCTATCAAATGAAGTAAAGATCACTTGGGTTAAAACAGAAACGCATAGAAGTAGCTTAGGCTTCATTTGGTTTAGCGGTGGCGGTTGTAAAAGGAGCTGTTGTAAAAGCAGGTTTGTAAAGGGAGCTGTTGGAAACTGGATGCTGTAAACGGAGTTCTGTTTGGCTAGTCTGCGTTTGCAGAGCTGTTGGAAACAGAGAACTGTTTGGCAAAACTGCGGTGTCGTTTTGGGATTTTTTAAAAAAAAAATTGGTTTAAATTTTTTAGGGTTCTGTGTGTAATATACTCTAACAGACTGCTAAGTTAAAACATATAAAGGTACTTCAAATACTTCAACATACTGTTAAACATTAAAATTTTGCAAACTCGAAATAAACATCTTTCTATGCGGAAACAACAAACACGTTCAAGCTCTGAGCAGCTGATCGGCAATGGAGTCACGTAACGCCACCATCTCATTGACCCCTACTCTAATGCCTCTAACATGGCCTCCACTTGAGGATTCGTTTATCTGTCATGTTCTTCTTTGAAGGCCCGCCGAGTAAATAAATTGCTCGTCTTCATCGCAAGCACGAAAATGAGTGTCTGAACGGGATGGATGTCTGCGAATGTAGTTATGCAATGTCATTGTTGCAATCACAATATCTCTTTGCTTTGACAAACTGTATGGTGGCATATCTCTGAGAATCTTCCACTTCTTTTTCCAAACTCCGAATGAACGTTCAATGACACTTCGTAAAGACGAGTGAGCCTGGTTAAATATTTCTCGTCGCCCTTGTAAAGGTCGGTTGCCCCTTCTAAAATCAGGTAAATGATACCGTGTACCTGAATATGGTTTTAAAAAATCACGTTGAAGTGGATATCCGGCATCTACCAGATAATATTTGCCTGCAACATTGACGACCACTTATAGATGTGAATAATAGTGAATCTTATGAATTCATAATAAGAAATGGTCTGAAGATATAAAAGGCTCACCTGACGGTGGATAAGGAAAATTATAACTCGTGTCCGTAAGAGCATTCTGGAAAATACGGCTATCATGGGTAGAACCTTCCCAACCTGCTAATGCGAAAGTGAAACACATGTTGAAATCGCAAACCGCCATCACATTTTGCGTTGTTGTGTCATGCCGACCAATGTAAGAAACCTGTAGATCAGCTGGAACTCGAGCATCCACATGTGTTCCATCAATAGCGCCTATGCAGTCTTTAAAGAAAGGCATGTATCGAGGATCGTTTACAATTTGTGGTGGAATACTATTGAAAAAATGATCTACAGGCCTGATGACATCAGAAGAGAGTCTCTTAATTGCAGTGATACCCTTTGAGAAGAATCTACTTATCGTTTATGTAGAATGTTGAAAGCGTTCACTTGCAAGTTGCATGGATAGATTGTGTCCCAGAATATACAGTGTAACTGCTAGCACCTCACGTGGTAGAGTTCTTCTGGAAACTTGAAATCCATAATGAAGTGTGAGTAGTGAAAGTAAATCACCAAAAACCACCTTCGACATTCGGAAGGCACTAAAAACCTCGTCGGGTGGCCATCTAGAAGTTCAGCTACCCATCTAGCCCCTGTCTGCCCAGATGTCATGCATGGTCTACTATTTGATATAGGAGTCCGATTTATTTGAAAAGTTGCGGTTGTTACAAACTGATACACATTGACTCCGCTATTGTGATACGTCAAATCAACACATTGTTGTTGAATTTCCTCATTAGAACTGTCTGATGATCACATTGACTCCGCTATTAGCGGTGGCTGAAGTAGAAACGATGATTTACTATTGATACCCAGGTGTGGAATTGGATCCGAACCAACCGAAATAGTGACTGTTAAAATTGTTGACATTGCGTTCTAACATTGAACCGAAATAGTGACTGGCTTGTGAAGCGGAGCAGCCGGGGCAAAAATGGGAAGGTGTAACACACATCACAAACACACAGCACAAACAACAAGCCAATCATCAAAAAAAAATGGAAGGGGAAGGAAATGTATACCTGCTGAAATCGCCAAGCCGTCGGAGAGAAATGAGCACACCGTGGGAGAAGAATCTGTGGATTCGATCGGAAAATTTGGCGTCCCCGTCGCTGGAGCGTTACCGTCGGAGAAGGAAGCAGGAGGCGCCGGAAATCTGGCACGGAAATCGGCGACCAATCGGCGACGGGAGATGTACAAGAGGCCGGATCTACTGTGCCGCCGGAGAGGTCGTGGAAGAAGAAGGCTGGATCTGCACCTATCGGCGACGGGAGAAGAGCGGGATTCGCGAGCCCTTTCCGCCTTTCCGCGACCTCTGTGCCGCCGGCGACGGGAGAAGGAGAGGTCGTGGAAGAAGAAGGCTGGATCTGCACCTATCGGCGACGGGAGAAGAGCGGGATTCGCGAGCCCTTTCCGCCTTTCCGCGACCTCTGTGCCGCCGGCGACGTGAGAAGGAGAGGTCGTGGAAGAAGAAGGGATCTGCACCTATCGGCGAAGGGAGAAGAGCGGGATTCGCGAGCCCTTTCCGCCTTTCCGCCTTTCCGCCCTAAACGCGATAAAACGAAGCGGCTCCCCAATGTTTCCTGTCGCGCGGTTTTGAGCTGGGAGAAACGGAGCGCGGATCGAAAATGAGGCGGAAAACCAAATGCTATTGGTACGCTAAAGTTGCGTTTTGTCCAAACGCCCTTATCAAAACGCTTAACCAAATGAGCACTTAGTGTCCACTACATTAAAATAATCATCTAACTCATTTAAAAATCTAATTGAACCCTATATTGAAGATTTCAACCCGAAAATGATGAGAAATTGAAATTTCACGTGCATTGCGGCTTGATCTTCCTACTCATTTAATAACCTAATTGTGCACTATGTTCCCTTTATCAAGGCATCTACCGGTTGATCTTTGCTCACTTCCACATGCTTGGTTCTATCATGTTGAACAGGGTTGGAGCTATGTTGATGGCAATCTTACTATCGCAATACAATGAGAAAGGCTTGGGTTCAAAGATCCCTAGGTCCTGTAGAATGTCAACCACAACCCTTCACAGAGACCTTGTGGCATAGCCCGATATTCAGCCTCCGCACTAGATTTGGTCACTACATTTTACCTCTTGCTCCTCCATGTCACCAAGTTACCTCCTCAAATGTACAATAGCCGGTGGTGGATTTTTTATCATCATGACTTTCAAACCAATCAGCAACAGTGAAGGCTTCAACCCTCACGAGGTTGTTTCTAGAGAATAATACCTTTTTGGTGACGAGCACTTGGAGCATGTGTGTGTCTGCTCAAAATTCCTGCCGCATATGTGATATCTGGACGAGTGTGCGACAGTTATATAAGTCTCTCGACAAGTCGTTGATAGCTAGACACGTCAATCCTATCACCATCTCAATCTTCACTAATCATGTGATTTTCTTCAATGGGGAGTGTCCACAGAAACACAACCAAGCATCCATGTTTCCTTCAGAAGATCCAGAACATATTTCCTCTGAGAGATGAAAATGCCCTCATTAGATCTAGCAACTTCAGTCCCAAGGAAGTACCTGAGCTTCCCTAGGTCTTTGACCTCAAATTCCTATGACAACCAAGCTTTGAGCCGTAATCGCATTAGTGTCATCTCTTATAATCACAATCTCATCCACATAAACAATGAGAATAGAGAATCACCAATCTCATTTCTTTACAAACATAGTATGATTAGATTGTCCTTGTTGGTAGCCAAACTAGATCATCGCCTTGTGAAATTTTCCAAATTAGGCCCTTGGAGACTATTTCAGGTTCTATGACAAATTTCTTAAATAGCACACCATCTCTTCGTGTCCCTTTTTTGTAAACCCGGGAAGGAAATTCATATACACTTGTTCCTCCAATTCCCCATGGAGGAAGGCGTTCTTCACGTTAAGTTGGTAGGGCTCTGAATTCAGAAAGGAAACTAAGACTTGGACGGAGACCATTTTGCCGCCGAAGCAAATGTCTTTTAATGACTACTTGAGTCTGAGTGTAGCCTTGAGCCACCAATTGTGCTTTGTAGCATCCTACCACGTCATCTTCATTTTGTTTTACTGAGAATACCTACTTTGATCCAACCGCACTCTTTTTTGAAGGAAGTTGAGAATATCCCCACATATCAAGTGCAAACATTTCCTCCTTCATATCATTCTTCCATTAAGAGATCCCCAATGCATCCGACCAAGTCTTAGAAATAACAATCAAGGACAAGGGGTTACTAAAAGCTAAATGTTCACGAGTAAGATTGTGGTAGAAAACACGATTTGAAATAGGATGATTCGTACAATGTTTTTACCTTTCTGAAGAGCAATAGGAAGATGAAGATCATCTCCAAAATCTGAGTCTGAGACAAGGATTGGCAAGGTGGAGCAATATGAACCTATGATCGAGGTGCCCTTGTATGTCTGCAATGAAAGACAATGGGAAGAGGAGAGATTTGTGACCGAGTAACCTGGGTCTAGAGGAGAATGGGATATAACATGGGTGAGAGGAGTAACCTGGGTCTAAATCTGAGGAGTATGGGGTACAATAGGAGTGAGAAAAATAATAAGTAGAGGAATGACACAATGTCTTCTTGCATCTTGCTAAGCTCACATATATTACACATGTCTCCTGAAAAATAGAATGACGCGGATAAGAAAAGTAAGACTGCCCTTCGTGGAAGGTAACATTTATGGTACAAAAAACACGTCGTGTATGGGGATGATAACACTGGTACCCCTTCATGGAGTATCCAATAAAAACACATCTCTGAGCCCGAGGATCAAGTTTGTATCACTGAAGTTGATGGATGTGGAGAAAACGGACATCCAAAAATACGTGGTGGAAGATGCGTCGTATGAACCACGCAGTAGGTGGAGAGGCGAGCTATCGGAGTAGCATAGCTAAGAACTCAAGACAGAAGGAGATTGATAAGGTGCGAAGTAATCAACACAACATCACCCCAATAAGGCTTTGGTAAGTGCATGGTGGTGAGAAGGTACCAAGCAACCTCAAGAAGATGTTTGTTTTTTTCGCATGACCACCATTTTGGGTGGTGTTGTGCAAGCATGTAGTCTGATGAATGATACCATGATTACTGTAGGACCCAAAAACCACACGATCATCATATCCCCCCCCCATATCACTACGGAGGACGCGTATAGTGCCACTGAACTGGTTCACTTGCATTTTGTGAAACACCTGAAAACATTCAAAAAAAAATCTTCCTTTTTAGAAGATAGTCACGTGGGGTACAAGGAAAACACTAAAAAAATGTGATAAACCAACGAAAACCAATAAGAGATGGAACGGAGGAAGGACCCCAAACATCTTTATGTATTATACTAAAGGGACGCAAAACTAGGAGAAGAAACATAAGAAATATTATGTCGAGCATGCTTAGAAAGTTCATAGGCATCATAAGACAAATGTTAAATAAAAGGCATAAATGACAAACAATTTTTAAAGATAAACAGAGGACGGAAATCCAAGGCGTTGATGTCATCGACGAACATCCGCAACAGTAGGATTGCGGTCGGTAGTAGATGAGAGAGCTTAAGCAAAGAGCTGATGGTCCAAGAGGTACAAGTTCGCACGATTCCTACACTGCCAATGTTCTGTCTCGAACCCACATCCTGAAAAACAAAAGATTCGGGAAAGAAGGTTACGTAACAATTTAATGATCTAGTAATATTTGTACAACTCATATTCGTCGAAGACAATCAACATCTTATCAGCAACAACGACAAGATGGCATCAAAAGATTGACCGTTCACCCAAGGACTGTTGTACGGAGGCCCGACGTAACTCACCTACAGCTCGTCGGGACCTCGTTGCTTATAAATGTGAACTCATGTTGAAGGGGAAGGGGACCTCAGATGAGCCCACGGGAGTCCTCGCCTAGAACTCACAAGCTCTCCATTGCATGCCCAAAGTCTGCCTCTTCCCCCAATCTAGTACAGTGTTTGGCTTGGGAGGAGTTTCTATACACTCTCGGGGGTGCGGTGAGGCCTCCAAGCTACGGCTAGCCGACATTGAGAGTCATTCGAGTGACTGGACCTCCACTCTTCCTGTTCACGCTCTTGGACCTGTGTGTTGTACTTTGTTGGGTAGGTAACCTCGTCGCATACCCAAGTCCAAACTCTAAGGATGAATTCTCGATGTCAGCATCTTGGTGAGGTGAGCAGGAACATTGGGTAGAGGAAGAAAAACTCACAGAAGAACACCATAGCACTTGGAGACGGACAGGAAACATGTCGTAGCGCCTCGCGGAAGTACCACGACCCCATTGCGCGGAGCGATTTTAAGTCATATGTGTCGCGACAGCACACCTAGGCAAGGGTGCTCAGAAGATTGATGTTTGGCACATGTTATTATACTAGTGTAGTGGATGCACTGCCAAAGGGAAGTGTCCCGCACCCATTATTACGCCAGGGGGCGAGCTAGATCCAAGATCGAGTCCAAGTGGCAGGGCAGTGATAAGGGACCATAGCCAGGTTGTCCTCCTCACCTTTGGTCGCCAGACCGGAGCGAGACGTGAATTCAACTTGCATCGTGTTTGAAAGCTCCTTTGGCATCTCGACACTTCTTCGAAACAATCAGGAGACCGCATTTGAGACAATTTTCGGTACCTCCCCTTAGAGACGGCCAAGAACCCACCATCGAGGAGACAACACAACAGGGAGGCGACCCCAAGCCACGCACGTCGCTCACGAGGATTTTCACTCTCTCGCGACGCCGAAACGAGCTATGAAACTGTATTCACGTGCATTTATGTTTCCATAGGACAACTCTTGTATAAAGATAAGCAAGGAATGTATTCCTAGCTTATTTAATGACAATAAAGTTACTCTTTTCTTTTCATTGGCAAGCGTGTGTTATCTTGCAAACTAGAGTCTCAGTCACACGCGAGGTGACCACTGTTCCCCGGGAGACATGGCTCTAAATCCAAGCCTCTGCGCTGTCAGTCGAGATCAGCTCCCCCCTTGCACGTTGAATGTCTATCTTCTAATTGAACTCGCCCTCTATGTGAATGGCTTGAGAACACTATTTTAAAGGTCCTCCGACATGTTCGACATATCTGCTGATATGTCATTTTTTATAGCAAAACGACAATTTTTTCTTTAAAAAACAGACTATTTTTTGTAAAATATAGGTCGACATATCTGATTTTTTCAGATATACTGGTCTCAAGCCTGGATGAAAATGGTGAGGGTTGTGTTAGGTAGAGGACCAGCGTAAAATTTAGTCACCCTTATGAATATGGATCATTCGAGAAATTGTGAGATTATGACAAAAGATAGGGCATAATAGCGACAAAGGATTCATATAACCGACCCCACTATAGTGGGATAAAGGTTTGAGTGTTGTTGTTGTATACTGGCCGGCACGAAGTCCTAGAAGCAGCCTCTTGCAAAAATGCAGGGTAAGGTGTGCCTGCAATTCACCCTTGTGGTGGGACCCTTCACCGGACCATTGTTCCACGGGATGCTTTGTGCACCGAGTTGCCTTTTTTATATTGGACAGCGCGACTTATGAAAATATCGTCCGGTTTTTTATTTTTTATTAGGTGATCGGTATATGTTTCATTTTTATTTATTATATTTAATATACTTAAATCGATATGACTAGTTTCGTTCTCTTTAATGTCATATTCTTATAAAAAGTTTTTTTAATTGTCTTTCATTGTATCTTTCCTATTTCGTATTACAAAAATATTAGAATTAACATTTATTAGTTGATTTTTTTATTTATTAATGGAAATTAGGTAAGCATGAAAATACTTATAATAAATCAAAAATATTTAGGTTTTGAAACTTTTTATTTATTATAAATTTGGTGTTATCTAAATTAAATTATTATATAATACTAAATATATTTTACAATGTATCTATTTGTATTTGTTAATAGTAGGTATAGCATACTACTAATATTTCATTTTGGATACTCTTTGAATAAATTTTGAAATATACATGACTAAAAGTTTATAAAGTTGTTATACTAGTTTTTTATTTTGAAACATATAATTATAATTAGTATACATAAAAATATTTTGTTACATGGGAGATATAAAAATCCGATATTTTAGATATCTCCGGCTTTCGATGTCTGATATTCAAAATTCAATCTGACACGTTGCTGACATCTGATATTTACAACCTTGTATGGGAGTGTGTCGACTTTATCCGGTCCTTGACTGACGTGGCAGCAAACTCGCATTTATGTCTGGCCAATCTGGCCTCGTCATTACCAAGATAATCTTAACTATGTCGCTTGCATAAAATACATGTAACGAGCTTCATAAACAAAAACATCCACAGTGAGCTCACAACGAAGAGCCTAATGACCTCGGCGGCAAGCTCACAACCCCACGAGCCTTAGAGCCTAACGACCTCGACAACAAGCTCGCAACCCAATGAGCCTAAGAGTCTATGCGAGTTCAACACGACGAGCCTACGTGAGTTCAACATAACATGCCTAAGATCCAAGCGATTCACACACTTGATCAGCTATAAGCTTTTGAGCAATTCGGATAAAATGTATGTGTATATATGTATATTTTTGTATAACAAAAAATAACATCCGCGATAATGGTCACCTTGTGTATGTAGCAAAAATAAACAGAAAACAAAAAGGAAGTCGCGGTCCTGCACTAAATAGAGAGCACTGGTGACTTGTCGTCCTCTTCTTCATCACTAAAATTAGTCTCGCTGGAGGAGGAAGAAGCAGAGGAGTTTGGGTCCGAGTACGAAACGCTATCTGACAAGATTTCAGGGAGGATGTTCTCCAATGTCACACCCATCCCCTTGGCAGTGAGCAGGCCCTGCCTACGGAGGCAGATCAAAATGATCTCGCCTGACAAGATGGACATATCCTTGTAGAGAGACTAGAGCTCCTCCAGTCTGAGCCCTCCCGAAGGAGGTCACAATTTTGCCTCAGCAAGGCGGACTTGCATCTCCTTCAACTGCTTCTGGTAGTGAACAAGGTTTGCTCGGCCTGAGAGACATGTTGTGATGCTAGGAGTTATACTTTGCACGGAACAAGAAAATATAGAATGGCCTCGAAGAGGCTCGCGCGAACAAACATGAGGGGGTGGAACCTGGAAGTAACCAAGACAACGTCGTATGCATTGTCTTGGGCCTCGCTGGCCTTGGAGAGCTTGTCCTCGGCCTCGGCACGGCCCTTCTCAGCCTCGGCAAGAGCTTGGTCTGTCTTGGTCAGCTTTGCGGCAAGCTCGAAGTTGGCCCTTGTCATCCTGTGAAGAGGTTGCAGGACCACAAAATGGATATGCAGCCCTAGTCTACGAGATATTGAGGGGAAGCCTCCCTCCATCACCTTAGCGTTCACGCACACAGAGCATGAATAAGACGATTAAGAGCGTCGTTATTCGGCTCACCATCCTTGATCCAGGATGGAAGGCGTGAATTGAGGCTCACCCAGTTATGGTTGACCTCGCAGAAGACCCGGGCTCGCCCGCAATGTCACGCCCTTCGGTACCCATATCATAGAGGGGGTGTGACTTGAGAACATCAAAGGTGGCGACGTTCAAGTGTTTGTTCTAAAACAAAAGAAGGATCGGAAGATTGAGGGCGCTTGGCTTCATCCCAACCTGCCTCTACCTCGTCTAGGACAGGGACGTGGCTCGAGTCAGTCAGCTCTGCCGAAGTAGGGGCAACACGAGGAACAGAGGAAAGAATCTGCAACCCTACTAAGTGAACCATGTCAGTAAGATATTACTCATCGAAGTCAATATTACTGAGATGTTTCGCACCGCTAAGCTTACCTTCGCCTTGCGTGATATAAGGGAGTTCATCGACTAGACGCTAGTAATGGGCAACATTGAACTCCTTGTTATTTAAAAACTTGCACAGTACGTGTATGATCTCCTTAACCCTCTGGGTGCGGAAGGATGCCAACTCCCTCGCCTCGGGGACTAGAGGAACCGGTCCGAACTTGCCCCGAACAAAGATCACCCGGTCTTGCCAATGGTGGATCTTATTCATGAGCCTCTTCAGCTTCATGAAGGTGCTCCCAAAATAGGCGATTCCATTTGAAACCGACTTCATGACGAGAAGCTTTGGCCACGCCTGAAGATCCCAATTGATACCCTCCTCTCTGGGGAAGCAAGCGAAGGCCACCATGGTTGCCACGTCATTAGGGTTGATCTAGGCGGCGGCACAGAATCTGACTGACTTCCGGCCACAACGGGAGTCTCAACCCGCTGTCAAAATGGGCCAACGAGAAGGTGAGTTCGCCCGATTGACGGGTGTTTAGCTTCTCTGAAATAGCCATACTCACTGAAAAGCTAACCGGGAGGTGGCGAACAGCAAAGTCCTTGAACTCGATCGTAAACGTGCATGAGTCCGGGAAGATCTTACAGTTCTGAAAGCAGGAACTGCAAAGGAGGTGCGACTGCTCGGTACAACCCATATTGAAAGTCAAAAATGATTAACGGCACGTCCCGAAGCTCGCCGAGCAGAAGCCGCTTGCGAAGGAAAGTGGTGACAGTCCCCGTCAGCGAACAGTCATGCCGCAACAACGATGTCATCGAGCTCACACCTACGCAACTTAAAATGTGAATTGCATAGTAAATACACCTCGCTAATAGATGACTTCCACAAACAATCCAAACAAGGAAAGAAAATGAGAAACAATTACCTTGAAATATTCAACCAGCAATAGACGTGACTCGGTTATAACTTCATTACATGCGTCATTTCCCCAAGCGCAAAGAGAAACAGTGACCAGGCATAGCACAAGAACAAAAAGATCAAGGGAGTTCCATTACTTCACATCTCAAAGCAAATAATCAAATATCCATGAATTACACGACAACATTAAAGCTGAAATGAAGGGCCTCGACGCGAAGGGATCGGGGCATGGCAAGATTTCCACCACAAGTCGCTTGCCATCTTGAACTTTGTTTCAGGGGTTATATGCACCTCGCCCCGACAGATGTGCTTCGCAATCCGCACCAAGTCGTCGGGGTCCTCAAGGATCTGGACATCATGTGTAAGTCATCCTCCATAAGGTTTTGTCAATGCTTCAGCTCCGCGACCCTGCGCTCCAGGCTTAAGATTTTGAAGTAGTGGCCCTCCGCCCTTTCACGACACTCTTTGAACTCCTCCATCTTTTTCATCCTGCCCTCAAGCGAGGACACGCGGCGGTTGAGATCTCCGTCCTCCAACGCCCACATCTGGGAGAGTCCAGGAAAACCGCTAAGACATGTAGACGAGACCGAAGGAAGTGGAAGGCATCGCACCTGCAAGATAACCAACACAAGTTAGACGGAAGACGTTCCTTATCGTGTGGCAGTTATGTGTGATTGCAACCTACAAGAGGCAAGCGGTCCCTGATAAGACTGTCACGGTGCGAGGCTCCCCGATGCCTAAGAGTTCTTTGACCAGATGGAGAGCGATGACCAATACACACAATGACATAAGCAAGGGTTGAACTACAAAGCGAAGTGAGATTGCGAGGATCTCCTTACCATGATCATTGTTGTCGTGTCGATCGTGCGATCGAGGGCGATATATTGAAGGAGACTGCCCTCGCAACCTGGTGCCAGCTCGCACTAGATCCACATGCGCGGCAGAGAGAAGAGGAGACTTCTTGCTGGAGGGCGATCTTTGAAGCACCCCATCTGAGGTGCGCTACTGACGAATCCCTTTCATTGGATGGCAGTATGGCATGACCTGTATAGCATCTTTAGGGAGGACTCCCGAGAAATAAAGCGGTAAAGTCGGCTTCGTCGGTTCCCTTTGTGTCGGATGTGTGGCGGCTGAACTCGCCTCCACTATGGGAACGAGTGGAGGCGCGACCCTAGATCCGCCGAGCTTGGAAAGGGAAGGTCGCGACTCCTCTCCAGCGAGTTGCATCGTATTCGCGGCAGAATCCGACAGGAGCTCAGTCCATGTCATCATCGCGGCGGCCTCAGTTGTCGAAGCTGCAACAGAACAAAAGGGTAAAGTCAATCAATCTGGGATTTATCCAGAAAGTAGTTTACCTATTTTCAAAAGACAAGTCTACCCGAGGAATCAGGAACTCATGTCTCAGTCTTGCACCTTAGGAATAAGGGGGCACCGTCGGGAATGACCTCAGAGAGGAGGAAATCCTCGATCGCTAAGTCAATGAAGACACTGAAACCTGCTCGTGCAATGTCTACAAAACATAACATGATAGGTTAAGGAATCCCAAGCCACTCAAGAGAACTCGCAAACCGAGGAATCACCTTGTTGACACATTAAAGGGGAACTACTGAGATTCCAAGAGGTCCTCCCTACGCGAAGTGAGTTACACCATAGGGGGACCTACTCTAGAGGTGTGCCCCTCTCCGGGATGACCTCAGACTTGTCCCAGGCGAGTTCCTCGCGGGACCGGACCAATTTTCTCATCTCTCTCTTATCCTTCTTCTTGTGCCTCTTCTCTTGGCAAGGTAGGGCACGACATCGAAGATGGTGGCAGAACAGCAGCAACCTCAATGGAGGTAACAGCAGCGGATATACTCATCTCAGTAGAGATCCGAACTTGACAGCGAGAAACTCATGAATTCAATACATTTATAGAAATATGTCGACACGCAACCATCACCTCGACGATTCGGGCTGAACGGTTCTTTCTGAGTTCATAGCAAGTTCGCAAAGAACAGGGATTATGTGCAACTTATATTCGGCGAGGACAGTCAACCTCTTATCAGTAACAGCGGAAGCGTGGCGCTAGCAGATTGATCGTTGACCAAATGACAAATGTACGGAGGCCCAACGTAACTCGCCAGGAGATCGCCTGAGGTCCTCTCAGCAACTCACCGCAACCTCATGGGCCTCTTCAGCAACTCACTCTATGTCTTCTTCAGCTCGAGCCCACAGGAGACCTCGCCTAAACCTCACTAGCTCTCCATTGTACGCTAGGAGCCTGCCTCTTCCCCCAACCTTAGCACAATGTTTGGCTCGGGATGGAAAGTTTTTATGCCCTCAGGTGTGCAATGAGACCTCCTAACTGCGGTTAGCGGGCATTGGAAGTCGTTCAAGTGACTGAACTCTCACCCTTCCCATTCTCGCCCATGGACCAATGGGTTATACTTTGGTGGGCCAATGACACTGGCCCATACCCAAGTCCGAAGTCTGCGGTCGGATTCTCGACGTCAACAATATTACTGATAAAAAGAAAGTTGCGAGGAAAAGAGAAACGTGTAGAACGGAGTTAAGAGGAATAGAAGAGGAACACAATATGTTTCCCTTTTCAGTAATAGGAGACAGGAAGTCACTTGCTTAGATGACCATGTCGAGAATAGATAAAAGACTAGGAGACCAAATCTGAAAAAAAAAAGTCGGTCACATGATTTGTAGCATCATAATCAATTATCTAGCTAGAGGAGGTGGTGGAAGAAACATGAGCATTGGGTATACCTAATATAGAAGAATGGTGGAGGAGGCGCCTGAAGATTAATCATGTTAGGAGTGAAACAGATGTCTGAGGACATCAAGTTCATCCGTAGTGAAGGTCCTAGAGGCAGAAGCAGATAAAAGCCCAAATGGAGACGCAGGGATAGGATGCTCCTCATAAACCTTGGTAGTATAAACAACATCACCAAATCATGACCCTAGCTGCCATGAATTCCCCCGTCCTGGCCTCCATCCTGATCCCCGGTCACGTCCACGGGTTCCTGACCAGGATATGCAAGATGAGGATAAAGACGGAGATAAGAATCGCAAACATGTCCCCTCTTACCACAGTACTCACACAAGAGAACGGAGGTGTCTTGTGTTCCACAACCAAAAGTATCTAGGGAAAAAGATAATGAGTCATGTTGGAAGTTAGGTATCTCATGTGGTCTTTATCGTCATGTGTCACGATCAATGCCTCTCTGAGAGAAGTTAGCGGGGAGTGGAGGATATGGGTATGCACAGTATCAAACTCCATGTTCAGACTCATCAAGAATACATGCACTTTGAAGCGTTCCTCTTTCTTCTATAACTGGATAGCGTCGACAGTGCATGCGGAAGTGAAATGCTCGAAGTAATCCACCTCTTGATATAACCTTTCAAACCCAGAGAAATAAGAGGAGACATGCATCGTCCCCTACTGAAGTTCAAGAATCTGACGAGTGAATTCATATACCTGAGTAAAGCTGCCAATCTGAGAGTAAGTTTCATGAGCACGAGCCCATATCTCATATGTTAAATCTATAAGCATGTAGCTCAGGAAGACCTTCGGTGACAAAGAGTGAAGGAGTCATCAGGCAACAAGGAAGTTATCAGAAACCCACTTCTTCCAAGAGGGATCATTCTTTGATGGCTCTATCACAGTCTCATCAATGTAGCCATATAACCGATGGCTCCAAAATCCAAATAGTATGTTGAGCGGCAGAGATCCTTCAAGATAGTCTCAACCAGAAGTATGATAGTAATCTTCAACAGGTCAAAGTGGTCATGAATCCTCTAAGGGCCCCTCATTTGCGGTACCTGAACGTTGGACGAGGAGACTAAGGAGTCCCCCATAAAAAACACTAACCAGGCGGGAATAGAAAGAATAATACGGATAATAGTCCCCTCAGCATCTCTTGCAGCCCCAAATCTTCATTATCGAACACGGATTCATGTTGAGCATGTCATGAGATGGCTCTGGTAGTCGTCACGTTGGAGTAAACAAACGAGAATCGGTACAAGAATCAATCGTGGAAGAAGCCCACAGGAAGAGGCTAGAAGGAGCCCAACAGAAAGCAAATTGTCATAGGAAACGCTGCGGGAATCCACGTGACTGGAGACTAAAACAGGAAATTGATATAGGGTAGGCTACGTGGGTGAGCGACTAGAATGCTATCCTAGGTGAAGTGCGGGAGATAATTTTATTGCACACATGAACTCTATATGAACGCA
The DNA here is from genome assembly GCA_039583875.1 of Platanthera guangdongensis. Classification (NCBI taxonomy): domain Eukaryota; kingdom Viridiplantae; phylum Streptophyta; class Magnoliopsida; order Asparagales; family Orchidaceae; genus Platanthera; species Platanthera guangdongensis. The sequence continues at coordinate 21,888,523 of CM077152.1, forward strand.
CTTGCATGAGCTGGCGACAAAATCAAGAGAAATAACGGATTAAATCGCACACATATGATTATAGAAAAAACAAAATAATTTCTTTAAGCGAACAAGCAATGGTTTTCCTTTGCATGAAGGGTCAAAGTAAAGCGCACGGTAAATGATTCCTGCATATCACAAAGTAATCTAAAACAAAAGACCACAATATTAGATATCCAATCAAGCCAAAGTCGCAACCATTTAGTAACGCTGAAAATAAGAGTTCATACAACAAGAAAACTCACAAAAGTATGAGGATTGCCCGAGGTGAGGAGATCTGGTGAATCACGGCACGGAGGTGGCGATCCGGAAGGGGGCATCGGCTGGAATCGGATGGCGGTGGCTGGATCTGAAGGTTGGGGAAAGAGATCGGGGTTGTGGTGTGGTCTTTAGGGAAGGGAGGTGGCTGGAAGAGGTGGCAGCAGGCTGGGAGGTGACTGGAAGGGGCGGCAGCAGGCTGGGAAGTGGCTAAAAGGGGCGGCAGCAAGTTTGGAGGTGGCTAGAAGGGGCAGCAGCAGGCTGGGAGGTGGCTAGAAGGGGCGGCAGCAGGCTGGGAGGTGGCTAGATGGGACGGCAGCAAGCTGGGAGGTGGCTGGAAGAAGCAGCAGCAGGCTAAGAGGTATCTGGGAGGTGCGGCAGCAGGCTAGAAGGGGCGGCAGCAGGCAGGGAGGCGGTGGTTTTTGCGGGACAGCAGAAAAGGAGGCGGCGGTTTGGGTGTTTGGAAGAGTTGTGGGGTAGCGGTGGAGGGCTTTGAGGGTGGAGAAAGGGGGCTATGGATGGGGGATACCTTTGGGGAGTGGGAGAGAGCCTAGGAGTCGCCACCTAGGGTTACATGGAGTCACCACCGTGAAGGGATCACTGAATTCCAGGAATTCTTATTCTCCAAAATCTGCATTTGCCTCCAAGCAGCCCTCATGCCTCTTATTTATAATAAAACATAATTAGGGCACCTGACATCAACGGCTATGATTGGTCGTGGATGTGGAGAGCCCGATTACAATAAATATAAATCAAAAACAACAAAGTAATATATAAAATCGTAGGTGAACAATGAACGGACGCAACCGTGGAGTCAGATCATCGATCCGGAGATGTTATATATGGTAGGCAGCCAATTGGCCTCAAACAGGCCCAAAACTCATCCTCCGTTGCGGGGCCACGTCTCTGTTCCGCATCAGAATTGGCGCTGGAATCCATAGAAATGGAGACTGAGACAAGAAACGACGCTGGAATTGGCACCACTGAAAGTTGGCGTTGCTAGAAATGACGGTGTTGGAAACCGACGCGGGAAACGCCACTAGAGATGGATGCTGGAATCGACAAGGGCGCTGGAGCGGGATGCTGAAGTCCGGCAGGTTGTTTTAGGAAGCTGCTTAAGCTTATCGACAACGGCTCGCGAGCCTGATTAAGAGAGGAGACACGATCGGCTGAAGAGGGTCTTGAGCGAAAGCGAAAGGTGGGATCGTGAGCGGAAGCGGAACAGGAGCAGGGTGAACCCTAGCTCTGATACCAAATCGAATAATAAAAGGTGATTTATATACGAACATCAAAAATGGTTATTTGCACACCATTACTTTATACTTAAAATTATATTTAGAACGCCCTACCTATTTCTAACTACAGCCTCTTCATTTTCGCGGTCCCCCCTCAGTCAAGGACGCGTACATGGACAGAACACTCCCCCTCCCCATCGGAGCCGATCAATCACGTCGGAGCACCTCTGAGATGCTCGATCTAGCTTCTCACATCATCCTCAACATCGGTCAAGAGTCTTTAATGATCGGGACGGACGTTCGTTCTCTCTTCCAATCCCCGAGTTCCATTGCTCTGCATAAGGCTGCAAACTTCGAGGATGTGAATCTCCTTATCCCCATACTGATCCTCTGCAGAAACTCTGGGAATCCATTTTATACCATTTTTCACCAAAACAATGAAGAATTTATTACAGACTTGGAGTTAGTTAATCCCGTCGCAATTCCAATCATCGTCGTCGGGGCGCTTAAATCATATAAACTAGTTGTGAAAGCCATTTAGAGGTTGTAGACTTTGTCGCGCGGGAAAACTCTCGTCTCTGCGATGTCCTGGTTTGGGAAGTCAGCAAGCTCACTGTCTACGACAGGGTGATGGCCTACCGTTTCCATGAGGATGGGCATGGCGAAGTTATAGCCGAGTGTAAGAGATCTTATTTAAAACATATTCTTGATTTGCATTTCCCAGCCACTAATATTCCTCAGGCGTCAAGATTTTTGTTTATGAAGAACAAAGTTGGGATGATGTGTGATTGTTTCGCTCACCCAGTCAAAGTGAGTCCGGATCAAAGGCTAGCTCAGCCCATAAGTTTATACGGCTCCACAATGAGAGCTCCTAATAGTTGTCATGCTCCGTGCATGGCCGACATGGGTTCTATTGCCTCCCGTGTTCTTTCCATTACCATCGATGATGATGATGACGACAGAAAACAGGAAAGCGATCAGCCGCCGATGGGGAGAAAGCTTTGGGGATTGGTGGTTTGCCATCACAGAAGTCCTAGATTTATGTCATTCCCACTTTGATATGCTTGTGAATTCATGTTTATTTTCCACACCTGCACCCGTTTGAGAAATATGAATGGGTAGAAAAAAAATTGGCTGCGAATATCAAAAAGGTGTACAAATATCGGTTTATGGTTTGCGTATATTGAAGGGTTGTGCATAGCCATTTTGGGTGTGCAAATATAAATCATCAAATAAAATCGCATTATATTTCCATAAGTTCCTGCACAAACATATACATGGGATAGGAGCCTGAAATATTACATAACATGCCACAAATAATTTCGACATTAATAATTTAGACTGGCATAATATTTTAACTGAAACTGCTAACAAAGTTTTGGGAATTTATTTCAAAGAGATCATAAGCAGATTTAAGAAATGATGCTTAGACACCGCGTTATTAAAGGCGCGAAAGTGCATCTATGTGAGTTTTTTGCTATAAACTTTTTTTCAAAATTGTTAGAAAAGCCCATGTAAGGGCCCGTATTTGGGCCCATTTTTGTTCTCTTTCTCCTCTTTAGTCCCACACCTTGTATAGGTTTTTCTCCTCTCTTTCTCCCTCCTATATATTTGTACTCTCTTTGTATTTAGACATGCAATACATACAAGATTTGAGCTTTCTCTATAAAAATAAAGAAAAAATAATGTAAAAACTCAATAATTTTTGAATGTTTTATTATTTGTTGAACATAATCGAGCGTTTAGACATAAATATGAAGCAAATGACCATATTGATACTATATTTTAAGAGATATAAATGAAAGTAATGAATAATTAATGAGTTAAATAGAAGAAAAAGAAGATGAATTGATGTTTGATACTGATTATTAAAATGGATGTGGTTGCGTCTTGCCTTTGTCAAGCGCGCGCCTACGCCTTGAGCCTTGCGCCTAGGCTCCAAGACTCTTTTGCGTCTTGGTGCACCTTGAGCCTTTAATAACTAAGCCTAGACACAAAGAAAATAGGTTTTGTTTCCAAGGGCTAATCTTCAAAACAGTAGGCATACTACATCCATGTCATTGAGTTTTAAGTGGCTAACGGCATTTTATTGCTTCAAAATTTTCATATCCAAACCAATTCCTAAGTTTCTAAATTAACATATTGTCTCATCTTAAGGAGCTAATTAGAAGATTTTAAAGACATGTATTTAGTCCAAACTTGAGAGATAGTGAAATTTAGCACTTTACTATCTCCAAAAAACTTGTGAGGAATTCCTCTGACCAAGAAAAGCATAATGCTCATGGAATCTATTTCAGATTCTCATTATCTGTGAATGCAATGGTCATAATAAGCTTTAATAGATAATGCTCATGGAATTTATTACGATAAGTGTATCCACAAATTATAAGATGTGTTATATGATGAAACTAGGCCCGACTTGACGCCGCAGATTTACAGCAGCAGAGCAGATTTTATATTTGGGGAAGTGGATTAGGTCGCCCCATACAGGGCCTAAGATGGAAACTAATATAAGCAAACATGTTTCCATAAATAACAGCAGTAAAATATAAAAATCACAAACTTTACATAACAACTTAAGGAATTTAAAGGCATGGTAATTACTCATCATGGAAAATAAGAAACACAGTAACGATTTTTTAACAAAATATAGCATAAGAAAGAGCAATACCAACAACTTGAAGAAGCCGTTGTGATTGTGCCTTATCGGATTGGCGGGGAACTGAAGAATTTTTCACTATCTAAAAATACAAGAAAATACAGCATTAACAAGTGCAATAATTTGATTATAGCCAGCTGGTAGTCAATATTATTTAGGATGCATGTATGGTTTAAAGCATTTTATAACATATGCATTCCTTTGACCAAGAATTGTATGTGAAGTAACATCTAAATACAATATTATCATAACAAGCTGAAGATCTGCCAACAAATATTACAATTTTGGATATGAAAACCAGAAAATAACAGATGAAGCAAATGTTGGTAACAAGCTATATCAAAAGTCTAAAAAATATCTACAAGGAGAAGCAGCTATGAAGGTTTTACCTTTTTTCTTTCGTATTCCTTTCACAATATTTCTACCTTTCAGCCTGTGTATGTTCTCCATTTATCTTTCACGCCCAAACCACTAAACTCCCTTTTCTACATCCTAATCTGCAATAGTTGCTACTCCAATAATTTCTCTAATATAAAAGTAATTTCTCAGATACCCAATACACATTTTACACATGTATGAAGGGTTTATGAATGCAATTTTGCCGCTAACTTACATAATTAAAACTCATCGTCTCTATATTGAATAGAGAAATTGAGCCATTCGACATAATATATTAAAGGTTTATGAATGCAACTTTGCAGACAACTTACATAATTCAAACTAATCATCTCCAGATCAAATAGAGAAACTTAACCATTGCAACATAATATCCTGAAGCTGTAATCCAATTTACCATCCAGCTTCAATGCTAATAATATCGTTATCTAAACGACTGCACTCGGATTCGCATAACAGCAGCTTATGTTTCTATGGCATTCATGGGACACCAAAACTGGGAGAGTAAGATTATAGCATAGATTAGTAAGACCTCTTAATTCTGATTGTAGAAATGGAGAAAGCCAACCTTGTATATATGTCCACTTGATACAAATACAAAGAATGAGTACATATATATAGAAGAGAGAAAGAGAGAGAAAAGTCCTATACACAATGTGGGACTAAAGAGAGGAGAGAAAAAGCAATAAATGTTATACAAATGGGCCTAATGTCAAGTGGGCTTTTCCAACACTCCCCCGCAAGCTGGAGCGTATAGGTCATATGCACCCAGCTTGGACAAACATTGGTAGAACAGAGTGCTTGATAAGGCCTTTGTGAGGATGTCGGCAACTTGATCAGTTCCTGGAACATGCTTTAATTCAAGTTTCTTCAATTGAACCTTTTCACGAACAAAGTGACAGTCAACCTCGATATGTTTTGTGCGCTCATGAAAGACCGGATTCTTTGCGATGTGTATGGCGGCTTGACTATCACAAAATAGAACAGCAGAGGAGGGGAGTTTTACTCCCAGGTCAGTAAGGAGACTTTCAAGCCATGTGAGTTCTGAAACAACTGAGGTCATCGATCTGTATTCAGCCTCTGCAGAGGAACGAGCCACCACAGCTTGTTTCTTACTCTTCCAAGTAATAAGATGCCCACCAAAATACGTACAGAACCCACTAGTTGACCTTCGATCGTCCAGGGAACCCGCATAGTCGGCATCAGAATAGGCAACCAATGCGGGAGCAGAGTCGGAGGTTTTGTAAACCAGCCCTTGGCCTGGAGCTCCCTTAAGGTATCGGAGAATCCGTTCAACCGCTTGGAGATGAGAAGCTCGGGGGCATGCATGAACCTACTGACAACCCCAACTGCAAATGATATATCTGGCCTTGTGACTGTTAGATAAATCAACTTGCCCACAAGGCGTCGATAGTATTCCGGGTTCGGAAGTAGCAAATCGTCATCCGAAGCATGAGCGCATAATTTGTGATTTGCCTCCATCGGGGTACATGCTGGCTTGCAACCAGACTGACCAGCATCTTTGAGAAGATCGAGACAGTACTTTCGTTGGGAGAGTACCAACCCGTCCGGCCGCCGGGCGATCTCGAGACCAAGGAAGTAGCGAAGTTTCCCCAGATCTTTAGTCTGAAAAACAGTGCTCAGGTGTCGTTTGACGTCTTGAATCCCCTTTGAGTCATCCCTAGTGAGAAGGATGTCGTCAACATAAACCAACAGAAGAATGGTGCCAGTGGCCCGGTGTCGGGTAAAGAGGGAGAAATCTGCAGAGCTCCGAGTGAACCCCATGTCCCGAACGACCTTGCTAAACTTGTCAAACCACGCCCGTGGGGACTGTTTGAGACCATAAATTGACTTTTTGAGAAGACAGACCCGAGACTCCCCCGTGGTCTCAAACCCGGGCGGTTGGCGCATGTAGACAGTTTCCTGAAGGTCGCCATTCAAAAAGGCGTTCTTGATATCAAGTTGATGAAGAGGCCAGCGGCGGTGTACCGCGACGGAGAGAAGAACGCGGACAGTGTTAAGCTTGGCCACCGGAGAGAATGTTTCCTCATAGTCGAGGCCCTCCTGTTGTGTGAAGCCACGGGCCACAAGACGGGCCTTCAGTCGGGCAATAGTGTCATCCGGAGCATGCTTGATGACGAAGACCCATTTGCATCCAACAGGGTGCTGACCGGGAGGTAAGGGAACCAAGACCCAGGTCTGGTTGGCCCAAAGGGCCGTCATTTCTTCGTCCATGGCAGCCCGCCAGCCAGGATGGTGAAGCGCCTCCTGCAAAGAGTTAGGGACTGAAACAGAAGATAAGGAGGTGGCAAAGTGAAGAAGAGAGGGGGAGAGGCGATGGAGCGAGACGTAGTTCGCCATCGGATGAGCGGTGGAGACGGGAGCCGGAGCAGCAGGGAGCAGAGCACCAGAGGGCGAAGCCGACTGCAGAGGAGCCACAGAATGAGGAGAGCGACGAGAATAGACCCGGATAACCGGAGGTGGTGGACGGACCGGAGGCGGGGAAGGGAGAGAGGCTGAGGAGTGAGGAGCAGGAATGACAGGACGAACGACGGGAGCGGGAGCCAGAGCGATATCCGGAGCAGGGAAGAAAGGAAGATCTTCACGGAAAGTTACGTCAGGCGAGACAGTAACCTTGCGGGTAGTAGGCGAATAACATACATAGCCCTTCTGAGTGCGCGAGTACCCAACAAAGATCTGCTTGGTGGCACGAGGGTCCAACTTGTCCGTGGAGGGACCGAGGTGGTGAACGTAGCAGGTACACCCAAACACCCGTGGCGGAAGAGGAAAAGGCGAAGTTGTGGGAAAGAGGAGGCTGAAGGGAGTAGCATACTGGAGGACGGAAGACGGGAGGCGGTTGATGAGGAAGCAAGCCGTGGAGAGAGCGTAGTTCCAGTACGGTTTGGGGACCTGCATTTGAAGCATAAGCGAGCGAGCGACATCAAGAAGGTGACGATTCTTGCGCTCGGCGACACCATTCTGTTGCGGAGTGTACGGACATGAGGTTTGGTGAAGAATGCCGAATTCAGAGCAGAGAGTGGCAAACGTATGGCTGGTGTACTCCCGCGCATTGTCAGTACGAATAGTGCGAATAGGCGCAGAGAACTGAGTGCGAGTCTCGAGGATGAAAGCCCGGAATACGCGGGGAAGTTCAGAGCGATCCCGAAGGAGATATAACCATGTCATGCGAGAGTAATCATCAATAAAAGTAAGAAAATAGCGATAGCCAGAAATACTAGTAACTTTGTACGGACCCCATATATCGGAGTGTACTAAAATAAAAGGAGCGGAGCTCCGAGTACAATGAGGGGGGAAAGAAGAACGGGGTTGTTTGCCCAAAATACATGTGTCGCAACGAAAAGCGGGGAGAGTGACATCAGGAAGAGCCTTCCGGAGGACTGGAAGAGGAGCATGTCCCAGACGGCGATGCCAATCCGAAGAGGAGGTAGATGCGAGGACAGTAGGAGAGTCGTCAAGAAGATAGAGCCCATTCTGCAGCCGTCCTCTACCAATGATAGTCTGCGTCTGCTGATCCTGTATGAGAAAAGAAGAAGAAGTAAATGTCACTGAGTAATTGGAATCAGTAGTAAGGCGACCGACAGAGAGTAAATTGAAAGGAGAGCCCGGAACATGTAGAGCCGAGCGTAGGAGGAGAGAAGAGGTGAGAGAAATATCAGCACATCCAGAGACGGGAACAGACGCCCCATTAGCAACAGTAATGTACTTCGGGTGAGGTGAAGACAAGTACTGTGGTGGCTTAACAGAGGTGATATGATGAGTGGCACCAGAATCAAGGATCCAGCGCGTGCCAGAGGATAGGCAGGCGATACCTTCATTGGAGAGAGAGGCAGCAGAGGCAACCGAGGCAGGCGGACGGCTGAGCAAGCCATGAAGATGCTGGAGCTGAAGACGAACCTCGTCGAGCTCAGTACGAGAGGAGGCAGAGTCGGTAGTAGCAGCAGAGGCATGTGGACGAGGAGGTCGGCCATGTTTGCGAAAGCAAGTGGCCTCAAGATGACCAACTTTACCACAGAACGAGCATTGAGGCCTAGACCGGCCACCGCGTCCCCGGCCGCGAGAGTCAGAGCGGCCACCACGGGCAGAGGGGGGAAGAGGTAATAAGGGAGCAGGTGCCTGTTGAACAAGGGCCGGAGAAGGAAGTCCGGGAACATCCGGAGGCGGGGAGACTTTGAGAAGCATTGAGCACACGTCGGAAAAGGACGGTGTAACAGTAGAGGAGAGGATGTGAGCCCGGACACTGTGGAGATGAGGGGGTACCCGGGCCATCATCATGGCGATACCCACAGCTTCCTTCTGGGTACGTTGAGCAGCGAGATCTAGAGTGGGAGGCTGATGGTGGATCCAAGCCTCAACCAGAGACCGGGCTTGAGCAACAAAGGACGTCAAGTCGGTTGCGTCACTGCTGTCAAGGGCCTGGAGAGCGGTGATGATATCATAGAGATGGTGGAGACTATCTTTGCCGGAGTAGAGGGTGTGTAGCTCGTCCCACATGCCTTTGGCCGTCTCATGATACATGGCCAGACGATAAGATTCTCCATCAAGAGAGTTGAGGAGCCAAGTCTGCACACGCCCATCATTGCGTAACCACTCCTCAGTAGGGACACCAATAACGGTCTGGGTGAGATGATGAAGGAATCCCTTGGACTGAAGGACACGGCGAACTGAGTGTGCCCATTCCACAAAGTTCTTCTTGCCAGTGAGCGAAATCGTAGTGATCCGGAGCTCGTCGCGGACTTCCGGTATAGAGGCCGGGCGTTCAGGAGGAACTGCCGTACCGACGGAGTCTGCAGATGTAGACATGGAGGCCGCAGCGAGCTTGAAGGAGGCCGCAGCGAGCTGGAAGGAGGCCGCAGCGAGTTGGATGAGACCGCAGCGGGCTGGAGGCCGCAGCGAGCTGGAGGAGACCGCAGCGGGCTGGAGGCCGCAGCGAGCTGAAGGAGGCCGCAGCGAATGGGAGGAGGCCGCAGCGAGCTGGAGGAGGGACCGCAGCGGGCTGGAGGCAGCAGCTAGAGGAAGCAAACAGACAACGGACTGGATGAGGACGCGGCGACCTGGATGAGGTCGCGGCGAGCTGGAGGATGTGGCGGGCTTGGTCAGGTCGCGGCGGGTTGGGTCAGACCGCGGCGGACAGGAGTGAACTGAGAAGAGAAGACAAGCCGGGGCTGACTTGCGAGCTGGCGGGCTGGCGGGCTGGCGGGCTGGCGAGCTGGCGAGCTGGCGAGCTGGCGAACTGGCGAGCTGGCGGACGCTGCGCGAACGGCGGATGAAGGAGATCAAGGAGAGAGGTCGCCGAGGTCGCGCCGGACAGGAAGAGGCCGCAGCGGACAAGGGAAGCAGTGGACCCCACAGGATGGTTATAAAAGGAGGGGGCCAGAGGAGGAAGGGAGAGGGGGGTGGGAAGAAGTGGATCCACGGGAGAGGAAGCGGACAGGATAAGTGAGGCCGCAGGAGAGATGCGACTAGAGGGTGCGGACTGGACAAGGGAGGCCGCAGAGACCGCAGGCTGCAGGGCGGACAGAAGAGGGAGTCCGCAGGAGATTCGAACCTGGCTCTGATACCATGTAGAAATGGAGAAAGCCAACCTTGTATATATGTCCACTTGATACAAATACAAAGAATGAGTACATATATATAGAAGAGAGAAAGAGAGAGAAAAGTCCTATACACAATGTGGGACTAAAGAGAGGAGAGAAAAAGCAATAAATGCTATACAAATGGGCCTAATGTCAAGTGGGCTTTTCCAACACTGATTTGTGTTGGAAATTAAAATAAATTACAAAGTAAAAAATTAATTAGCAAAAAAAGAACCAGTCCGTATGTGGATCACTCCACTCGAAGCTTGTCTACAATTCTATATTCAAGCATGCAAGTTATCTTAACAGTAAAGGGACAAAAAATTCCAGTTATAGTAACTCACAAAAAGTTATGATTATGAACAATAATTACTATGTTGGAGCATAAAAAATAGTTCGATTACAATAATTCAAACACTTACTTGCTTACTAAACTTCTCAATAGTTGTCAATGGTATGGTGCCAAGGTCAATTATATCACGTGAAACCTCGCTCTAGAAAGGAAAAGAATGTCAAAACTATTTACTAGAGTATATGTAAACAAAAGTTTAATAAACAAAAAATAATTCTTCCAAATATATAACTTGGTTTCAATTTGAATAAATGAGGGGTTGCAGTTACCAAAAAAAGAAGGCGGAAGTTTGTCACTGACAATGTGCCGGCTAGATCTGTGTTGATAAGAACAACACCATGACCCTATCAATGATTTCAAAAGAATCACATCAGACTAAAAAAGGGGAAACATTGCATTAACTTACAATTGAAAAAAAAACATTGCAATTGATGCACAATGATATACGTAATAATGTTATCACATAGCAATATAGCATGCAATACTCTATATGTGAAGTGACTTATTATGGTCTACTAGTTATCAATTATTAATTATTGCACATATTTAATTAATGTCGTTATTTAGTGTCATGTGTCTATGTCAAATGTCGTTTATGAAGAGTCTTTATGTCTTTCAACTCGAGCCATTTAGAGTCTGTGTTATGTGTGTTTATTAATCAAGTCTATGTTACGAGTCATACTAGTCCTTAGTGTCTTTTATTGTTTTGGACATTTCTCTCCTCTCTATTTTTTTCTTAATCTTCTCCTTATAGGGCTTAGGGTTGAGCAAAGTTTCCACGTCCTCCTCTTCTCTTCTATTCACCTTCGGGTGAGCACGACTCCCAAGTATCTCTACCTCCATCTCCCCCCCCCCCCCGACAAGATATTGTTGTAGGTTAGCCCGCAACACGCATTTTTTTTTTGTAAATTGCAGCAACAAAGAGAAAATGACAGTTTGTAATGAGCGCATAAACATGATGCACGAAAATTCTTCAAAAGAATACATGAGCTGATGACTAACCTAGTCTCCATCTATCTATGAATATTTAAGACATAACAGGAAATGGATTCAACCTTAAGGATTTGTCCCTTAGCATATCAAGCTATAGTACAAAATCAATCATGTAAAAAGAGAATGTATGGGTCTAGAACCATACAGCAAGCTCTCTCCCAAACCACACAAAGTAAATTCATCTTGAACACAGCCATAAGACTGATGAAAACCACGGAAGAGAAGTATTACATGAAATCTACAGTTAAATAATACCTCATCTTCTAAGCCAAGAAAGTGCATTTTAACTTTATGAACGACAATATAAACAAATCATTTTAGTTACGAAAAGTTGTTCATGTTGAATTCATAATAGTAAATCAAAAGACAGGTAACTGCTTCTATTCTTAATATGAGATTCATGTAAATAGACATTACTTTGTTGTCGTGCAACCGCTTCAACCATTACTGTTGATATATCATTAAGGTGCCCATCTAAACTTGCCTAATCCGCCATATTTTTCTCACACCAATTAATTTTCAAAGGCTTGCCAATCAGACCACCAGATTACCTAATTCCTTCATGCTTAATAGTTATAGTTTCGTCTTTAACCTGCAGAATGTCACCAAGCAAGTTTTCCAACCCACATCTTTATCTCAAGCCATGGCCTTGCCAAACTCTGGGACAATAAGCTATTTGGTCCTTGGGACCTAATCACCCTTCACTTTCAAATACTAGTCCTTCCTACCACTACCAACTCTATGTCTCTACCTCCCCAACACCGGTCGAGTCCCTTCACCTCATTTCCACAACTGCCAATGGAGCAATTTTTGGAACAGGGCTATGTTATGATGCATGACGAGCCAAACCCACGTTGGGGTCGCACGTACCAACGCCAACCACACGCCACGACCGCATGACTGTAGTTGGATGTTTTATTATTTTGTGAGCATGTCAGTTGTATGCCTTGTGGTTTTATTATTCCCACATGTCTAAGCCCAGGTGGGGGCAAATGGTGTGAACCAGTTAACTACCGGGTGAACTTTGGTTTTGATTTTCAAGAAAGTATTCTCCTCCTTACTCTCTCTCTCTAAATCCCGCTCTCTCTACGCTTTTTCGTCACTTCATGCCCTAGCCTCATCCGCTCGGCATCTGGAGCCTTTGTCACAGGGGTTCCGCCGGCTCCCTCTCTCCTTCCCCCTTCATTCTCCGCCTCTACCTCTATCCCTCACAGCCTCCATCGTCCTCCCTCTTCTTCTCCCCTCTCGACCAAAATAAATGCTTGCACCTGTGATTGGGTGTCTAAGGATCGAAACATAAACCTTTCTCGCGACGTGCTGCCATCTCGGGTAGGGACGGGCGGCGTCGGAAGGTGATACGCGGTGGCTCTTTCACACTTGGGGGGGTTGGAGTTGGAGAAATTGGACACCGGTCGGTGGCCGAGAAAATCATGGTGGCCCGGAGGCGGGCACTCAAGCACTAGACGTTGCTCGCACGCATGAGCGAGGCTCATGGCGGTCAGGAGATCCGATGGTTTCTGAAACTCCGGCTATGAAAAGTGGAGCCTATTGCGAGGGTAACACGGAAAGGCGCGGGACAGTAACAGCTGAAATTGCTCCAAGTAGGTCTCAATGGGGCCGGTTTGCTCGAGGGAAATGAGATTGCTAAGAGGGTTGCCCAGCATCGCCGGTCCAAAACGGAGAGTGCATGTCGTCCGGAAATCCTCCTGCGAGGCGTTGAGTTGTTCTCGTAGGAGTTAAGTGACACATAACTGTGCCGGTCCAAGGAGGTGGAACGAGGCGATTTCGACGCATTCTTCATCCGGAATATGTTGATTGGTGAAGAAAAATTCGCAGCGCGTGAGTCGAGGAAGGGGATCATCGCGGTCTTCATAGATCGAAAAATCCATGTGAATGGAACGAGGAAAGGAGTAGTTGCCCCGCGGAAAGGGGCCAAATCGACCCGGCTAGTGGCCAGTGAGGCCGCGTGGGCTGTCAGCGGCGGAGGCGTGGCGCCTTGGATGGCATCCAAGCGCGCATTGAGGGCTTCCATCTTGTCGTTTTGGATGGCAAGCATGGACTGAAAATGCTCCCTGATTCGGGTGAGGGACGGTCCTCCTTCGGCCATGGAGGGTGACCGTAAGAGGGGCGTGGGAGGTGAGGCAGAAATCCGGCGGACGAACTGGGCGGCGGCAAGGGCGCGGACAGACATTGAGGCCTGGCTAGGGTGGTGCGACTGAAGAGGGTAGAGAGTGTGTGTGTGTGAGAGAGAGATTTAGAGAGAGAGAGAGAGGGAGAGAGTAAGGAGGAAAATACTTGCTTGAAATCAAAACCAAAGTTCAGCCGGTAGATAACCGGTTCATACTATTTGCCCCCCACCTGGGCTTAGACATGTAGAAATAATAAAACCGCAAGGTATACAACTAACATGCGCACAAAATAATAAAGCATTCAACTACCATCATGCGGTCATGGCATATAGTCGGCGTTGGTGCGTGTGACCCCAACGTGGGTCTGGCTCGTCACACATCATAACAGGCTTCGTTTCCAAATCTAGGTTCACGTGAAACATCAGAGCGACAGGTGTCGCGGTCTTGAAAGCACATGAAATTTCAGCGATTTCCTTGTCTAAAGCGCACGGGAATGCGATTTCCTCCTCTAAATTTCAGTGAAAGGATCTCCCGGCAAACCTGAAATGATCTCCCGGGAGACCACCCGCAATGATCCGTCGGGAGACCCAAAGTGGCAAAGTGATCTTCCAGGAGATCAACAACGAAACCTGCACTAAAATAACATAACATTAGTGGCCTTTTGAGATGACAGAGCGTGTCGAGACACCGAGCGTCGCGCTGTTGTTTCATCCAGACTTTAATTTAGAAACGGAGCCCCGTTCTAAAAATTTCCCCTGCCATTGAACCCATAAATTGCAAGCCTGCCGCAAAAAAAAATAGGCTCGCGCTTTAATTGCAATGAAAAATTCTCTTAAACCCACAATTTTCAACCCAAATTTCATCTATTTTTATCAAATGATGACTATCACCCTAACACACTCAAACACGAATTGCATCATTCACCCCTCTTAATCCTAAAGACATGTTCCTCTGTAATCCAATTATTGGTAAATGCATTGTTTCGGATTTACTCCCACCTAAATCGTATGTACAACTGAACCGAATACAAGTTTTGTAACATACACTAAAGAAGGCAGAAAAAAAAGGTGGTGAAAGAATATCGAACATGTTAGTCCTGTAGCCGGTAAAGAGTCCTATAAGCTGAAAATATATGTGAATAAAAGAAAAGAAAAACTGACCTGCGCAACGACCTCTTCGGCTTCCAGCAAGAACTCGGACATGCCATCAGAAGCGGACCTCAATACAGTCTTCAATTAAAAGACAACAAGAATTCTAAAAAATGTGGAAGAAGAACAGAGAGAGATAGAATCCCTAAGGATTATAACACAAAAGGGTTGGGCGATAATTAGACCTCGATTTTGGTCCACTCAAGGACGTCCCAAGAGCCAGCACCCTCCATTTTTCTTGAATCCTCGGATACGACCGCCTGCTACGATCAATCAATCAATCAACCAATGAATTGTTGCTAATAATTTGTCTGCACAAATGGCCCAGTGGCGGGTTGGACTTCGAAAGAGCAATAAAGAAGTTGAAGGAATAAATTCAACAAGCTTACCTGAATGGATGGATATGATAGAGGATGGGCTGAATTGTGAAATTCTGGTTAGGGTTTGGATTGATTCGAGTTGAAGGGGGAAGAGGAGGACACAGTGGGGCACTTGTCACACTGCATAAGCGGCGACCAGATAGCCAGTTGATCGCACGAGGGGTGAATGGCAGAATGGGTGCTTATGTAATCGGCGCGTTTGCTTTTTGTTCCCCAATTATCTTTTTTTCTAATCAGAAAAAGAATATAGAAATATTTTAGGTTATATTTGATTTGGTGGTGTTGGGTGTATCCGGTGGGTCGAAACGTCACTTTAGAACCGGAGGGGGAGAGGTGGGGATCGAAACGGAACAGATTGGAGCCGTTTCCTCTTTGCTGCTGGTGCAAACAGAACAAATGCCGGCGGCGGCCGTTTGTTTACCCGTTGTCCGACAACATTTCCTCTAAACAGAGGCGGCGAAACGTCGAACCAAACGAAGCCTTAATATATCGTTTATATTTGTTGTGTGCCATTTAACGCACTCATAGAAATGATGAACCAATAACCTACAATATGATTTTTATGTGGAAAATCCAGAGATGAAAAAAACCACGGGTTTAAACTCATTTCTAATGAAACTCACTAGTTGTAGCTGAGTAGAGAAGTTAAAGTTTTGGGAGGATGACAGACCACCGCACTTTTATAAGTCTCTTGAGTGTCTGATTTTGAGAAGAGCCAAGTGTTAGGACAGACTCTTGAGCGGAACTATCACAAGCGGAGCGCGCGCTGAGCAGGAGAATGGGCAGTGAGCCGAGCCTTCGGCAGAAAATCTTGGCTCACCGTTCATCATTCTGCTTAGCATTCTCTCCATTTGTGACGGTTCTGCTCGCGAGACTTATTTTTTTTTCCTCAAGTTACTTGTAAAATGGAGTGGTGGCATGTTATCCTACTCAAAACTCTAACTCATGAAACTTAGGCTCTATTTGTTTGGGCGTTTCAGTGTTCCGTTTTGGGCAAACGCCGCCGGAAGGCGGGTAAACAAATGAACCTCCGGTGGCGTTTGCTCCGTTTCCACCAGCCCGCCATGAGAAACGCCCCAAAAAGCTCTGTTTGGAGCAGTCACCTCCCCCCTCCATTTCGAACACTCCGTTTCCACCCGTGTGATCGATCCGCCACCTCTGAAACAAATGAAGCCTTACTACAATTAGTGGTGTTGTGGGTCGCTTGATGCTCTTATAGACCGGTCGAAATGAATCATTTCGGCTCTATTTGTTTGGGCGTTTCGGTGCTCCGTTTTGGGCAAACGCCGCCGGAAGGCGGGTAAACAAATGAACCTCCGGCGGCGTTTGCTCCGTTTCCACCCGCCCGCCATGAGAAACGCCCCAAAAAGCTCCGTTTGGAGCAGCCACCTCCACCCTCCGTTTCGAACACTCCGTTTCCACCCGCCGGATCGATCCGCCACCGCCAAAACAAATGAAGCCTTCAACTTGATAGTGAGTCGAGCGTCCAAATAGTCACGGAGAAAACTAAGAGCTACCAAGATGACTTTAAATGTGGAAAACCTGAAAATGGTGAAAAATCAATAAGGCTTCATTTGTTTCGGCGGTGGCGGATCGATCCGGCGGGTGGAAACGGAGTGTTCGAAATGGAGGGGGGAGGTGGCTGCGGGCGGGTGGAAACGGAGCAAACGCCGCCGGAGGTTCATTTGTTTACCCGCCATCCGGCGGCGTTTGCCCAAAACGGAGCTTCGAAACGCCCAAACAAATAGAGCCTAAGTCTGATTGGTGCTAGCCAAATTGCACTAATTCTATAAGTATTACAAATATCATAATTCTCGAGCATGACGGGTCGCCGATCATTGCAATGAGTGTTTAGTATAATTGGGAAAAGAGAACTTTGGGTCGCCATAGACGGAAGTTTTTGAAGGACAAGGAAATTTTTAAAGGGGAAGAAGATTTTCAAAGGCCGAAGTGAGATCTTCGAGTCGCCTTCGAAGCAGTAGGAGATCTTCGAGTGAATCTTCGAACTCTTGAGGAGAACTCAAAGAAATATCTTCAAACTCTCTAGTGCTAAAGGTAAGGTGCCCTCGAGCGTGGGTTTTGAACTCCTTTTATAACTTTTGACGATGACAACTTCGTAATTGCATCTTAGTAGCCACTATAAGTATCAGACGGGCAAATAATATTCCTCTATCTAGAGCACACATATGGTCATTTCTGTGGATATGCCGATTTTGTCCCTCGAATAGTTTGGCCAGTTCAAGCAGGACCGATGGCGGTGACCGCAATGAACGTGAACAGGCCCGCAATCATTGTAAAGAAGTTAAATTGCAGCGCCAGTCGGGAAGGAATTTCGTGCACTTGCGCGTGCAAGAGTGTTATGAGTGTGTCGTAAGAGTAGAGGCATTCTACGGGCGTCGGGAGCGCGGAAGCATTCTGAGCGAGTCATGAGCGCGAATGCATTTCGAGCGCGTCGCGAGCTGTTGTGCAATTGGCACCGGCCCGCGAGTACGGAACTCGTCGCGAACAATAGCAACGGAAGCAAATTTTGAGCAAATAGTGGCGCGCACCAAACAAACAAAAGTACGAGATTCCAAAACACCACAAACACAAGTGATTTACGTGGTTCAGAGTTAAGCTCCTACATCCACGGGGAGAGCGTGCCGGATCCACTAATCAAAAAATAAGAGTTCTATAACTATTACACTTTTCACGATCACGATGGATCGGAACTCAAGTAATAACCACAACTGAAAACAAAAGAACGAGTAAAATGCAGAAGATCGACCTTCCGAATTGGAGTTGATGCCTCGCCTTGCTGTAGTCGACGCTACCAGAATTCTGGTAGCGGATTCCGGTAGCTGGCTGCCTCCTCTGGATTGCTGGAACAAAATCAACCAACCGGTTGAACCGTCTTCAGCCTTCACCCGAGCCTCCACCGCTGCCTCAAAGCCGCCGGAAACCACCACTACCGCCGGAAACCACCACTGTCGCCGGAAACCACCACTGTCGCCAGCCAAGAACCACCACTGCTGCCGGCAAGAATCTGACCGACCAAGCAGATCTTCACCTGATTTCGATGTCGCCGCAATAAACAGCCGATACTGCAGCCTGGATCTGAATCTGATTGCCGCCGAAGGAATCTACACCTAGCCACCGCCGTGAGCCCCCTCTCCTCCCTGGATACAGCCGGTCAAGCCGCCGTCTAACGCCAGAGATGAACCTGATGTGCCGCTGGTGCCCAAAACCGGGTAACCCGGTTATCCCTCTGCCACATGTCGCCGCCCTCCGGCCAAAAAAGTCGCTGCCCTCTTCAAGATGAAGGAACCGCAGCCTTATGCCCTCTCTCACCGCCGGATTTTCCTCTAGCGCTGGATCGCCGGAGCCGCCGGAGATGCGAGCCCTAGACTGGGATCGGCCGCCGGAGAAGCCCTTGATGCCGCCACCCCTCTTCCTCCTTGTCGCCAGAGAAGAAGAGCCAAATCACCGCTCCTTCTTGATGTTGAAGATGTCGCCGGAGAAGACGCCCCGATCGAGAGTCGATCTGCCGCTGCTAGGTCGATGCCGCCGCTCCCTCTCCGTCTTCCTCTTCGTGTATTTAGGTTAGAATGAATCTCGATCTTTCTGTCTTACCTTCCTGTGAAAGCTATATATATATATATATATATATATATATATATATATATATATATATATATATATATATATATATATATATATATATATATATATATATATATATATATATATATTAGTAAGGCTTGGTTCAGCCCAAGGCCAAACCAAACAAAGGAACCGAACTGGTCCAGCCGGACCGGTCCGGTTTGGAGCATCAAAATAACAATCTCCACATTGATGCTTCACGAACACTAATATCGTGTATAACACACAGACCCCCACAAAGGCGACTACAAGCCCCCTCTCCCTGGGGTCGACACGATCAACATGCATCAGTCTGAGTTAAGTCAAACTTGACTCGCCTCACTGATTTCTCCCGCATGCTTGCAACGCATTCCTCCGTAGGAATCTCCGGCAACATCAGACCTCCACCTCTAGTGAACTCCCTCAACTCTCGGTGACGTACGTCGACGTGCTTTGTCCTTGCACGATAGACCGGGTCTACTACAAGATAAATCGCACTCGAACTCTCATTGTACAACTCCACCTTCTCCTGAGCGATCCTAAGTTCCTTCGTGAGACCTCTGAGCCTGATGGCTCCTCTCACTGTGTCTAGGTACTCCTGAGATGACTCTCTACCCATCTCCTCTACGGCTGCTAAGATTCTACCTCCGCCAAGGTCCTCTCTCTATGCACACACCCTTGCCACGAATCCTGCCCCGCTCCTCTGCTGGTCCTTCCTAGCTTTTTGTTGAGAACGGTCTCTACTCTCTAAAGCTCTATCGAAGGAACCGCGATCTGAGGAGATCTCCTGAAATGCATACGCTACCGTATCATGTAGCTCAAGAGACGGTCTGACCTCTCTCCTCGCATTTTCCCTGGCAATCGTGGTGCCAATCAGTCTATAGAGCGATCCAGAATGCTCTCCTCTTAAGACTATCTGCGCGCCTCTCCTGACCTCCAAATACCCGCTGCTACTGGTATAAGAATACCCGGCAACCTCTAGAGTGCCTAGAGAAAGCAAGCTCTTCCTCAACTCGGGCACATACCAAACGTCGGTGAGGATCCTAACGACTCCATCAAACATCATAATCCTGATGCTCCCGACTCCAGATATCTCGCACTCTGACTGGTTCCCCATCCGAACACGACCACCTCCACAGTGCCTAATACTGGAGAACCATTCAATGTTCAGGCACATGTGGAACGAACATCCTGTATCCATGATCCAGTAATCTGTGGTCCCGACCACGTCGCGACTTTATGAAACGTGTAGAACGTCATCATCGCTCACGCACTCGGATGCCACTGCAGCCTGCTGAGGCACAGATCCTTTGCTCTTGAGTTTCCTCACTGGGCAGTTGGCCTGCCAATGCCCCTCCTCCTTGCAGTAATGACACCTACCCATGGACCTAGGTCGATCATCCTCCTTGCCTCCCCCTCTCGATCTTCCTCGGGATGGGTCTCTGCTCTTCACGAGCAGACCCTCACTCGCACTCGATCCGGAACTGCTCCACTTCTTATTAGAAAGAAGAATCGTCATCACTTCCTCCATCTTAAGGGTATCCTTCCCATATAAGATATAACGGTCCAGGCCCATCCCATGGGAACCCGCTGGCACCGCCGGCCTACCAGGGTCCAGACCCGGGCCCACCACTGGTAGTCAGCCTTTCACATTCAAGCATGCAGGCCATGCACCCCAACCCCTCTTTGACCTGTTTATCAGCACGGTAGGTTGTTGTCACTCGGTCACGAACCCAGGAACTTGCTAAGAGAGCTTTTCGCCACTCCCTCATCACCGGCTAAGCTGCAGTTCAGCTGGTGATGAGGGAGTGGCGGAAAGCTCTCTTAACAAGGTCCTGGGTTCGTGACCCAGTGACAACAACCTACTGTGCTGATAAACAGGTCGGAGAGGGGTTGGGGTGCATGGCCTGCAGGCTTGAATGTGAAAGGCTGACTACCAGTGGTGGGCCCGGGTCTGGACCCTGGTAGCCGGCGGTGCCAGCGGGTTCCCATGGGATGGGCCTGGACCGTTATACAAGATGGTGGTGACTAAATGATCGAACGGCCTCGGGAGTGAGGACAAGAGGAGAAGAGTCTGGTCTTCCTCCTCGACCTTCAGGTCCATACTCCGCAGCTGGGATACCAGCTTGTTGAACACATTCATATGGTCCAACAACTGTGTTCCATCGGACATCCTCAAGTTGTACAACTGTTTCTTCACATACAGTTTGTTCGTGAGCGACCTGGACATGTAGAGCTCCTGGAGCTTCCTCCACAAGTCCACCGTAGTTTCTGCCTCGACTACGTTGTACATGAACTCATCTGACAAACACAGTTGTATGGTGCTGATGGCCTTGAGGTCCAGCTCATCCCACTCGTCGTCGTCTTTCACCTTAGCCTTCTCATTTCCAAGGAGTGCCTTGTGAAGACTCTGCTGAACGAGTACAACCTTTATGCGCTTTTGCCAAAGACCGAAATCGATTTTGCCATCGTATTTTGGAATCTCGAATTTGGCCGCCATTGAATTTGCTCACTGGTCCGAAGATCGAACCTAGATCTGATACCAATTGTTGTGCAATTGGCACCGGCCCGCAAGTACGGAACTCGTCGCAGACAATAGCAACGAAAGCAAATTTTGAGTAAATAGTGGCGCGCACCAAACAAACAAAAGTACGAGATTCCAAAACACCACGAACACAAGAGATTTACGTGGTTCAGAGTTAAGCTCCTACATCCACGGGGAGAGAGCGTCGGATCCACTAATCAAAAAATAAGAGTTCTACAGCTATTACACTATTCACGAGTACGATGGATCAGAACCCAGATAATAACCACAACTAAAAACAAAAGAATGAGTAAAATGCAGGAGATCGACCTTCCGAATTGGAGTTGCTGCCTCGCCTTGTTGTAGTCGACACTACCGGAATTCCGATAGCGGATTCCGGTAGCTGGCTGCCTCCTTTGGATTGCTGGAACAAAATCAACCAACCGGTTGAACCGTCTTCACCCAAGCCTCCACCGTTGCTTCAAAGCCGCTGGAAACCACCACTGCCGTCGGCTAAGAACCACCACTATCGCCGATAAGAATCCGACCGACCAAGCCGATCTTCACTTGGTTTCGATGCCACCGCAAGAAACAGCTGATACTGCAGCCTGGATCTGAATCTGATCGCCGCCAGAAGAATCTACACCCAGCCACCACCGTGAGCCCCCTCTCCTCCCTGGATACAGCCGGCCAAGCCGCCGTCAAATGCCAGAGATGAACCCGATGCACTGCTGGTGCCCAAAACCGGGTAACCCGATTATCCCTCCGCCACACGCCGCCGCCCTCCAGCCAAGAAAGTCGCTGCCCTCTTCAAGATGAAGGAACCGCAGCCTTATACCCTATCTCACCGCTGGAGTTGCCACCGCCGCTGGATTGCCGGAGCCGCCGGAGATGCGAGCCCTAGACCGGGATCCACCGCCGGAAAAGCCCTTGATGTCGCCGCCCCTCTTCCTCCTTGCCGCCAGAGAAGAAGAGCCAAATCGCCGCTCTTTCTTGATGTTGAAGATGCCGTCGGAGAAGACGCCGTGATCGAGAGCCGATCTGTCGTCGCTAGGTCGATGTCGCCGCTCCCTCTCCGTCTTCCTCTTTGCGTTTTTAGGTTAGAATGAATCTCGATCTTTCTGTCTTACCTTCCTATGAAAGCTAATAATATATATATATATATATATATATATATATATATATATATATATATATATATATATATATATATATATATATATATATATATATATATATATATATATCGAAATATATATTATACGCTCGCGCTTTTTTAAGGGTAAAAAAGCGTGAGCGTATAATCACCCGACGGCGAGTAAAATCACCGTCGCGCCCACGCCTTCTCACTTTCTCCGGGCCTAGGGTTTACCTCCTCATCGCGCGATTCCATTTTCGTCACACGAGTGGAGGAGAACGCTGACAGGTGACGAGTGAAGATCGACGACGACGTGGTTATTCCAAACAGGTGACGAGCGAAGATCGACGATGACGTGGTTATTCCAAACCCTTTCATCATCGCAGCTTTTAAGTGACTCCATTTCCGTCGTCGACCAGGGCGGCGCTTTTTTAAGGGTAAAAAAGCGCGAGCGTATAATCACCCGACGGCGAGTAAAATCACTGTCGCGCCCACGCCTTCTCACTTTCTCCGGGCCTAGGGTTTACCTCCTCATCGCGCGATTCCATTTCCGTCAGACGAGTGGAGGAGAACGCCGACAGGTGACGAGCGAAGATCGACGACGACGTGGTTATTCCAAACAGGCGACGAGCGAAGATCGACGACGACGTGGTTATTCCAAACCCTTTCATCATCGCAGCTTTTAAGTGACTCCATTTCCGTCGTCGACCAGGGCGGCGTCAAGAGGGTTTCAGGAAGCCGTAGTTGCCGCGTGCTATTCTTGGTATCATTGTTCTCGCCTCTCTCATCTTTTGTGAATCCATTTCATTTTTCATGCTAATATTGAGATGAAAATCGGGTGGGTTTAGGTAGCAGGGGAATCGAAGGAGGAGCACGTGTGTTTCCCAGAGCACTTCTGCACCTGCCATTCCTTCTTCTTTGACGTTGTGAATAAAGGTGAGCAGCTCTGTGTACACTCCTGCCATCATTCTTTCTTTTTCTCCTCCTTTTTTTTGGTTTTTTTGACATATCCAAAAGTTAGTTTCATTTGTTTCATTCAGTGTAAGTATCAAATAGCAGTTCAGCTAGCCGAGTCTGTGGGTGCTTACAAGGAAATCAGCATAAGTGTTTAGGAACTGGCATTGATTCTTTGCAGGATCTGAGTTTCTACCTCTGAAAACTTGAAGGTAAATTCAGATTGTTTGTTATGCAATGATGTGAATTGAACTGTTTAGGCATTATTACCCCGGATGTTTCGATACAATTTTCGTAGTTAAATGAACATGTTATTGACAATTCTGCATTTAGGCAATAATGTGAATTTAATGGTTCTGCAATAATGCGAATTGAATTTTTTAGACATTGTTACCCCTGATGAATTGAACTGGCATTGTTATGAACATGTTATTAGTCAGCATTTATACTAACCATCTTGAGATATTGACTGATTGAACTCTAAAACATTGTTCAGCTTTCCTTTCCTGCAATTTTGACTGATTGAACTCTAAAACATAGATAGCAGTTGAGTAAAAATTATGGCCATTGACTAAAAGTCTTGCGTAATCATAGCATTTGTTCAGTTGTCTTTTTTCTGTGCATATTAGGACAACTTGTTCCATCAGTTGTATTATTTTGTTCTTAGAATTATTTAGGCTATGCAATTGCTTTAAATGACAACATGGCAAGGTCAGTAAGGCTAACTGTTTTTTTACATCAGCAACCATCTTGAGATATTTTATAGTTGTTGCAACATAAACTTTGAAGTATAATGTATATTTACTTGTAATGTACAGCTTCACGTCATTCGCAATGACTTCAGAGTCATCAAACTCTAAAAGTATGGATGTTGTTGTTGCTGAAACGAATGCAGATTCTACTGAGCCAAGTGTTAAAGAACCATATGTTAGTTTGGTATTTGAAAGTGTTGATGAAGCATACTGGTTTTATAATAGTTACGCTCTTAATGTAGGATTTGGAATTAAGAAAGGATCAACTTCTTAATCATTTAGTTCTGGAGATGTTATTGCTAGAAGTTTGAATGTAATAAGTCTGGTTTACAAACTTCAAAAGAGGGCGAAGGAT
This sequence comes from Platanthera guangdongensis, assembly GCA_039583875.1. Taxonomy (NCBI): domain Eukaryota; kingdom Viridiplantae; phylum Streptophyta; class Magnoliopsida; order Asparagales; family Orchidaceae; genus Platanthera; species Platanthera guangdongensis. The sequence continues at coordinate 21,913,032 of CM077152.1, forward strand.
CTTCAACAAGAGCACATAGATTGACAAGAGTCAATTGCAAGGCCAAATTAGATATTCGCAAGAATAAAGACGATAAATGGGTTGTCACTGGATTTATAAAGGATCATAATCATGAATTAGATACTCCAAGAAAAGCTAAGCAGCATCGCTCACATAATGTACTTCACAAAGATAAGGAAGTAAAAAAAATGATGGATCAACTTTATAGTGCTGGAATGGGTCCTGCTAAGATTGCAATGATTTTAAATGAAACCAATTGTAATAGCTCAATATCTGCAAAATAAGTTTCAGTGCATTTGAGTGAACACCGCAAGAATAATATAGGAAATGAAGTTGCCTCAGTATTTGCATATTTAAAGAAACAGCAAGAGTTAGATCCAAATTTCTACTTTGACATAGAATTGGATTCTAATTTAGTACTTCGTTCTTTTTTGGGGCAGATTCAAGGTCACGAAATGATTTTTTAACATTTTGGGATGTTGTTGTGTTTGATGTTACTTATAAAACAAACAAATTTATGATGTCATTTGCACCTTTTACAGGTGTAAATCATCACAGACAGTCAATTTTATTTAGTTGTGCTTTATTAGCAGATGAAACAGAAGAAACTTTTCATTGGTTGTTCCATCAGTGGTTAAAGTGTATGTTTGACACCGCTCCTAAAGTTATAATTATCGATATGGATGGAGCAATGTACAATGCAATTAAAAGAGTATTTCCGCAAACACGTCATAGATTTTGTTCATGGCATATAGGAAAACATCTAGTTGAGCATGTTCTTGAAATTCGAGATATTAATGAGGATTTTAAGAAGGATTATTACGAGTGGTTCAATAGTAAGGATGTGAACACAAGTGAACTGAGATGAAAACTATTTATTCAAAAGTACAACATTCAAAATAATAGTTGGTTGTCAAAGATGTGGGATCGTAGAGAGCATTGGGTTCCAGCCTATTTAAAAGATCATTTTGTTGTGGGAATGATGTCAAGCGGTCGGAGCGAAAGCATAAATGCATTTTTTGATGGATTTGTAAATTCTAAAACTCAATTATTAGAATTTATAACTCAATATGAAAAGGCGTTACATTCACGACATCAGGCAGAAGAACAAGAAGATTTCAATACAATGAATTCAGTGGCTAATTTGTTTACAAGCTATGCTCTTGAAAGATTTGTTGCAGAGTTTTACACCAAAAATATGTTTAAGCATTTTCAACAAGAATTCAAGCAGAGTCTAAAATGTTGGTATGAGGAGATAAATACAATTGGTACTATTACGACATTTAGAGTTGGCCTTTCTTATGAGGATCCAATCAATTGGTGCACTGTCATCTATGATGATGACAATAGAAAAGTAATTTGTGAATGTGCTAAATTCGAGACAGATGGTTTTTTATGCAAGCACATCCTCCACATAATGATTGCTAAAAAGTATTTACAAAGTATCCCTAACCTATATCTATTGAAGAGATGGTCTATTTCTGCTAGAAGTAAATCAAACAATGAAATTTCGGTTGAAAGTAGTGATATCGTGACACCAATGATGAAATGGAAGTTAACTAATACACAAGCAAATATTTTTAATCTTGCGACAACATCTAAGGAAGCATATGATCTTGTTATGTCCATATTAACTGAATTGTTAGAGAATATACAGGATTCATTCAATTATTCAGAACCAGCAAGTATTGCCAGCCAAGTAGGTTCAACTCCAATTTACCCAAGTTCGTTTGGTATTTCAATTCGAGATCCTCTCATTGTGAAAACTAAAGGAAGACCAAAAGTTGCATCAAGAATTGAATCGGGAATAGAGATCTCTCAAGCACAAGTAAAGAGAAGAACTTGTGGTACTTGTGGTGGGAAAGGACATTATTCAACAACATGTCCCCAAAAAGATAAGGTAATTTCTAAAACTGTTTGTAAATTCTCTTTTTTGGTTGACAATATTGATCATTTTTATAACCTGTTGATTTTTTTTACAGGCTGCCATTGCGAAGAAAGACCAACCTGGAGATGTCTGGATGAGCTTTGTATTTCATGGCGTTGTGAGAACATTAAAGTTATTTGAACTTGTTAAATCATGTATGCGGGAACATTCTTGGCATGAGTATTGTGTTTGTGGTATTTCATTTTGTTGCTATAAGCTTCAAAATATATCTGGAGCTATGAGTATTGTGTTTGTGTGTATTTAGATTTCGGTTTTTTATATCTGGAGCTATGAGTATTGTGTGTGTGTATTTAGATTTCAGCATTTGAATCAAGTGGATTTGACCTGGAGCTATGAGCAGCCAAGGATGTGTTGTCCAAATTTCTGAGGCGTAGCAAGTTCAAGACATGTTTATCAGGGAGAACCTCCTTGAACTGCTACATTCAAATGATATTAATGCACTTTTTCTGAGGCTCTAGTTATTAAAAAAGATTTTATGAAACTATAAGGAAAGACGTGATGTACTTGGGCATTAGTGAGATTATGAAAAAAAGATATGGCACAAAGGTGACAATGGATCCATATAGCTGACCTCACAATAGTGGAATAATGGCTTGAGTGTTGTGTTTGTTTGAATGTGCTACAACAACTGACTGTGAGGATATTTATACAGTTTTTTAATGCTAGTTCTGCTTCTGATTATTGATGATAGAGAAGCTGATAATAATCTGAGCCACTTCTGTATTAATTTAATTAAAAAGATATTCTTTTCTTTTTCATTGTTTATTTCACAATTAACTTTTTTTATATACAATGAGTGGGCAGCCAGTAAGTTCAAGACCTTGTTTATCAGGGAGAACCTCCTTGAACTGTTACATTCAAATGATATTAATGGACTTTTTTTGCTGCTCTAGCTTTTAAAAAACTGTTTTTGGATGTAAGTCTCTGTTTTTGCACTTCAGTTTGCTTGAAAATTAACCATTTTGTGATTTCATTTCATTACTGTTCCTCAATTCTGTCCTGAATAGAATATAACTTGTTGAATTATCATAGAATGGAATGAATGTCCTGAGATATGGGACTGAAAATCACTGAAATGATGCATAAATGTATAGAATATATGAACTTTTGAGAAGTCATGGTGGTACACTAGAGCTTGAGTGAAAAAACAATTAAGTATACACTCAAGCTTTTTTTCCCCTAAAAAAGCTTGAGTGTATATCTTCCAATACGTACATATATATATATATATATATATATATATATATATATATATATATATATATATATATATATATATATAAGGTTCAGCCCAAGGCCAAACCAAACAAAGGAACCGAACTGGTCCAGCCGGACCGGTCCGGTTTGGAGCATCAAAATAACAGCGAGCATGGAGGCATTGTGGGCATGCAGAAAGCGTCGGGCGTTGCACCCGGGGATCACACGTCTTAGGATGCGGTGGTGAGACGTCTGAAGCGGAAGAGTAAGAGGGCGCATAAGGACACCTGACTTAAATGAGGGTGTGTGGACGGGGCCGCGCGGCGAAGACCGTGTGCCAAGAGGCGTGTTGTCGAGGGGCGCGGGGCCAAGGTCATGCTGCGGGGAGCGCGTTGCCAGGACCGCATGTAGTATTCCGCTTTTCGATTGAACCATTTGAGTCAAATCGGTTCAATTGTCCCGCATAAGCGGTCTAGTCGAGTTTGACAGACTCGTTATTCGACCATGACCTAAACCTATCAGTTTCTCACGATATAAGCAAATGATCTCATATTCGAATTCAATTAGCGTCGTTAGATTCATGAAGCTTATACGAGTCTAACAAAGTTAATTGTGCTTAAATTTGATGAGCATCGTAGAAATTGATGTGTCAACGTGATTTTAAATAACGTAATTATACAAAAAGTGGAAATTGACTAATTGGCCTCAGAATCGGATTCACTTATTTTTGTTAGACTTAGGGCATTTTTAACTTTGTTGCAGTGGAGAGAGAAGTAGTGGTGAGAAATAATGATGGAGGAATCTGTTGTTTTGCAGTAGTGAGAAATTTTATGAAACTGTTTGGAAACCTGTACTTACAGTAATGTGTGGAGTAGTGGTGTAGAATTAATCAGCAATTAAGATTAAACAGTGATAATTTTAATTAAACATTTTGCAGAATTTACGAAGTCCAAACTTAAATAAACAGTTTGCTCGACTTAGTTTTATTTAATTATAAAAGTAAATATAGTATTTTTTTAGTTGTAAAAGTTTGTTATATTAAATGTTAATATTGATGGGGTTCCCCCAGAATATGTTCGGACGAGCCGAAGATTTTTTCGCGACCTCGCCCGACTCGACGCTGCAATTTCAGAGGGCACATTCTCGCACAATTTCGGGGCCGTTTGGCCTTCCAAACGGACATCGGGACGCACGTATGCGCTCTCAACTCGCTCCCGACCTAGGACGGTTCGTTTTTGACCGATTCACGAGCGTCTCAAGTGACCCGCCAAATTCCGACAAATTCGTTTTGCTCCTGCATGTTAATATATGCTTCATTTGTTTTAGCGGTGGCGGGTTGATCCCGCAGGTGGAAACGGAGAGTTCGAACCGGAGGGGGGAGGTGGCTGCTCCAAACATAGTTTTTTGGGACGTTTCTCAAGGCGGGCGGGTGGAAACGGAGCAAACGCTGTCGGAGGTTCATTTGTTTACCCTCCTTCCGACGGCGTTTACTCAAAACGGAGAAGCGAAACGCCCAAACAAATAGAGCCATAATTGATTAATAACTAAGTTTTAAAATATTCTAATTAAAGTTAATTATAAGTTTTAAAAATATTAAATGTTAATATAATTTTTAAAATGATAATTAATTGTGTTATTAATATAAAAATTTATACAATATAAATTATAATCCATATATATATATTATAATCCAGCCGTGCGAGGCCCTGGACACACGCTGCCTCTTGCGATACGCGATATAGCAAGCGCCGTTACACAAACCCAGCCACGCGGGACTTAGGCTCTGTTTGGGACAGCTCTGGCGGATTGAAAAGCTGCTGTCCGGATAGAGCTGTTTTAAAATAGATTTCTGGGGAGCAGTTTTGAAAAGCTGCAGAGTGTTTGGGTATTCTGTGCAGAAGTGCGCTCGGAATCGCCCGAGGAAGGACGTCGGGGGCTCGGAATCGCCGGAGGAAGACCGTCAGGGGCTCGGAATCGCCGGAGGAAGGCCGTCCGACCTCTAAGCATGTTCCATCTGAAGAACCATTAGATTTCCAAAACCTGTGAGAGAGAAAGCTATTTTGCAAGAGCAGAAGCTGGGGGGAGGGAGATTTCTGAAAAGCTGCAAAACAGCTCTGGCGGATTGAAAAGCTCTTCACAGGGAGCTGTCCCAAACACATATAAAACAGCTTTGGCGGCTGGAAAAGAGCTTCTCCAGCCGCCAGAGCTGTCCCAAACAGACCCTTAGCGTGCACCTATGCGCATCACTGCCACAACTCCAGCTCATCTCCTTCCACCACCTGCGCTCGAACGCAAGCAAAAATGGTCCGACATGGTGCCACCGTGATTCACGCCTTCACTACCATAGCTCAAGTTGCAGCGCAAAAAAGCTTGGAGAACTCCTCGCACTCCCTCGACGCTGAAATTGGACTCCGTGAAATTGAGAAGCAATTGATAGAATTGTAGGATTGATCACACTTCCCATCGTCACCAATCCTACCCAAACCGTCCCAACTGTAAGAATATCATTTATGCAAAAATGATAATCCGTGGGCTATAAATTAATCGGCGAAAATAGTCTTGTATTTAGATTTCTTATGTGTGTCTAAATGATGCGTAGAAATAATATTAGTTAAGAGTGTTGAATGAATTATCATGCAACGATTTTTATAAAAGAAATCTTCATCTCTCGAATCTCGAAAATCTCAACGTCCTATATTCTCCTAGTTATCTCTAACTTAAGAAAATTGAAGAATATTGTTTAACATAAAAAACAGATTGCTAGCAAAAGGAGGGAGTCTCCTCCTCACCCATAAATTACAGTGAACTAATGAGCGATTGCACTTCTCCGCTTTTGAATCTCTAAATACATCGTGAAAGTAGAGATCTTTGGTTAAACGTTTTATACCACTCGTCTCTCGAATCATGCGGTGCAATAAAATAGCCGTTAAAACAATATTACGCCACTCATCTCCCGATTCTCGCAGCAAAATACAAGATGAAGACAAAAGCCAAAAATCTCGTAAATAAATTCAAAAGTTCACAAGATGACAAATCATCAAACAAATCTCAACGACCAATAGACATACACCATAAAAACACACATAGTACTCCCCTTATACAGGACTTGAACAGTCTAACTCATAGCGAAAAAAAGAACACACAAAACTATAAAGATCTTACAGTTCATGACTTCAGAAATCCAGATCTGCTCTTTCCCACGGCCGGAATCTGCTTCTCCACCGTCAAGAACCCTCAAATTGGTCACCTTCATTTCCAAAATGACAAAAGATCATGAAAAGATCCAAAAATCCTCTTATATGGTAATCAGGGCTCAAAGGATCTCTAAAAATTCTGAAAGGAAGCCTACATTCATTTCCATAACTGTCGTTTTTAAAATACGTTCAATTTTTCGAATTTCAAATTCGCAGGTTTGTTGCAACAAATTTTTATTTATTGCAACATATTTTTTTCCATCCGGAATTCAGCAAAAATCTGCTCCAGAATTCCTGTAAATTTTTTGCAACTTTTCCTGAATGCTTTTTACGCTTAACATCAGACGCGCAAGTTAATTTCTTCATGATTATCTATCATAAAAATAAATTAAAACATTAATAATACATGAATTTTCTCACAAATGATAATTTACTTGTTACACATGATTTTAATCAATATTTTGGAAATAAATCAGTCAAAATATGGCGAATTAACGCACAAAATAACTTTATTGTGTGAAGTTATCAGATGTGCGTAATCAAATTAACGCACAAGATAACTTTATTGTGTGAAGTTATCAGATGTGCGTAATCAAAATACCAAATATCGTGCGAAGATAAATTATAGGGGCGTTCTTGATCAAAATAATGACGATCATGTGATAATAAATTATATTGATGTGCGCGATCAAAATAATGACAAACACACAAGGATAAAGTATTTTGGTGCGCGTGATAAGAATAAAGACCATCGTGTGTCGATAAATTATATTGGTGTGCACGATCAAAATAACGACGATCACACGATGATAAATTATACAGGTGTGCGCTATCAAAATAACCACTATTGTGTATTTGTGTGACGATAAATTATATGGATGTGCACGATCCAAATAACAACGATCGTGCGTCGATAAATGATATCAAGTCGAGCTATGGAGATCATTGGAGGATTGTGCTACGAAACTTAACGATGAATCTTGCGACAAAAATCAACGATCGATCATGCGATGGAAATCAATGATGATCGTGCGATGAAAATAGACAACGAAGCTTGTTGTACGTGGAGAATGACGACGAAGAGCATGCTATTACACAATTCAAATTTATGGTATAATTGTCGAACAGAGGAAGCATCATCGATTTCAATACTACTTAATCAATGAGAAAATGTCATTCATAAGCATGTGCGGCCCTGGTCGCGCGCCACCGCGCACGGGCCTAGCGGACAAGCCCTTCAGCCATGCGAGGCCCTTGACGCACGCTGCCTCGTGCGATACGCGATACCGCAAGCACCATCGCGCAAACCTAGCCGCCGCACACGGGACCTAGCATGCACCTATGCGCATCACTGCCACAACTCCAGCTCTTCTCCTTCAAGCATGCCGCTCGAACGCAAGCAAAAATGGTTTCCCACTGACATGGCACCGCCACAATTCACGCCTCCACCACCATCGCTGAAGTTGCAGCGCCAAAAAGCTTGGAGAACTCCATGAATTTGGAGAGCAATTGACAGAATTGTAGGATTGTTCGCACTTCGTACCGTCATCAATCCTGCCCAAACCGTCCAAACTGCAAGAATATCATTTATGCAGTATGCTTCAAAGATTTGAAAATCGCATATGAATTGGGATTTTTCCGGAGTGAATAATGTGATGATCCGCAGAAAATAAAAAAATAGTATAATTGTTTAATTGATTATATAATTTAGAAAATCAAATTATATTTTAAGACGATTGTTAACCATAACTCGTAATTGGCTAGTCGCACCCCAAAATATCTCAATTTTTTGCGATTTTTCGAAATACGCCTTGTATATGTAATTTCAGGAAAAGTGTTCAACACGAAAGTTGTAGATATCGACGAGATCTACAACTTTCGTGTTTAACACTTTTCCTGAAATTGCATGTATAAGGAGTATTTCGAAAAGGCGCAAAACTTGGGCATATTTCTAAAGTACGACTTGTACATGCATTTTTAGGAAAAGTGATCAACACGAAAATTGTAGATATCATCGATATCTACAACTTTAGTGTTGAACACTTTTCCTGATATTGCATATACAAGACGTATTTCGAAAAGGCGCAGAAAATTGGAAAGTTTTAGAATGCGACTACCAAAATAACGGGTTGCGGTTAACAATCACCTATTTTAAAACCATTCAAATCTTGTTACGTCATCCAAGAAAAAAATTTATTTATATCTAAAAAGGGTCTGTGTGTTTCCAAACCCCAATCGCCGCGCCAAGACAGTGAGACACTGGTCTGGGAGTCTCTCGATCCTTCTCTAGTCGCCAACCGGCGGAACCTCGCCGGAGCCCCACCGGGGCTAAAACCTACCTACCTCCAGAAACACCCGACCAAAACGAAGAAAAACCCCGAGTCTATACACATCTACTACTGATTCACATGACGGCACAAGCGTTCGGATTCTCGTCGCTGAACGCGGACACATACTTCTCCTCCAGCGAGGATGCGCGCCCGACGCCGGGATCGTCGGCCACGTTGCGGACGTACCCCGGCGGCGCCTTCTTGTCGTAAGCGCCGACGGCGTACGGATGGTAGACGGTGTCGTACGGCACGTACGGCCACAGCACCGCCGCCTTCCCCGTCTTCCGCCTCACCCTCTTCAAGACCTTCTTCGGATCGACGAATCCCTCCACCGTCAGCTTGTTCTTCTTCGGATCCACCTCCGCTTTGGTCACGCCCTTCATCCCTTCGGCCGATTGCCGCGCCCTCCTCTCGCATCCTTCGCAGTCCATCCGAATCTTGATCTCCACCGTCTGCATCCAAATCATTCGTCGATCAATTTTTAATTAATCAAATTAATTAGATCTTATTAATTAATCATGAAATTATTACGGAGAGATCGAGAAGAATCACCTGAAATTGTTTCTCTTCTTCGTCGTTTTTCCATGGCTGTGGGAGACATCGGAGCAGAGCTCAGATATATAGGATAACACCCCCATCTTCCTTGTTTCGGAGAAATAAGGGGTGATGCTTTTATTGACGGCCGGACGATTCGATATGTGCCACGTGGAGCCGGGACTCGTATGTACGGATTAACGCGTGGCGGGGGATTCCACGTGGTCACACGTGTGAGGAGCTGTGTTGATTTTGATTTAGATATATTATGAGACGAGATGAATCATACTGTATAATAAACATGCAGTTAGCTCTCAGACTTTCTTGATCAGCTGATGTCATATGCAGTGCTGGTGGGGTGATACGAAATAGAAGTTTATATTGACAGTTCTTATATGACTATTGACAGCCCGTACATTTTAATGAAAATGGCTAAATAAAGAGTCATAATAGCAGCCCAATTTAAAAATCCCAATTTCTCATTTTTTCCTCCCCCGGTTCATTTCTTCTCCCCCGATTTCTCGCCCGACTCCTCCGCCGCTCCTGTAAACCGCGCCCGCCTCCGACGATTTCTCGCCGCCAACCCCCCCCCCCCCATTTCGCCGGAGGAGCGACGATTCAAGCCGGCGAACTCATTTCCAGGGTCTCCTGAAGCTATTGCCTCCTCGTTCTCCTGCAAACCGCCTGTGTGCCCTCCCCGATTTCGGCCCTAGCGTTGGGTTGCATCACCATCGGCCGCCAACAACCACCACAACAATTTCTGTAGAAGCCGGTGACCTCCTCTGGAAGCCCGTACGAGGTGCATTTGGTTGACCGATTCTTTAAAGTTTAGGGTATAATTTCTAATCTCTTTCTACATTTTTTTGTGAACAAATGTATATTTAGTGCTTTCTACAAATGTATATTTATTGTTTCCTACTTTGTTTTTTCCATCACGTTGTTAGGTCATTATGTGGTCTGAAGAATGTATGCAATTAGTAGCGTATGAAGATAACTCCGAGAAATCTTTTGTTGATGTCGGAGAACATTTTGTAACAAATAAAATATTTTCTAGCAAAGAAGAAATGGTTGCTTTGGCGAGACAAATTGTTAAAGGACTGAGTTTTGTAGTAATCATCACAGAGACAGATAAAATTGATTCAAGGACAAAACCTAGAGTTTTGCTTGGTTGTGATTGATCTGGGTTTGTTAGAGAAAGTCAAAATAAGGGTTTCACTAAAACAAATGTGAGAAAATCTAACTCTAAACGGTGTGGTTGCAAATTTGCAATTAGAGGTTGTAGAGAAGCTTCAAATGATTGGAAGGTTGATGTTATGTGCAGTGTGCATGATCATGCGTTGGTTTATCTAGAGGCGCATCCATACGGCGGGAGATTAGACCAGAGTGAGACCATAATAATTGAAGACTTGTATAATGCAGAGGTTATACCAAGAAAAATCTTGTCCATGTCGAAGAGTAGAAATCATTTAAACTGTTCATCTATGAGAACTATTTACCATGAGAAAGATAAAATTTACAGACAAAAGTTGGCGGGCAGTACTCCGGTTCAATATTTATATAGGTGCATTGGTGAAGCCGGTTATATAAGTTACAATGTTGTGGATTGCATCAGTAATCAGTTAGAGAGTATTTTTTTGCGCATCCAACTGCAGTAAATTAAGTAATTTGTTTCCAAATACTTTCTTGATTGACTGCACATACAAGACCAACCGTTACAGATTACCGCTTCTTTCTATTGTAGGTATCATTTCGACAAATCAATCCTTCTTCTCTTCATTCGCCTTCTTGCCAAATTAAACAGAGGCCAGTTATAGATGGGTTTTGCACTGTTTCAAGCGTATTTTCAATGAAAATATTTTGTCAAATATTTTTGTTACTGATAGAGAGATTGCTTTGTTAAATGCAATCAAGTTTATTTTCCCGCAAGCAAAGCATATCTTATGCAGAATGCATATCAGTAGAAATATCTTGGCTCATTGCAAGAATTTTTTCAAAACTGGCAAGGACTGTGATGCTTTTTTGGGTATATGACAACATTTAGTTGTTTCAGAAACTGAAAATAAGTATAACATGCGGTTTAATCAGATGCTTACTGACTATGTTGTGAAATTCCCGGTTGTACTTGCATATGTTACGTCCACTTGGTTAGTTCCATATAAATAGTACTTTGTAGGATGTTGCATTAATATATACTTGCATTTGGGGAGCACGAGCACAAACCGTGTGGAAGGGGGTCATGGTTCGCTAAAGAAATTTCTTGAAGTTTCAATCGGTAGTCTTTCCACCGTATGGAAAACATTTAACCAGATGATTGTGCTACAACATACAGAAATTAAAAAAATATTTGGACAGAGTCAGATTCAAGTTAGTACAGGTTATAAGAGTTTGTTATACTCTGAAATGATTGGTAATGTCTCCATAGCGGCTTTGGAGATCATTAAAAAGAGGAGCTCTCACTAAAATATTCATGTATGGAACCACATTTGTGTAGGCATAAGACACGGTTTACGCTTGGACTTCCATGTGCACATGAACTTGTTACATACTTGAATCAATGTAACCCTTTTCCATTGGAATTGATTCATAAACATTGGAGAGTTTTAAGTTTGAACGAGACTATAAGGGAGAATGCCTCTACGACTGACACACATGATCTAGAAAGTGAGCTTGATGGTTTGTAACACCCCAGAATTGACAGCAGATTTTTTGTCACTATCGCCGGACGACAGTGGGTATTGCCTGATGGCGATAGTGGCGTTCGTCGATCCGCGCTCGACGAACTCAACGGTTTCGACAAATCGTCGAACTGATATCGCCGAGTGTCGACAGTGGGTATCGCCAAACAACGATAGTGATGGCACTCAACGCCATAAAACATTGAGTGAGCTCGAGGCAATTGACACTAGAAGCGTAGAGTGAGTTACTTGCTTTGTTAACGCCGGGTGATAGTGGGTATCGCCGGATGGCGAGCAATAAAGCGTTGAGTCGGCACTCGACGCTCTTGATGCTCTCAACGCACTCGACGCCTAAAAGCATTGAGTGGCGTGATATCGCAGGCGACAGTGGGTGACGTCGGGCGATAGTACCATATCGCGTATGACACGTGTCGGATTGGCTGTTAAGCGGCCAATAAGCGGTGGTTGACTTGGGTCAAAGCGGTCAAAGCGGTGAATGATATCGCAAAGTGGCGACATTCGATATCGCCATGCAATATCGCCAAAGTTGACCAGCCTACTCAAATCCTGGCCTTTGCTTTATTTTGAATGAGAGATCATGTGGCTGAGATTAATCCTGAATCCACTTAACCAGAGAAGAATAGTAAGGAGGTTTCATTCTCTTTCTCTCTCCTTCTCTCTCTTCATTTCCTTATCTCCCTTGAGTGAAAAGGAAGAAGAAGAAGCTAAGTGCTGGGCTGAGCTTTGTGAGTTCCCTAAAGGAGATCTTGTGGTCGGAGGCCAGATCCAAGTATAGATCCGTGAAGAGGAGAACGACGTGCTTCTTTCCATCCGCGGAGAAAAACTTCGTCATGGCTCCGAAGAGAACTACAAGGGTAACCATCTTCCTTCTTTGACAAGTGAAGTCATAATTTTGCATGTGTATGGAATCCTCCACCAAAAGGTGGACTGTTAAGTGGATTCCGTTGAGTTGATACTCGTATCCCCAAGTCAGTTTGCATATAGATCTGAAAATGTGTAGTACAGAATAGTCATGTTGTGTGAAGCTCATATGGATAGGTTGGTCTGGATTGATGATGTTTTCTTTTGCGAACCGAAGAAGACTCCACGTATAAATGAGTATTTTACGGAGTCTGTGGGTTATGTCTGCGAAGTGGAGTAACAGGAAGTATTGAAGAGGATCTCCAGGAAAATACCCGGGTGAAATCACAGTTTTGGTAACTGCTGATATTGTCGGGCGACAGTGGGTGTCGCCGACGGCGATAGCTCCCAGAGAGCTATTTGTGATGTGAAAGACCAGTTTTCTAGCACTGCAGGTTATTGCAGGGTTTGAGTTGAGTTTGGGAGAAGAAAGAGAGTTCTGTGGATCCCGCCAAGCGATTGTGATGAATGCCGACATTAACTCCTTTTGTGATTGTGAAGTCAGTCCTTGGTGGACATTGTGGCTATTGTGAGCTATGAGCTCTTGAAAGGCTTCGTGCCGAACGGATAAGAGAGAAGCCGACCCACGACATTTGTGGCGATTTGAGCAACGAGTAAAAGCTAACATGTCTTTGCGTTATGGTTGTCAACTTGAGTTGCCCGGGTTATTGTACATTCGTTGTAACACATAATGAGAGTCTTAGGCCTGCGTGCCATTAAGACTAAAGTCTCCGGCTGTAGGTCGTGAAGTGCAATGCTCAAGTTTACCATTGGGTTGAAGCCCGAGAACGGTGGTGGGACCCTGGTTTTCCGGTACACCGAGAATGTGCCCGGAGTGCACGGAGCGTTGGGCTATATGGTCGGCGTTTGTGATATATTGATGGTGCGTGAGTGCACATCTTGTGATATATCTGCTTGTGAAATGTTATGCATGCAGGGAAGGAATATCGCCGCCTCGGGTAAGGAGTAGGATCGTTATAAATTGGTCAGCTGAATGCTGACCATTGCTTTGTTTGCCACCGTTGCGGTGGATTGTCCCCATACAGGTGCTGGAGAGCCGAGCGGAAAATAGTGGGCTGAAGCCCTTGTTGTTGCTGCTATGCTGGCCCTTGAAGGCCAATGAAAGAAAAGTGTTTTGTGATTTTCATGTGTGGCCAGTATGCGTGCCGATGTATATAATCCACACGTATTAAGAAAACTTGTAAGACCTTAAGCCCAACACTTTGATGTAATTTGTATACATTCATGTTGGATGTATATAAATATGGTGGTTTATATATATAGTGGACATTCATGGCGAATGAATTCAAGTTTAACCCCCTTAATGCTTCCACTAGAATGCTCTAAGTTAGGATGCATATACTGGTTTTGATATTCATAAGTAATGTCTCATACTGTCTGTGGAATATGGCGTGGGGCTCTGGTCAGACCTTCTGTTATATTTCATGTGACGGACGGAGGTGTTATAATTTGGTATCAGCTTGTTCTAGTCTTCCTCCTTCGAATTCGTGGTCGAATTCTTTTGAGGGGTGGCGAGCCCGTGCCCGTGTCTGTGTGACCCGTGATAACTCAAAATGAACTCAAGAATGTCCACTAAGGAATGCAAATACACTTGTTTGAGGAACCTGCGCGTTCCTATATTGTTGTTGTTGCTTTGCCAAATCATTAAAGTGCGTCTTTTACACGTATAGGTGACGCAAAGTGGTGCGGGGCAGTCTGAGCCCCAGCGTTCTTATGAGAGTACGACACTAGCTGAGGTGCATACCCCTCCTCCTTCTATGGAGACAGATTGTTTAGTTGCTGAGATGCTGTTTGTTATGATCCAAGCACAACCGACTGGGCTGGCGCGACCTGCGGTGGTGCCAGAACAGGGTGGTGTGAGGCCAGAACTTGTTGAGGTTGTTGTTGATCCGCGTGCAGCTGAACGATAGTTGAAGCAATTTATGAGCTTCAACCCTCCTACGTTTACGGGAGAGGGATCCCCAACGCAGGCAGAGGATTGGCTTGCGCGCGTCAAGAGGATTTTGATGGTGATAAGGACGAAGGAAGAACAGAAAGTCACCTTGGCCACCTTCTTTCTAGAAGGAGAGGCTCGACTATGGTGGGATGAGATAGAGCTACACCACTTGGCGGGCAGACAACTAACGGAAGTCTTGATCGAGGAATTTTCGAGACTATTCTTGGCAAAGAATTTGCCATCTGCTCAGCGCATAACTATGGAGAACGAATTCCAGCATCTAACTTAGGGAGAAAGTAGTGGATACCTACTTGCATGAATTTACAAGGTTGGGATGCTATGCAGGAACTATCTTTGCTGACGAAGAGCGGAAAACCAATAGGTTCTACGAATGGTTGCGGGATGAGCTGAGATTCCTGCTCTCGAGTTCGGTGAATCAGGGGTTTCAAGAGTTGGTGGATACAGCTCGTGCGTTGGAGAAAGACATGAAGCAGGTTCAGGGCAACAGGAACTTGGTTGTGACAAAGCCCGAGTTTAAAGCATCGCACCCGGGAAAGTCGGGCTACCGAAAGAGATGGGGTAAGAGATCCAAGTCTTCTTCACAAGCTCCCTCAAGTGTTGCATCTGGAGCAACTTCTAGGTAAGACTCTTGTGCTTGCTATACTTGTGGTAAGGTGGGTCATCTAGCCCGTGATTGTCGGGTTGGTCCGCCTAAGGGTGAGAAGAAGACATGAGCGACTTATGCGAAAAAGGGAAAGACAATGGTAGAATCCTTTGCATCTCAAGCGCAGCCCCGAGTATATCATCTTGGCCAACATAAGGGCATAAAGCTAAGTGACGTCGTCACAGGTACGAGTTAAGATACTTTGTTATTGATTTTGATACTTCATACCTTGTATGTAGCTTATATATGATGTGTTTGTCTTAGGCTTTGTCCTGATTCGGGACTATCCGACGAGAGCACTGTTTAATATGGGTGCTTCACATTCGTTTCTATCTGTGGAATTCGTGTCACGGATCAGTGTGCTGATTTGTATGGTGACAGACAGTACAAAAGTGTTATTACCAAACGAATGTGTGATGCATGTGGATAGAGCTTGATTTGTGGAGGTACGGATAGGAAGTCAGGATCTCGGATTGGAAGCATCTGTGCTGCCGATATCGGAATTTGATGTGATCTTTGATATGGGCTGGCTCTCGGAGCAGCATGCCTATATAGATTACAATTCAAAGGAGGTCACACTGGGGCAGAACACCGAACAAGAGACTACATTTGCTGGTATGTGAGGATCGAGCAGGACATTGATGTCTGCTATCCAAGTGGTCAAAGCTGTTCAGAAAGGTGCGGAGTTGTTCTTCATGCTTATTGAGGTTGTTGAGCCAAAAGACAGTGTGAGTGATGTTCTGATTGTTTCGGAATTTGTTGATGTGTTTCCGAAGGAACTTCCATGGTTACCACCAATGCGGGAGATTGATTTCTCAATAAAGTTGGTGCCAGGTGCAAAACCTGTGGCCCGCTCGCCATATCGAATAGCGCCAAATGAAATGACGGAACTGAAAGTGCAACTACAAGAGTTGTTGGAACAGGGTTATATACGTCCAAGTATATCACCTTACAGCGCACCTGTTCTCTTTGTGAAAAAGAAGGACGGTATCTTGCGGTTGTGCATCGACTATCGCGAGTTAAATAAGCTGATGGAGAGGAACAAGTATCCAATACCTCGAATCGATGACTTGTTTGATCAACTAGTGGGATCAACCGTCTATTCTAAACTGGACTTGAAGTCGGGTTACTACCAGTTGAGGATTCAGGAAGGTAACATTCCCAAGATAGTGTTTGGAACACGCTACGGGCATTATGAGTTCACTGTAATGTCGTTTGGGCCATGCAATGCGCCCTCGGTGTTCATGAACTTAATGTATCGAACATTTCGAGAGTACTTGGATTTGTTTGTGATCGTCTTCATTGATGACATCTTGGTGTACTCTCAGTCTGAAGAAGATCATGCGAACTATTTACGGATGGTGCTGCACACCCTAAAGCGAAATAAGCTATATGTTAAGTTCTCAAAGTGTGCGTTTGGCTGTCATCGGTGACTTTTCTTGGTCATGTGGTGAGTGCAGAGGGCATTGCGGTGGATCCATCAAAAATAAATGCCATTCGGGAGTGGCCGGTGTTGTCTTCTGTGGTCGAAATCAGGAGTTTCCTTGGACTGGCGGGCTACTACAGACATTTTGTAGAAAACTTCTCACGGATCGTTTTGCCGCTTACCACACTAATGAGGAATGGTCAAAAGTTCGTTTGGACGCCGGAGTGCGCACGAGCTTTTGAAGAGCTGAAGAGTCGCTTGACCACAACGCCCATCTTGACGTCGTCATGTGGTACAAAGGGCTTTGAAACTTATAGTGATGCGTCAGGGAGAGGCTTGTGCTGCGTTCTTCTTCAGTTTGGCAAGGTAATTGATTATGGCTCACGCCAGTTGAAAGTGCATGAGCGGAACTATCCCGTCCACGACTTGGAGTTGGCGGCGATGATTTTTGCACTTAAACTGTGACATCATTATTTATATGGCGTGAAGGTGGATATATTCACGAACCATAAGAGCCTAAAATATTTGTTGGATCAGAAGGATCTGAACATGCGACAATGAAGGTAGATGGAGTTCCTCGGGGACTACACCTTCCAAATACATTATACTCCCGGGAAGGGAAACGTGGTCCCAGATGCCTTGAGTCGGAGGACTCCAACAAGGGCAAATTGGTGCAGATGCATGATGAGCGTCTGATCCATGAGTTAGAAGCTTTAGATATTTCTTGTGTTGACAAGAATTTCACATCAAATGTGTGCTTGACCTGGATGGAGGTATAATATGATCTTGCCAATAGGGTTCGCCGGGCAACGAAACTTGATGAAAGTTTGCAACGCTATGCAGTGGATGGAGTAAATGACCAATTCTCCTAGGATGACGTCCTTTTGCGAAAAGATGGTCGTTTGTGCGTCCCAAATATGGGTAAGTCAAGAGATGAATTGATGTATGAAGCTCATTTTACAAAGTACTCAATTCACCCAGGGAGCACAAAAATGTATAAAGACATGAAAAAGATGTTCTGGTGGCCGGGCATGAAGAAAGACATAACAGTTTACGTAGCTAAATGTCAGACTAATGCCTTAGTGAAAGCTGAATGTCAGAAGCCTGGAGGTTTCATGAAGTCGCTACCTATTCCAGAATGCAAGTTTGATGATATTTCCATGGATTTCGTGCACGGTTTGTCGAGGTCTCAACGTGGTAACGATTCAGTTTGGGTGATCGTGGACCGGTTGACTAAAGTGACTCATTTTATTCCGAATAAGAGGGACGATTCAGTGGAAGTTTTGGCAAAGCTTTATGTTGAACAAATAATATGATTATACGGTGTTCCTCATAGCATCATAAGTGATTGAGACAGGTGTTTCACTTCGAATGATTGGAGGCTAATCCATTAATTATTGGGGACAAAATTACAATTCAGTATGGTCTTTCATCCACAAACGGATGACCAAACTGAGAGGACCAACAGAACGATGGAGTACATGCTCCGAATGTGCGTTTTGAATTTCGGAAAGAGACGAGAAGATCATCTCTATATGGTGGAATTCATCTACAATAATAGTTATCAAGCTAGTATAAATATGTCACCGTTTGAAGCTTTGTATGGGAGAAAATGACGTACACCCTTAGCCTGGGCGGAAACAAGCGAGTCAAAGCTCTACAAGCGTAAGGAAGTCGGAGAGGCGAATTCGACTATACACTCTATTCGAGAGGGGCTGGTAATGGCTCAAGATAGGCAAGCCAAATACTACAACGTCAAGCACCGGAATGTAGAATTTGCGATTGGCGATTGGGTATATTTTAAAATCAAACCCTTCAAGGGCGTGTCCGGGATTCAGCTCTTGAAAAAGTTAAGTCTGAGGTATCTTGGTCCGTTTGAAGTAATGGAACGAGTTGGAGAAGCTGCCTATTGGCTAGCTCTTTCGGCAGAATTGAGTGGATTGCATGATGTGTTCCACATATCAGTGATTCAAAAAGACGTGAAAGATCCAGCTCAAGTAATTACGAATGATCGCGTACCGGTCGAATCCGGGCTAACGACGAAGGTTAGACCCATTCGGATCAAGGATAAAGCGGTTAAGCAGCTGCGGAACAAGACAATCAGGATAATCAAAGTCAGGTGGGACAACTGTGGCCGTGAAGAGCGAACACGGGTGCGTGAGTATACCTTGCGCAATGAATATCCCGAGTTGTTTGTATAAGTTGTTGCAATATTATTTGCATGAATACAAAGTTATTGTAACTGTTAAGTTGTTGTTTTCCTTCTAACTATAAGCAAATTTCGAGACGAATTTTTTGTAAGGAGGGGATGGTTGTAACACCACAGAATTGACAGCAGAACTTTTTTCACTGTCATCGGGCGATAGTGGGTATCACCTGATGGCGATAGTAGTGTTCGTCGATCCGCGCTCGACGAACTCACCAGTTTCGACAAATCGTCGAACTGATATCGCCGAGTGGCGACAGTGGGTATTACCAAACAGTGATAGTGATGACACTCAACGCCATAAAACATTGAGTGAGCTCGAGGCACTCGACGTCTAGAAGCGTTGAGTGAGTTACTTGCTTTGTTAATGCCGGGCGATAGTGAGTATCGCCGGATGGCGAGCAATAAAGCATTGAGTCGACACTCGACGATCTTGACGCTCTCAACGCACTCGACACCTGAAAGCATTGAGTGGCGTGATATCGCGGATGACAGTGGGTGTCGCCGGGCGATAGTACAATGTGGCATATGACACATGTCAGATTAGTTGTTAAGCGGCCAATAGGCTGTGGTTGACCTGGGTCAAAGCGGTCAGAGCGGTGAACGATATCGCCAAGTGGCGATAGTCGATATCGCCAAACGATATCGCCATAGTTGACCAGTCTACTCAAATCCTGGCATTTGCTTTGTTTTGAATGAGAGATCATGTGGCTGAGATTAATCACGAATCCACTTAACGAGAGAAGAATAGGAAGGAGATTTCATTCTCTTTCTCTCCCCTTCTCTCTTCATTTCTTGATCTCCCTTGAGTGAAAATGAATAAGAAGCTAAGGAAGTGTTGGGCTAAACTTTGTGAGTTCGCTGAAGGAGATCTTGTGGTCGGAGACCAGATCTGAGGATAAATCCGCGAAGAGGAGAACGACGTGCTTCTTTCCATCCGCGGAGAAAAGCTTCGTCATGGCTCTAAATAGAACTATAAGGGTAACGATCTTCTTTCTTGGACAAGTGAAGTCCTAATTTTGCATGTGTATGGAATCATCCACCAAAAGGTGGACTGTTAAGTGGATTCCATTGGGTTGATACTCGTATCCCCAAGTCAGTTTGCATATAGATCCGAAAATGTGTAGTACGGAATAGACATGTTGTGTGAAGCCCATCTGGACAGGTTGGTCTGGATTGATGATGTTTTCTTTTGCGAACCAGAGAAGACTCCATGTATAAACGAGAATTTTACGGAGTCTGTGGGTTATGCTTACGAAGTGGAGTAACATGAAGTACTGGAGAGGATCTCCATGAAAATACCCGGGTGAAATCACAGTTTTGGTAACTGTTAATATCGCCGGGCGACAGTGGGTGTCGCCGACGGCGATAGCTCCCAGAGAGCTATTTGTGATGTGAAAGACTAGTTTTCTGGCACTACAGGTTACTGCAGGGTTTGAGTTGAGTTTGGGCGCAGAAAGAGAATTATGAGGATCACGCCAAACGATTGTGATAAACGCTGACATTAACTCTCTTTGTGATTGTGAAGCCAGTCCTTGGTGGACATTGTGGCTATTGTGAGCTATGAGCCTTGAAAGGCTTCATGCCGAACGGGTAAGGGAGAAGCCGACCCGCATCATTTGTGGCGATTTGAGCAATGTGTAAAGGCTGACCTGTCTCTGTATTATGGTTGTCAACTTGAGTTGCCCGTGTTATTGGGCATTCATTGTAACACATAATGAGTGTACAAACCCGTATTCGCAAAAAGGGGCCCCCAAGCAGGGCGTAAGACTTGCTTCACGGTTTTAAGCTTTTTGAGGGTTTTGCACTCTTGGGGGGGGGGCAATTTAGGGTCGACCTTCAGAATATACTAGTAGGGGGATGCAATATTTGCCTCCCCCCGACCTGTTATCAGGGGACAGGTGCGGCGAGATGCCGACTCAAGGGTCCCAGCTCGCCTAGGCCGCCAGCTCGCCCAGGCCGCCAGCTCGCCCAGGGTCCCCGCTCGCCCAGGCCGCCAGCTCGCCCAGGGTCCCAGCTCGCCCAGGTCCCACCTCGCCCAAGCTGCCAGCTCGCCCGGCCTTGTACTCGCCCAGCCTAGCTCGCCCGACTTGAGGGTCTGCCCTTTTGCCTCGGGTGGGCTGTGGATATCTATTCAAAACAGTGGAGTTTGGCTATTGGCGGACCAGGCCCGAGGTGTTTTCAGTAATTTTAGAGCAGCAGAGGTTTGTTATTTACAGGTCGTTCCCAAAAACTATAAATAGACCCTTATGGGTGCCTTGGAGGGCATGACTTCTGGACCATTTTTCTTCATCCTCCAAGGCACCTAGCTCAACATTGCAGGTCGTTCCTGAGCATTTGGTCTGTGACATTCGCTTGAGTGCAGTAAGTGTGAGGTCACTCCTTTTTAGGGACCCCGAACTCCACAGAGATCGATTTATCGGTTTCAACATATACTGGTTTTGATATTCATAAGTAATGTCCCCGACTGTCTGTGGAATATGGCATGAGGCCCCGGCCGGACCTTCTGTTATATTTCATGTGACAGATGAAGGTGTTACATGGTCTAATGCAAAGGTATAATAACATTACGAATTTACAACGGAAAGAAATGAAAAACAAAATTCGCGAGATTGTTAACCCTCAATTAGTCAAACATTGGAGCAAAAAATACCTACAAAGGCCAAAGATAGTCCTAAAGGTAATTTTTAAAAACTATCGGAAGATTACAAATCCACAAAGAGGGATCATTCACACTTTGAGCATGTCTTGATGCTTGACCAAAAACAAGAAAAAGTGAAAAACAAAATATTAAACATGCGGTAAGAAAGGTATGGAGATCTGAAGCTGACAACTTTATAGAGAAAATCAGAAATCTAATGTCGTCTTACATCTTCTCGCATATCATAGATGTTGATGTGAGGAGCGATGTCCATTGCAGATATAGAGTTATTAGTGCTGCAGTTTACATGAACAAAAACTGGAATCAAGTACGCCAAGATCTTAGCCAAGAAATAAATCAGCATGAGGTGCTCTATACTAACATCTTTGGAATGGCTAGAAGGGTTGAATTGTTGAACTCTTGGATTGCACCATGGTCCCGACACCAGTAGAGAAGTGACTGACGATGTCAGACATGGGTTTGGTAATTGCATCTTGCTACAACGTCCAACTTGTGCATTTATCACTTGATCGGTCGTTCACTTTTGTAACACCCCAGTTTTTGCAAGAGGTTCAATCTGCTGTTCTGGAAAATTTTTGGGTTCTGGCAGGAGGCACACGGCCTGCGACACGGGCGTGTCGCAGGGCGTGTCGAGGCCGTGTCGACACTCGGCCCAAGTGTCGACACTTTGTGCTCGACAGAGTGTCGAGAGTGAGGCACACGGCCTGCGACACGGGCGTGTCGCAGGGCGTGTCGAGGCCGTGTCGACACTTGGCCCAAGTGTCGACACTTTGTGCTCGACAGAGTGTCGAGAGTGAGGCACACGGCCTGCGACACGGGAGTGTCGCAGGGCGTGTCGAGGCCGTGTCGACACTCGGCCCAAGTGTCGACACTTTGTGCTCGACAGAGTGTCGAGAGTGGGGCACACGGCCTGCGACACGGGCGTGTCGCAGGGCGTGTCGAGGCCGTGTCGACACTCGGCCCAAGTGTCGACACTTTTGCTCGACAGTGTGTCGAGACTGGGGCACACGGCTTGGGACACGGGCGTGTCCCAGGCCGTGTCACCTCTGGGGTTGGTGTTGGGGCCGTGTCGTTGGAGCTACACGGCAGGCCACACGGCCGTGTCACTGGGGACACGGGCGTGTCGGATTGAACACGGGCGTGTCGGATGCCCGTGTCTGATTCTAGGCGCGTCGATTTGAGACGGCGAATGAGGCACACGGCCCTGGACACGGGCGTGTGCCAGGCCGTGTTCGGCCCAGATCTTTTATTTTTCCAGGCGAATCGCAGCCAGTCTTTTTCTGGTTTTGGGATCTAACGGTTCAGGCCATCTCCTGGACAGTTAAGTCCGATCTTAGGGTTACAGATCCTCATTCTTTTTCAAGTCCTCTCTTTCTTAGTTCTTGAGAGAAACTAGAGCAAGGAGGAAGAAGAAGAACTTTTGGGCTGTAGGAAGGGTTTCGGAGCTCCGAATCGCGAGCCGAGTCCGGATCCGTGAAGCTTAGACCATTGCGAAGTTTTCCATCCGGCTATTTTGCCATGGCAAGAAAGAGGAGTCGGAAGGTAACGACATCTCTCCTCTCGGTCTTTAGGATGCACGTTTTAGCATCATCTAGTTTTCTTTTCTCTAATTTTGGGCACCAAACTCTCAAATGAGAGGGGTTTTGGCTTGCCAAGTTTCAAGAGGAACTTCCGGGTCGATTGAGTCCGTCCCCGGCATATTTTGCATTAGAGATCCGCTTCGCTAGTGGATTAGGCATGGTGGGTGAAGCCGTAGTCGCGACCGTTAGTCCGACACGGTGATGTTGCATACGAACTTAGGGATTCGTAGAGGTTTCCGATGCGGCAAGATGCCGTTTGTGTTGTGGTGGTGATTGTCCCGTTTGCTTGAAAAGAGTACATGTAGTCGAACCCGGACAAGGTTAGCTCCTCGTGGTGGTAGATGGTTTCCTTGACAAGGTTAGCTCCAAATGAGAATGGAGATGGTTTCCTTGGTGGACAAGGTTAGCTCCGCACGAGTTGGAGATGTTTTCCTTGGTGCGCGGGAACGCTGCGGTACAAAGAGGGATTGCGATGTGTTTAGTCTTGGTTGTGTTGTGCCAAGGCGTGGCTATGTCTCCGTGGTCGGCTGGCTATCCCGTGACACGTGCGTCATGTGTGGAGAGTGTCCCGGCGAGACTAGTCCCCTTCTGTGAGACTGACGAGAATGCCAAGCTTGGGGCAAGCCCGGGCAAAGAGGCCATGAGCGGGTGGGGTCCAGCAAGGCTTCTTAGAATCGGTCAGTCTGGGGTTGTTGGAATCCTGACATGAGACGTCAGAGCTTGCAGGCAAGCCCGGGGCTAAGCCCACGAGCGGGTGGGGCCTTGGCAAGATTTCCATGTGGCGGCCTGTGCGCCGTGTGAGGGAGTTGTGTCTCCCTCAATGTTTGCGGCTTTATGCCAATTGGGGAAATGTGAGTACCCAAATGTTGTGATGTTGTGCTAGATGCATACGGTTTAGGGTACCTTGGGTGAAGCCCGGGTGTTGCATTCATGTTGCATAGTAGGCCCTTTCTTTATATGCTCAACCAGTAGAGAACATGTTTGTTGATTGAGACATCCAAGCCTGTTTTAATGTATTTCTATTTATAGAAATTTATATTGCATATGAAGTGCTGACTTGCAGGTTGGAGGGTTCCCCGGGGTCCGTTAGGGGCGGCCGGGAGGAGATGTGTTGTTACACAGTTTGAGGTCAGCCTTTGCTGACCCACGTTACTAATAATTTTTACAGGGCAAGGATCGCACGCAGGAGCTAGCACGCCGGCCAAAAAGGCCTAAGCCCATGAAGTGTTTTCTCTTTTGTAGCACTACTTTTGATGATGTATGTTTGAGACTATTTTGTCCGGCTTGCATGCCGAGGTAGACTAGGAGTGCTGAGCACATTCATGTTTGGTTGTACTGTTTACCCTTTTGGACATTTGATGTAAGGCCTTAAGGCCATTTGTTTACTCTTTTGGATTAGTGGATAACTTCTAGTTGTGCTTGGTTTTCCGCTGTGTTGTGCAAGTGTTTTGAGTTTGGGTAGCTATATCAACTTTTAATACTAAAGCTGTGGTGTTCGTATGTTGTGGGGCCCCGGCCGGACCCATATTATACGTCTATTACAGGGGAGGTGTTACAATTTGGTATCAAAGCGAGGTTAGATTCAAGGTCAGTGCGTAGAGAAGTTATCCACATAAGAGTAACGCGGGACCATGAGTGTCCTTATGTTTTAGTCGTGAGATTGGAGACTAATCCCTTATTTCTTGTCTTCCTGAAGAGTGCAAGCAACGAGGCGGGCACTTCAAGAGCAAGGGATGATCTCTCGGCGAGCAGTGCTACTGCTCCAGGTCTTTTGGGCACGGGTGTAGACCCGGCCGACTTCTGCCGCATGCTTGCAGAAGCGATGGTGGCAGCTCAGGCTGCAGCAGCGGCTCAGGTGGCAGCCCCTGCCACACCAGATACGGCAACGGCCGTGCCAGGAGCAGAAGCCAAGCGAGTGGAGCCTTTGGCGGAGAGAGTAGTTGTTGGACATGGAGATCGACACATGAAGTACTTCCTGAGTTTCCATCCCCCGTCCTTCAAGGGTACTGGAACGCCAACGGATGCGGAGGACTGGTGGGTTCGTATTCAAGAACTGTTAAGGGCGGCAGAGACGCCAGAGGAAAAGAAAGCTGAGTATGCGGCTTTCATGTTGGAAGGGGATGCCAAGTTATGGTGGGTGGCCCATAGCGGCCGCCAGTTTCCGGGACGCACCCCGTCAGTGGAAGAGTTCGGGGACGCTTTTCTTAAGAGGTATATCCCCGTTTCAACTCGGTTGGCCCTGCAGAGACAGTTTTTGCATCTAATGCAGCGCGAAAAGACGGTGGACGAGTACGTGCAAGAGTTCACCCGTTTGGGTCGTTATGCGGGAACGACAATGGCTGATGATGTGGAGAGGGATAACCTCTTCTACCAAGGTTTGAGGGAGAATCTGAGGCAGCCCCTCATCTCCATGAAGAGGGCGGGATTTAATGAGTTAGTTGAAGCCGCCAGGAGTTTGGAGAATGATTTGGAGCGAACCCAACGCCGTAAGGGTTTTACTCCCAAGCAAGGGGAAGGGAAGCCTTCCCAATCTCATGGAAAGTCTGATGGGAGTAGGTGGAGGAAGAAGCCTTCCACTTCCAGATCTGGTGAGAGGAGCAACTGGACGCCTGGGGGTTCCCACTCTAGGGGACCGCCGACGTGCTACAACTGCGGGAAGGTTGGGCACATAGCCCGTGCTTGTCAGCAAGGGGGAGCGGGGCAAGAGTCAAAGCAGGAGCAGTCTGTGCGCTCGGGCCCCAGTGCTGCAGAGAAAGGAAAGATGGCGGAGTCGAGCGCTTCTCGGTTCCAACCGGTGCAACCAAGGGCCTACAACCTTGGACAACAAGAAGCGATCCGCCAGACGGATGTGGTGACAGGTATGAAGAGAAATTAAGTTTAAATTTTGTGCTTCATCCTTTTAGACTTTTGTGTAATGTCTATGTTGTAGGCTTCGTGTTAGTTTCCGGATACCCCGCTAGGGTATTGTTTGATACAGGAGCATCGCACTCCTTTCTTGCGGAGAGCTTCATCCGGAGAATAGGAATTGAGTCTTTCTCGTCGGGAGCAGAGCTGAAAGTGCGCATGCCCAATGGGTCATCTATGACCACCGGGGCTAAAGGGCGCATTCGTTGGGAACTAGACGGAGTTGTCTTCGCTCTGGAAGCGGCAGTGTTACCTCTAGTAGAGTTCGACGTCATTTTGGGTATGGATTGGCTTGCAGAGCAGCGCGCCAGTATTGATTGCCTTTCTAAGGTGGTGACCTTAAGGAGTAAAGGGCAAACTGAAGTCAAGTTTGAGGGCCTTGGTGGAGTGGCCTGTTCCCTGATATCGGCCATGCAGTTGGTGCGGGCGGTTAACCAGGGTGGTGTAGCGCTTGTAGCGTTATTGGAGGTTCGTCTCTCCCAACTGTCGATTGAGGAAGTGCCTGTGGTGGCAGAGTTCCAGGATGTGTTTCCGGATGAACTTCCTGGAGCGCCTCCTCGGCGGGAGATCGACTTCTCGATCGAGTTAGTGCCGGAGGCTAGACCGGTGTCACGTCCTCCATTTAGGATGGCACCAAAGGAGTTAGCGGAACTTAAGGTTCAGTTACAGGAACTGTTGGAGCAAGGGTATATTAGACCCAGTTCTTCACCGTGGAGCGCACCGGTGTTGTTTGTGAAGAAGAAAGACGGTAGCATGCGCCTGTGCATAGACTACCGAGAGCTTAATAAGTTGACCGTCAAGAATAAGTATCCGATTCCTCGGATAGATGATTTATTTGACCAATTGGTGGGGTCGATGGTATATTCGAAGTTGGACTTGAAGTCAGGCTACTATCAGCTACGAATTCGGGATGAGGACATACCCAAAACTGCTTTTGGGACAAGGTATGGACACTTTGAGTTTACGGTGATGCCGTTCGGGCTGACGAACGCACCATCGGTGTTCATGGATCTGATGAATCGGGTATTCCGGGAATACTTGGATTCTTTTGTGGTTGTTTTCATTGATGACATTTTGGTGTATTCCAAATCGGAAGTGGAGCATGAGACCCACTTGAGAATAGTTTTGCAAGTGTTGAGGGAGAATGAGTTGTATGCAAAATTCTCCAAATGCGAGTTCTGGTTAGAGAAGGTGGCATTTTTGGGCCACGTGATTAGTGGTGATGGGGTGGCAGTGGATCCAGCGAAAGTGGAGGCCATCAGAGATTGGCCGGTGTTGAGGACCGTGGCGGAAGTCCGAAGTTTTCTTGGACTAGCCGGGTATTATAGGAGATTCGTGGAGAATTTCTCGAAGATAGCTCTACCCCTCACCTCTCTCACTCGCAAAGACCATAAATTTGTGTGGACCCAAGAGTGCGGTCAAGCATTCGAGGCACTAAAGGAGAGGCTTATGATGGCTCCGATCTTGAGTTTACCGCAAGGGACAGATGGATTTCAAATTTTCAGTGACGCATCGGGATGCGGTTTGGGTTGCGTTTTGGTGCAACATGGGAAGGTGATAGCCTTTGGGTCTAGGCAGCTGAAACCTCATGAGAGGAATTACCCCGTCCATGACTTGGAGTTGGCGGCGGTAATCTTCGCGCTGAAAATTTGGCGGCATTATGTTTATGGCGCAAGAGTGGAGATCTTCACGGACCATAAAAGCCTGAAGTATCTCTTAGATCAAAAGGACTTGAATATGCGGCAACGCAGATGGGTTGAGTTTCTTGGAGACTACGAAGTGGCGATTCAGTACACGCCGGGTAAAGCCAATGTGGTGGCGGATGCGTTGAGTAGAAAGTACTCGGGGCTAGGAAATTGGATCGAAGCTCATGATGAGCGGTTGGTACGGGAATGGGAGTCCCTTGGATTGGAATGTGTTGCGAGGGGCGAGTCTAGCGTGGCTCGGTTGAACTGGATTGAAGTGCAAAGCGATTTGTCCGACCGTATTTGGGAAGCGACTCGGTTGGATGTGGAGTTTCAACCTTTTGTGTTGGAGTCTCAAACGGGCGAGAGCAGCACCTGGGAGATGATTGATGGGATTCTGAGGAAGGGCGGAAGGGTTTGTGTACCGCAGTTTGGCAATCTCCGTGAAGAGTTGATGTTTGAGGCTCACTTCTCAAAGTACTCCATTCACCCAGGCAGTACAAAGATGTACTTGGATATGAAGAAATCCTTTTGGTGGCCGGAGTTGAAGCGAGATGTGGCTTTGTATGTGAGTCGTTGCCAAACATGTGCCTTGGTGAAGGCCGAATGTCAGAAACCGGGCGGGTTCCTGAAGCCCCTTCCAATTCCTGAGTGGAAATTTGAGGACATTTCCATGGACTTTGTGCATGGTTTGCCTAGATCGCAGCATGAGAATGATGCTATTTGGGTGATCATGGATCGCCTAACCAAGGTGGCTCACTTCATCCCGAACCGGAAAGAGGACAGCGTGGAGAAGCTGGTGGAGTTGTATGTTCGGAACATTGTGCGACTGCACGGAATTCCGAAGAGCATAGTCAGTGATCGCGATGGACGATTTACGTCCAAGGATTGGAGACTTGTTCAGAAGAGCTTGGGCACGAAGCTAAAGTTCAGTACGACGTTCCATCCTCAAACCGATGGGCAAACGGAGAGGACGAACCGTACGTTGGAGGATATGTTGAGGATGTGCGTTCTCGATTTTGGCAAGAGGTGGGAGGATCACCTCTTCATGGTAGAATTTGCGTACAACAACAGTTTTCAAGCTAGCATAAAGATGGCCCCATACGAAGCTTTGTATGGGAGGCGGTGTCGAACGCCAATGTCTTGGGCAGAGGCGGGAGACACCAAACTTCTGGGAAAGGATGCGGTAGTTGACGCTTGTGAGATGGTACGGACCATCCAAGAGCGTATGAAGGTGGCACAAGACAGGCAAGCGAAATATTTTAATGCTCGTCACCGGAAGTTAGAATTTGCAGTTGGTGATTGGGTTTATCTGAAGGTCAAGCCGTTCAAAGGCGTCTCGCGGATTCGCCGACTCAAGAAGTTGAGTCCAAGGTTTTTGGGGCCTTTTGAAATTGTTGAGCGGATAGGAGAAGCAGCCTATCGGTTGGCATTGTCCGCAGATTTGAGTGGATTACATGACGTCTTCCACGTCTCCGTGTTGAGGAAAGCCTTGGTGGAGGCTAGCGTGGTGATTGAGCCGGCATCGGTGCCGATTGAGGAAGACTTGAGGACGCGAGTCCTTCCAATCGCTATAGAAGATTCGGAGATTCGGCAGTTGCGGAATAAAGAAGTTAAACTTGTGAAAGTTCGTTGGGACAACTGCGGTCGTGAGGAGTTCTCGTGGGAGCGAGAACAGGCCATGCTAGAAGACTATCCAGAACTATTTTTGTCAGGTACAATTTAAGTTTTGTACCCTTTTGTTTTGTAATTTCGGGACGAAATTCAGTTAAGTGGGGGAGAGTTGTAACACCCCAGTTTTTGCAAGAGGTTCAATCTGCTGTTCTGGAAAATTTTTGGGTTCTGGCAGGAGGCACACGGCCTGCGACACGGGCGTGTCGCAGGGCGTGTCGAGGCCGTGTCGACACTCGGCCCAAGTGTCGACACTTTGTGCTCGACAGAGTGTCGAGAGTGAGGCACACGGCCTGCGACACGGGCGTGTCGCAGGGCGTGTCGAGGCCGTGTCGACACTCGGCCCAAGTGTCGACACTTTGTGCTCGACAGAGTGTCGAGAGTGAGGCACACGGCCTGCGACACGGGCGTGTCGCAGGGCGTGTCGAGGCCGTGTCGACACTCGGCCCAAGTGTCGACACTTTGTGCTCGACAGAGTGTCGAGAGTGGGGCACACGGCCTGCGACACGGGCGTGTCGCAGGGCGTGTCGAGGCCGTGTCGACACTCGGCCCAAGTGTCGACACTTTTGCTCGACAGTGTGTCGAGACTGGGGCACACGGCTTGGGACACGGGCGTGTCCCAGGCCGTGTCACCTCTGGGGTTGGTGTTGGGGCCGTGTCGTTGGAGCTACACGGCAGGCCACACGGCCGTGTCACTGGGGACACGGGCGTGTCGGATTGAACACGGGCGTGTCGGATGCCCGTGTCTGATTCCAGGCGCGTCGATTTGAGACGGCGAATGAGGCACACGGCCCTGGACACGGGCGTGTGCCAGGCCGTGTTCGGCCCAGATCTTTTATTTTTCCAGGCGAATCGCAGCCAGTCTTTTTCTGGTTTTGGGATCTAACGGTTCAGGCCATCTCCTGGACAGTTAAGTCCGATCTTAGGGTTACAGATCCTCATTCTTTTTCAAGTCCTCTCTTTCTTAGTTCTTGAGAGAAACTAGAGCAAGGAGGAAGAAGAACTTTTGGGCTGTAGGAAGGGTTTCGGAGCTCCGAATCGCGAGCCGAGTCCGGATCCGTGAAGCTTAGACCATTGCGAAGTTTTCCATCCGGCTATTTTGCCATGGCAAGAAAGAGGAGTCGGAAGGTAACGACATCTCTCCTCTCGGTCTTTAGGATGCACGTTTTAGCATCATCTAGTTTTCTTTTCTCTAATTTTGGGCACCAAACTCTCAAATGAGAGGGGTTTTGGCTTGCCAAGTTTCAAGAGGAACTTCCGGGTCGATTGAGTCCGTCCCCGGCATATTTTGCATTAGAGATCCGCTTCGCTAGTGGATTAGGCATGGTGGGTGAAGCCGTAGTCGCGACCGTTAGTCCGACACGGTGATGTTGCATACGAACTTAGGGATTCGTAGAGGTTTCCGATGCGGCAAGATGCCGTTTGTGTTGTGGTGGTGATTGTCCCGTTTGCTTGAAAAGAGTACATGTAGTCGAACCCGGACAAGGTTAGCTCCTCGTGGTGGTAGATGGTTTCCTTGACAAGGTTAGCTCCAAATGAGAATGGAGATGGTTTCCTTGGTGGACAAGGTTAGCTCCGCACGAGTTGGAGATGTTTTCCTTGGTGCGCGGGAACGCTGCGGTACAAAGAGGGATTGCGATGTGTTTAGTCTTGGTTGTGTTGTGCCAAGGCGTGGCTATGTCTCCGTGGTCGGCTGGCTATCCCGTGACACGTGCGTCATGTGTGGAGAGTGTCCCGGCGAGACTAGTCCCCTTCTGTGAGACTGACGAGAATGCCAAGCTTGGGGCAAGCCCGGGCAAAGAGGCCATGAGCGGGTGGGGTCCAGCAAGGCTTCTTAGAATCGGTCAGTCTGGGGTTGTTGGAATCCTGACATGAGACGTCAGAGCTTGCAGGCAAGCCCGGGGCTAAGCCCACGAGCGGGTGGGGCCTTGGCAAGATTTCCATGTGGCGGCCTGTGCGCCGTGTGAGGGAGTTGTGTCTCCCTCAATGTTTGCGGCTTTATGCCAATTGGGGAAATGTGAGTACCCAAATGTTGTGATGTTGTGCTAGATGCATACGGTTTAGGGTACCTTGGGTGAAGCCCGGGTGTTGCATTCATGTTGCATAGTAGGCCCTTTCTTTATATGCTCAACCAGTAGAGAACATGTTTGTTGATTGAGACATCCAAGCCTGTTTTAATGTATTTCTATTTATAGAAATTTATATTGCATATGAAGTGCTGACTTGCAGGTTGGAGGGTTCCCCGGGGTCCGTTAGGGGCGGCCGGGAGGAGATGTGTTGTTACACAGTTTGAGGTCAGCCTTTGCTGACCCACGTTACTAATAATTTTTACAGGGCAAGGATCGCACGCAGGAGCTAGCACGCCGGCCAAAAAGGCCTAAGCCCATGAAGTGTTTTCTCTTTTGTAGCACTACTTTTGATGATGTATGTTTGAGACTATTTTGTCCGGCTTGCATGCCGAGGTAGACTAGGAGTGCTGAGCACATTCATGTTTGGTTGTACTGTTTACCCTTTTGGACATTTGATGTAAGGCCTTAAGGCCATTTGTTTACTCTTTTGGATTAGTGGATAACTTCTAGTTGTGCTTGGTTTTCCGCTGTGTTGTGCAAGTGTTTTGAGTTTGGGTAGCTATATCAACTTTTAATACTAAAGCTGTGGTGTTCGTATGTTGTGGGGCCCCGGCCGGACCCATATTATACGTCTATTACAGGGGAGGTGTTACAACTTTCCTCTCACTATATTCAGCTCCTCCTGAGACGCAAAAGCTTATTTGCCTTAGTTTTATAAATAGTAATCATTATATACATTTGCGATTGAGCGAAGGATTCCCACTGCCGTTGATTTTTCCTGTTTGGACAAGATATCATACAGATGTTGCAGAAGAGTAGGATATACCGTTCATCACACGATTGTAAGATCATCATGATATGCATATAATCACTTATTATTTTTTTGATTACATATACCACTTTGACGTAATATTAAATATGCTACATATGAAAAGTCACTCGAAGCATCCGAGTGGTGATCAAAGTGAAATTCCTTACCTGTTGCCCCTAGGTGGGTATAAATAGGCAAACCTTAGGAGTTACTACGGGTATGGGTTAACCGTGTACCCAAACTGACCTGTTAAGTCTCTGAACCCGTTATTCGTCCAAATATACACTAACAATCTCCTCCTATATTTGTGACAAATAACATGTACGTTTCAGAGTGCAGAAAGTGGAGAATATGAAAATAAGTTTCCGACTTTACACATTCAAAAAGAGTTAGCACATTTTAAAAGAAAAACATGAACATAAGTTTTAAACAATAATATAAAACATCACAAAAAATATAGCATACTTTTGAGTGTGCTTTAGGTATCACATCAGCCTATCGAGGGCATCCCAATGGTCTTGGCTAGGATTACGAGTGAATCTGCTTAACATGCCGACCGTAAAAGCTATGTCAAGTCTTGTGTAGATTATAGCATACATGAGACTACCAATCAGTTTAGCATAATCTAACTGTCTAATCGGAGCGCCATCATTGAGCTTCAAGCGATTATTGTAATCGTAAGGTGTCTCCACTACTCTACGTTTACTGTATCCCCACATATCTAACATGGACTTTATATATTGGCTTTGACTTAGGGAAATGCTATTTTTCTCAAAGCTCACTTGCATGCCTAGTATAGTCTCAGCTACACCTAAGTCTTTAATGTTAAACTCCTTCATTAGTTCTGACTTAACGTCATCCACTACGGATTGATCAGAACCAAGAATCAACATATCATCAACATAAAAGCATATTATAGTGACTTTGTTCGATCTATGACGTATGCAAAGATATTTGTCCGAGAGACTCCACATGAATCTCATGTTCCTTACACTATAGTCAAACTTCTCATGTCATAATTTTGGTGCTTGTTTAAGTCCGTATATCGATTTGATCAACTTATAGACCTTACTTTCGTGACCGTGTACTATGAAACCTTCAGGTTGACTCATGTATATTTCTTCGGTCAGATCTCCGTTCAAAAATGCAGTCTTAACATTCATTTGATGAACAATAAAGTTCTTAATAGACGCAATAACAAAGAGTATCCTAATGGTTGCTAAGTGACGCATTGGTGAATATACATCAAAGTAATCCACCCCACTAACTTGTGTGAAACCTTTAGCCACCAGG
The DNA here is from genome assembly GCA_039583875.1 of Platanthera guangdongensis. Taxonomy (NCBI): domain Eukaryota; kingdom Viridiplantae; phylum Streptophyta; class Magnoliopsida; order Asparagales; family Orchidaceae; genus Platanthera; species Platanthera guangdongensis. Next base: position 21,946,759 of record CM077152.1, read on the forward strand.
CGTGCTTTATACTTAGTTACGCTACCATCAGGATTGAGCTTCTTTTTCAGAACCCACTTACACCCTATAGTTTTAGCCCTTTTTGGCTTATCAACTAACGTCCAGGTGTTGTTCTAAAGCAAAGAGTTCATCTCTTCATCAATGGCCTCTTTTTAGAGTAGTGAATCTCTTGATCTCATCGCATCCTTATAGGTGGATGGATCGGCCTCAACGTGATAAGTGACAAAATCACTATCGAAGTTTCTGGTAGTTCTCTCTCCCATCGAAGTCCGTCTAGACTCTAGGACACTATCGTCTACCGGAACAGAATAGGAGGTGCTCGGTACTGATTCAGGTTCTTCCTCAGTAATAGTTACTTGCATACCTGAGATTGTCAGGTTCTTATCCTTAAGAAACTTATCCTCAAAGAACACATCATAAATAGATTTAATAATTATATTATTAGACAGGTCTAAGAATCTATCTGCAGCACTATCTTCAACAAAACCTAAGTAGACACACGTGTTGGTCCTAGGTCTAAGTTTAGACCGTCTAGGGTCAGAGACCCTGACATAGGATATAAAGCCTCAGGTCTTAAGTTTAGTTAATGTCGGGGGTCTCTTAAACCAAAGCTCGTAGGGTGTGACGTCTAACTTAGCATGAGGGACTTTGTTCAGAATGTTGTTTGTAGTTAAAACTGCTTCTCCCCAATAGGCAGTAGGCATGCCAACAGTGAGTAACATAGAATTCAACATCTTTGTTAACGTTCTATTCTTTAGCTTGGCTATATCATTTGATTGGGGTGAGTAAGGAACAATGGTTTCTGCTATAATCCCTTGAGAGGCAAGGAAACCCCGGAACTCACTGGATATGTATTCTCCTCCTCGATCACTTCTAAACCTTTTTATTCTCATGTCTAGTTGGTTTTCTACCCTGGTTTTGAAAAGACAAAACTTTTCAAACGCTTCATCTTTAGTTTTAAGAAGATAGATGTGATAGAACCTAGAGCAGTCATCTATAAATGTGATCATATACTTCCTTCCTTCTCTGGTGACAAAACTTTTAAAGTCACATATATCAGAATATATAAGCTCTAGGGGTGTTGTGCTCCTAGTAACCGCACTAAAAGGTTTCCTAGTGATCTTGGTCTGAGCACACATGTCACATTTCTCAGGCTGTGACTTAGTGTTTAATGTGATCTGGTGAGTTATAGCTATTTGGAACATTTTCCTATATTTCACGTATCCTAGTCTCTCATGTAGAGTCTTAGGGCTAACTAAGTTTGTTTGAACTTGTTGAACTAATTCATTTGCTAGACTTAGTCAGTACATCCTATTTTGGACGTATATACATCCAAAATAGTGTGGGTTAACCGATAGTGTTACTCTACCGCTACAAAAGTAAATGACATACCAGCATCACATAATAGACTAATAGACACTAAGTTAGCAGCTAAGGAAAGAATAAATTTGACGTTCTTTAAAATTAAAGACTTACTTGAGGATAGCAACAAATTTCACTACAACAAATTCATTATACGGTGACATTTTTTATGCCTTTAGTGACGATTTTTAAGCGTCGCGATAGTTTTTGTGACGTTTATAAAAACGTCACAAAATCGTCGTGATTGTGGCCATCACCGTAGCTCATTGCGACGCTTTCATAAAAAAACGTCACGATTTGCAATTGCTCTATCGTGACATTTTTTAAAAAAAATGTCATCATAAATAATTGATCTATCATGACGCTTTCTAAAAAACGTCGAGGAAATATTAACTCTACCACTACGTTTTTGCAAAATGTCACTGCATTAAAAACTCTACAATAACGTTTTTCGAAAAAAAACGTCGCGAAAAAATAATTATAAACACACCACTTATCATCCAACACTTCCTCTTCCACATTTCTTTCTACATATCATCAACACAATATACATCTTTTTTGAGCATTTTCGAGCACATATGGGTGTATTAGCAAGTGTCTGAGAGTATCCAGGAGTATCCGAAATTTTTTAATTTATAATTATATTTTGGAATGCATAAGGCCATTGCAAGTACCTATGCTTCCTAGCTCCAAGGCTCCATGGAACAAAACATCAAGTCTCTGGAAATTTTTAAGAAGTCTATCACAATTTCTGGGAGCATCATCAACAAGGAGCTCAACCATGACAACAATTTCAGAATTAATAGTAGCAAAAAACTGAGAAATGACTATCCTCATATCAATACACATGGATTTGGAGTAATATTATAACAACCAAAAAGTGTTTTCTAGCATTGGAAGGACTTCAAAAAAAGGATATCCGTTGTTTCCAATATACGACATATTGGCATTCATAGGGTCTCAAAAAGATCTTGTTACTACAACCCAAATCTTGAAAGAAATGATCACATATTCCACCACAGTGAGCTAGCTAAATAAACCTGGAATGGACAAGCCAGCACAAGCTTAATGTTTAAAGAAATCAAATGTACATGTTGAACCCAAAAAATTAGAAACTTCATGCAATCCCGATTAATTGCATGAGGGCCGTGTGGAGAGAGCAGTGTAGAAGGATCCAAGAAGGCATATACAGACACCAAAACCATCATCAAGTAAATCCACATTGATTTAAACATACACCGAAACAATCTGAAATCAATAACTATCAGCATCAAGACAAATTTGATCAAATTTTTACACATGCACTATAATGAGTCCACACCTCTGAGTCATATTGTAACATAACAATTGTGCAAAATGTCACTGTATTAAAAACTCTACAATAACTCTACAATAACGATTTATGCTTCCAAACTAGCAGAAAAAATAAAACTTAGTTTTAATCTTCTAAGAGACATTTTATCATACATCTTGAATATATATATATATATATATATATATATATATATATATATATATATATATATATATATATATATATATATATATATATATATATATATATATATATATTTTAGTGTAAAACAAAGCATTGTATGCCAACCATGCTTGCATTTACAGCAGCCCAATGGCTAAGAATCGGATATCAAATAGGCTTCAACTTTTCTTCAATCATCTTGTACCTGCATAAATTTTGAGTAGATAAGAGTGCAATTGACTTTAAAAAATGCACTTGACACTCCTATGCAATCAATTTTGAGTTTAATAAGAGTGCAATTGACTACAACTTGCAATCAATTTTAGAACCCAAATCCACCTAAACCCCAAAACAATCACAATACGTGTAATGGCCAAGTGTTGTTATTCATACCTTCCAGCAAGAACACCGGAATACTCGGGCTCCGAGGCGACACTAAACCGGAACTGGAGGCAATCTACAACAGCCAGGTAGAGAGATCAAGCAAAACCAGTCGGATTCGGAGGAGACGTCGCCAATTTGTGACATGAATAGAAATTCACAGCATAACCCTAAACCCATAACCGATCAAATTTTGATATTCAGAAATCAGAACAACAATCATGAAAAGGGATGAAGGATATGAGGAAATATACATTTATGCTATTCTCAAGTTTTGATATTCGTACCTTTCAGCGAGAACACTGGAGTCGGGCTCGGAGGCAACGTGAAACATGAAGTGGAGGAGATCTACAACAACCAAGGGGAGAGATGGAGCGAAACCGGTCGGATTCGGAGGAGAAGAGAGGTCGCGATGGCTAGGGCACGAAGATGAGAGGTCGCGATGCCATAGCCGCGGCGAGTTTGGAGGAAGAACAGGTAGGTCGAAACTCCTTCACCGTCGTTGCCGAGCAAGAGAAACTCCTTCACCGTCGTTGCCGAGCAAGGGAAACTCCTTCGCCGCCACCGTCATTGCCGCAAGCGTGGAGGAGGCCGCTTAGCCGTCTTTGGTGGCAAGATGCTGCGTCGTCGCTGAACTGAGGAAGGCGGCGGGATGGGGAATCGGGGTCGGCCGTAGAGGGACGAAACGAATTAGGTTTCGTTTTTTTCCTCTATTTTTCCGGTCCATTACCTCCACTGAACAGGGTCAATTATAACCCAAGAATACCATTTTATTTCCTTTTCATTATACCCGTAAATTTTCCTTTTCATTATACCTGTCAATACCACTTTATTTCCTTTTCATTTATAGCCAGATTTCCTTTTCATTCATTTCTAAAAATTTTGAACTTAATCTTCTCCAATATATTTTAATTTCCTACCAAAAATAATTTATAGAGTATTATATGCGCTCCGTTAAATAATTTGGTGCCAAAATTTTGAACTTTATCTTCTCCAATATATTTTGGTTTCCTTCACCGTCATTACTCTTACTAGGGGCATTTGATTTGATACGAGGTTTGGATATCGCATCTTGAGATTATTTATCTAAATGTAAACATGATGTCATGCACTTCATGCTCGATTACTAAATGACATGATTGTAATGAAAATGTTTTGAACTTTTTGATAACAATTTTTTTATAAAAATCTTATGTTTTAATGACGTTTTAAAAATAATCGTCACTAAAACTGAACATTTATATTGACGTTTTTTCATGAAAAACGTGGCTAATATTATTATTGGTATTAACGACGTTTTTTTTATAAAAAGCGTTGTTAGATAGAAATCAAACGGTGACGCTTTTGCAAACGTCGCAATAAAAACGTCACTGTAAAGTGCATATCTAGTAGTGAAAGTTGCGTTCCCCACCTTCAGTACGTCAGCTATCTCGTCATTGGCCACCGTCACAGACTCTTTCACAGTAGTGAGCCCTGTCATAAGAGCAGAATTGTTACAAACGTGACACGTCGCCCCCGAATCCAGGTACCACTTTGTGCTGACATTAGCGTTTCCGACCATTGCAACAAAGTCGGAAGACTCAGCTTGGCTAACCATATTAGCTTGGTTGTCATCTTGTGGTTCTTTTGTTCTTTCCCTTTTAGGGAGTCTGCAATCAAATGCGTTGTGTCCCTACTTGTTGCAGTTTAAACACTTGCCCTTGAATTTTTTATTGCGTTTGTTAGGGCCTGTAACTTGGGAGCTACCATGGGAGGGTCTGGTCCTCTTAGGGTTCGACACATGTTTAGAACTAATGAGCATGTTAGTCGCAACCTTCTATTTGCTAACAGTTTCTAAAGTGTGTCAAGTCCTATTTTCATCCTTAATGCGAATAAATCGCTTGAGGTCATTAAGACCTACCTGCATCTTCTTGCGGTACATCTCAGTTTTAGAGTTGTACCACGTAGAGGGCAGTTTAAAAATAATCGTGCCAGCAACAAAACTGTATGACAGAGAAATATTCTCATTATGTAAAGAATCTACTAGAGCTTCAAAATCCGATACTTGAGGGAGAATGACCTTCGCCTCGTCGAACATGAAGGAATGGAATTTGTCCACCAGGTGCGGCTTGGACAAATACTCCTCTTGCCTGAAGTGCTCTTCCAGTGCCTCCCAGATTTCCTTGGCGGTCTTCATTTTGATGTACGTCTTTGCCAGGCTAGAGGACAGACAGTTCAGCAGGTAGTCGCGGCAGAAGTCCTCATCACCGATCCACTGGGCTTCCTCTTCAGTTCCCATAACGTCAGCACGATAAGACTTAATTGTGCAGAACACGTTCAGATATTTCATTCCAAACTGGTATTCAACTTCCAGTTGTTGAATTCTGTCGCTGTGAATTTCTCCAGCTTTATCATCGGGACCGGAGAGGAGAAATTTGTTCCTTTCATCATGTTGTGTCACTTTGCAGAATTCGGGAACCAAAGTAATAAAAACTCTCGGTTCCAACAACTAGGAATTTCGATCGGCCACAGTAGTGCAAAGCTTCCAAACACAAAAATCCAGCAAGATGTAGATCTCCTCCAAACTGGAAACCGTGAGCAGATTGGCGAGATCTTGAGACAGCAACCGCTCCTTCGCAGGAGGAATATGCCACTGGACGAAAACCTTTGTTCCAGATCGGCCGGGTTTTTCCCTATCAGCGGCGACAATTGAGAGTAGTGACAATGGAAATGAACCGTTCCTGTTTCTCCAGGCGGCGGGATGGAGCAAAGGATCCGAGATAGAAAGAATGTCGAGAGTTGGCGGTGGGATTTTCCCTCTTCTTGATCAGAGCACCGACATCATTTCTTCCCTCTCCGATCGAGATGTCGGCCTCCTTCTCCCGATCTAGATGGCGGATGTCGGATGCTTCCTCATTCTCTCGGTCGAGTTCAGCGGTGGCTTAGAAAATTCGGAGAAACAAGAAAGAAAAACCAGCGGCCGGAATCCTTTTCTCGAATCAAGATCGGCGGCACTGCACAGTGCAGCGACGTGCTTTTCCTTCCACGAACGAGCGCCGACGGGTTCTCGTTTTCCTGTTCCGATTTCAGGCAGCGAAAAACGAAAACTTTCCTCCTGATCCAGGCAGCGGAAACCTCCGAATTCAGAAACGGGAGCAATTACGGGATAATGGAAAGGGGAACGAGATGCGTGAGCGACCGGGCAGCTGTTTCGAGCATGAAAAGTCACTCGAAGCATCCAAGTGGTGATCGAAGTGGAATCCCCTACCCGTTGGCCCTAGGTGGGTATAAATAGACAAACCCTTAGGAGTTACTATGGGTATGGGTTAACCGTGTACCCAAACTAACCTGTTAAGCCTCCGAACCCGTTATTCGTCCAAATATACACTAACAACATATGCAGATTAGAAGATAGTGTGTGACTTCCGAATCAATTTATAAAGTTTTAGTAGTACGCAAAAACGGTATGCCCTCTAACAACATTTGTAAACAAATCATTTATAACTTTTTAAGAGAATCTTATATACAATTATGTGTTAACTTTGATTTTGCAGGAAAGCTTTATTTTGGGGAGATCGAGATATGGACAACTATTTAAATAGGCGTTTAATTGAATTTTGTATAAATTATTATCTACATGACTTTTTGGATTGTGTTTATTTTGTAGGACTATGGACTGTTATCTCTGTTTTTGAGTTAATCTACTAATTAACAATGTTTTGTTATTATAAAAAAACTTAATCTTTGGGCTGCCAATATCCATTGGACTGTCAATAGCCATTTGTTGGGCTGTCATTGTCTTTGGACTGTCAATAGCCATACATAGGCTGCCAATATAAACGCCCAACGAAATTTTGGAGCTAGCTTTCACTATCTCACAAGACACCCTCGATGCAGTGTAGTAGTCAAAATCCATTCTCAGCAAGATGAATTCAAATTTAGGCTATATTTGGTTTGGCGATGGCGGGTGTATCAGGTGGGTCGAAATGCCACTTTCGAATCGGAGGGGAGAGGTGGGGGTCAAAACGGAGCGGATCAGGGCCGTTTCCTCCTTTCTGCAGGTGCAAACAAAGCAAACGTCGTCGACGGCCGTTTGTTTACCCGCCGCCCGACATCGTTTACTCCAAACGGAGGCGGCGAAATGCCGAACCAAACGAACCCTAACTGTCTATTTTGCAAAATTTTTGTGATGGAGGGGGACTAGCTCACCCATAGATATGCCCTTTGTTGGAGTGTGCTCGAAGCATCCGCGTGACCGTCAAGTTTGAAACGATCTCATCGTTGCCCCTGCCATGGGTTTTTTTAGGCAAACCCTAAATATCCGACTGCGGGTTATTGGATTCCTATCAGATCTTAACCGCAACCCATTAAACACCCGTCACACCTATTTCAATATATTTCAACAATCTCCTCTTATATTGTAAATATGTGTTAGCACAGTACATGCTACTTAAACAATAGTTAATAACGACTAAAAAGTGAGTTTTTAGAAAACATAAATATGAGTTTTAGAATACATAATATCTAAACTCAAATAAATATTCTCAAACATAACAGTAGGAAATCTGAAAGAAAAACTTAAACTGAAAATTGATCTATGAAAACAACAGATCATCTTCATCCGGTTCGAAATCAACATTCTCTCCTTCAATCTTCATTTGATCTGCAAACAAAACACCATAAGAATATCATGAGACAAATCTCTATGTATTCTAACATTTGCTAATAAAAAATTAAAGGTATTAGTTCTAGCAGTAAAAGAACGTAATACTTTAAGCATGAATAAAGACTCACATATTAGCATCTCTATCTAATTTACACAAAATTAGAAAATTGATTTCATAGAATCAAACTATGTTTCATCGATTATTAAGATTATTATTCACCATTTCACAATTGTGTTATATCATCAAGTTAGGAACGATACAACATGTTGTGACCATCATATCATCAAGTTTGGAATGTACACCAGTAGATGATCGAACTGCTCGAGTGCGATGATGCGTATCGCTTGGAATTTGGCAAGGGGTCTCAGTCTCGGAGGTTACTAGAGTGCGATGATCTAGGCGTGGAGGATGCCTCAGATGATGATGCTGACGTCGACGTTGAGGGGCGATCCCATTGTACCCTTTTTGTTTGTTTGCTTCGCCTTTACTTTATCTTACTGGTGTACCTTTGCACCGTCACACTAAGATCTTACCCACGAGGCAGTTTTTGTTTAAACAGATGCACTCTTTTTCATATCGTTCATGTTTTGGCTGTTCTTTGGTGTGCGTACACTTTTGGCCGAGTAGCGCTTAACTTGAACGCTGTCATTTTGTGCTGGTTGTTAGCAGGGGGTATTCATCCGCTTTCATTTTGGTAGGACCAGAGCACGCTTGATTAGGAGTTGGTGGTGAGGAACCCTTATTTGGTTGCGCCTCAAGAGGACCGAGGTCTGTCCAAATGGAGGTGACAAAGAACCTTTATTCGTTCACACCTTAGGATAATCGAGGTTCATCCAGGTGGAGGTGGTAAAGAACCTTTGTTCGTTTGCGCCTCAGGAGGACCGTGGTCGGTCCAGGTGGAGATGATGAAGAACCTTTGTCCGTTCACGCCTCAGGAGAATCGGGGTTTGTCCAGGTGAAGGTGACAAAAAACCTTTATTTGTTTATGCCTCAAGAGAACCGGAGTTCGTCCAGGTGGAGGTGGTAAAGAACATTTGTTCGTTCGCGGCCCAGGAGAACTGAGAGTTCATTCAGGTAGAGTTGGTAAAGAACCTTTATTTGTTCATGCCTCAGGAGGACTGAGGTTTGCTCGGGTGGAGGTGACAAAAAACTCATGTTTATTCACGCCTTAGGGAGGACCAGTGTCCTTTCGGGCGGAGGCGATAAAGAACCTTTGTTTGTTCGCGTCTCAAGAGAATCGAGGTTCATCCAGGTGGAGGTGGCGAAGAACCATTGTTAGCTCGCGCCTCAGAAGGATCTGAGTCCGTCCGGGTAGAGGTGGTGAAGAACCTTTGTTCGTTCGCCCCTCATGAGAACCGAGATTTATCCAAGTGGAGGTGGAGAAGAACCTTTATTTATTCGCGCCTTAGGAGCACCAGAGTTTGTTCAAGTGGAGGCGACGAAGAACCTTTGTTCGTTCGTGCCTTAGGAGGCTCGGGTTTCGTCCGGGTGGAGGGGGCAAAGAACCTTGGTTCATTTGCGACTCAAGAGAATCGAGGTTTCTTCAGGTGAAGGTGGCTAAGAACCTTTGTTCGTTCATGCCTCAGGAGCACCATGGTTCATCTAGGTGGAGTTGGCGAAGAACCTTTGTTCATTCGCGCCTCAGGAGGATCAGGATCCGTCCGGGTGGAGGTGGCGAAGAACCTTTGTTCGTTCGCGCCTCAGGAGGACCAGGGTCCGTCCAGTTGAAGGTGGCGAAGAACCTTTGTTCGTTCGGCCTCAGGAGGACCAGGGTCCGTCCGGGTGGAGGTGGCGAAGAACCTTTGTTCGTTCGGGCCTCAAGCGGACCGGGGTCCGTCCGGGTGGAGCTGACAAAGAACCTTTGTTCATTCGCGCCTCAGGAGAACCGAGGTTCGTCCATGTGGAGGTGACGAAGAACCTTTGTTTGTTCGCAGCTCAAGAGATCCGAGGTTCGTCCAGGTGTAGGTTGTAACATCCCGATTTTTATTGGGCCGCCAGAACCCTAGTGGACCCACTAAAAGTAACCCGAACCACTACCAGTGACCCACAACGAGGTAGGAGATGACCTTAGATGGGGAGATGGAGCTAGAAAACTCTGATATGAGTTCTATTAGTTCATATGACTTCGTATGGTCGATACGAATGTATTGGAACTCGTTGCTTCGCAATCCGAGGTCAGACGGTGAAATTGAACGTTTTGACCGGTTTAGGGCGCCGCGACGTGCAAAACTGGAATTTTTAGCAAACGAACTCTGATTCGGTCTCAGTCAGTGATTTTTGATTCGTATAGTCAATACAAAGTCAACATAGTTCACCCTATCAGTTTTGACGATGGGTGGTCAATTTGTGGTCAAATCGAGCATAGTCGTGCATCGAAAAGCGGGCGCACAACAGTTATGGCACTACACCCCAACTTTGGCCCGATCCCCGATGACTTGGGCTTACTTGGACTTTGGCCAGCAAGGGGGATCCACTTAGGGTTGACTTTGGTCAAACCCTCCATTTAAGCTCTTTTTTGGAATTTTTTCCCCACGAGGAGTGCACCTCTTCTCCGTGGTTAACACGATCTCCTTTTCCTCTAGTTTTGGGCTTTCCTCCACAAGCAATTAGGGTGGAAATGGGCCTTATAGAAAGCCCAATAGCAACTCCCACTCCCCTCTTCTTCTTCTCTTTGCTTAAACCCAAGCCCACCAAACTTCTCCTTCCCCTAAATGAAGCCAAGTGGATGCACTGGACCCACAGATGGATGCCACCTGTTTCCTCCCGCTAGAAGAGGGGAGGAGGAACTCTTCTCTATTGGGATTAATCCCACATTAGCCCCAAGCCAAATGGCCCCCTCCCCCTGCATATAAAAGATCATGCCTATCCCATCTCCTCTCACACAGCTCAGGCGAGCTTCCCCCCATCACTTGCCGGAACCCTAGCTCGCTGAAAATCTAAACCAAAAATCCTGCCACCCCCCGTCTCCGCCATCCTCCAATAATAGCTCGGCCAAGTTCCTCCTGAGCCCCCCAATTCCGGGTGGAAGCTCTTCCCCTCTCCATCCTCCACCCCTTGGACGATCTACATGCCTCCTCCGACCACCCGAGCGTCGCAGACGCAACCCGAGCCAAGCTCTAGGCTCAGGATTTGGCCGCACAAGAGGAGTGCCTCCCAACGCTGGGAGTGGACATGGGGTGATGATTCATCACCATAGGAGACCATCCCTGGCGGTGGAGGGCGGCGGTGCCGCCAGAAAATGCGATTCAAGCGGCACACATAAAGAATAATTTTGTTGTTTTCATTTCTACGACGACGACCGACGGTGCTAGGCCGCCAGACCACCGTCGTAGGGAAACTCGACCCCCCGTCGCGCAGGCCGACATTGGTATTGTGGCCGGATAGCCACCTGAGAGGTGGGGCGACACGACATTGCCGGGAGCAGAGCATCCGCGCCGCCCCGCTCTCGGGATGAAGTTTTCCGACAGTGGTCGACGACGCTGGGCCGTCAGACCACTGCCCAGTGCTCGCCAGCCCCCGACGAGCCGACCGAGCTCAATACCGAAGGAATCCGGCCACCAACCAGCGATGTAAGAGGCTTCCACCACCACCATCATCGCCGATGAGCAGCACCAACCGTCCGATCTTCTTGATGAAGATCGGACGATCAAGATCAACATAAAACTGTGCACCACGTGTTAATCTGAACCCCCATAGTGGATCCGCGCCGGATCCGCTGTGGGGACAGAAGATTAAATCTCCCTGTTCAGCTCAATCTATGTCACATGAATCTTTTTTGATTTGGCTATTAGCAGACCAAATATTGAACAAAAACTTAGTGATTTTTAAAGAAAAATCTAGGCGCCTTGAGAAAAAGTTTTGAACATGAAATTTGTTCCCAGATAAATTTGTTCAAATTTTTTGGGAATTTTAAAAGTTGGTTTGATATCGCGCACAATAATATTTGGGTAATTGGCAAAGTGCACTGTTTTTTGGCAAATGCACCCCAAAAATTTAAAATTGGCAAAATGCATTCTCCAAAGTGATTTTTTTGGCAATGTACACTTTTGATAAACAAAAAATGAAATGATGAAAATATACGGAGGGCGCACATTATCAAGAAAACCAACTCTGAATGATATATTTTGTCATTTTTTAATTTTCGTGATCCATTTTGTCAAAAACAGATATTTGAAGGACCAGGTTTCTCCATTACCCGCACGGTTTAATACTTTCATTCTCCACGCTTTCATGATAATGACGGCCGCCCGTACCTCTTGAATTTCTGCAGTTCCAAAAGAAGCCCCAAATCTCCATCCTATCTCGCTGCCTTCAAGGAAGAAGAAACAGATCGGATCTGATCTTCTCAGCGATGGCCTCAGACGAAGGGAAGAAGATTTCCTTGAGGAGCTCGGATGGCGAGGAGTTCGTCGTCGATGAAGCGGTGGCGCTGCTATCGCAGACGATCCGTCATATGATCGAGGACGACTGCGCCGAGGGGATCCCTATCCCAAACGTCAACAGCAAGATCCTAGCTAAGGTCATAGAGTACTGTAAGAAGCACGTCGAGTGCACCCCTTCGACATCTTCTACAGGCGACGACAAAGCCATTGAGGAGGAACTCAAGAGCTGGGACTCTGACTTCGTCAAGGTGGATCAAGCCACTCTCTTCGACCTCATTCTGGTCTGCCTCCGATCCTTGCCAACTTTTCCTTACTTTTATTTTAGTTAAATTTGTATGTTACTTCTAATTGATTAGTAACAAGATCCAGGGAAGCATTATCTATACTTCTTATCTCTGAATATTGACTCCATCCAAGACCGCCAAGTACCTGGATTTTGTGCAACCTGCGAAGTACCTGGATTTTGTGTAATCTGTTGTCCAGTCTTCTCATTAAGCCATCGGTGATGAGTCTGCATGTTGCACTTTCATCTTGTTAGCCTTTTGCATAATAATATCGTTACATACACAAGGTTTATCACCTTAGTATATTTTGCTAAATTGACTCGGCCACTGTAACGGTCCAAGCCGTTACAGATTCTCCGGCGAGATCACCGGAGACGGAAGGGAAGAAGGGCAAGGCCTTCGGAGGCTATTACTGGCTACAGCTACTCCTAATCTAAATTAAAAGGAAAACAAAATACATTCTTATTCATTTCCTCCCTTAAACTATTACAGAGACTACCTATTTATAGTCATGTAATGACCATAGTCATTAGTTGTTAGCCACGTGGCTAACAACTGTTACATTCCTTCCCTTCCCATTTAAACGACGACCTCGTCGTTTGATTCCACCAGGATCAAAGACCCAAATGACGCGCGGAATGTATATGAGAACAAAGTCTGCGTCCTGAAGTTTGCTTATTGGCGGCTCCACTTGTGCATAGGGTATCGATACGGTGCATCCTCCTGGATCAAAGATCTGAACTGCCCACGTTGATACATGGCTGCGGGAACACATGTCATCATGTGGTTGACCAACTTGAGTAACGTGTGCAAGAGAGCCCATGATGACGTTAGAGTTCGGCTGATGTTGCATCAATTCCTCCAATGGCGGCAAAACCGTGTTGTCGGAATTATCAGGAACAACCGGCACAAATGACAACACCTCCATTGGTGATGAAACCAAGTTTGCCGTAATTGGTGCATCAAAAAGATTGTTTGCTTGGATGACTTCGTGTTCCTCTTTCTCAATGCAAATAATCACCGGAGCTTGTTGTGTCCATTGTTGAGTATCAATGTCCTCAATAATTTCATGCTTGTCCTCTATACTCCTATTTGAATGAGCATCTCCCATGGAAGTGCTTGAGTTCGGTAGTAGGGTCGCATTAGGTAGAGCGTCGGTGGCGCTGCCTAAGTTTGAAGCGATTGTAGCAACACATGCAATTGGAGCGACGTTGGCGGCGCGTGCAATTGGAGCGATGATGGTGTTGTAGGAGCTTGGAGAGACGTGGCGCCGTATGATCCTGGCGCGATGACGGCGCCGTATGATCCTTGCGCGATGGCGGCGCCGTATGATCTTGGAGTGGATGCGCCGTAAAAACTAGGGGTGGCCGTGCTATATGAGCTTGGAGCAAAGACGGCATGCGACCACGCAACTCCAAAAGAAGATGGCTGTCCAAGAATGTTTGTTGGCGGCGTTCCAAAGATTTGTGGATGTGCAGCCCATGGTGCAGTAGAAGATCGTCCTGGACCCATTTGTTGTCCATAGTGCATTTGTCCAGGGATATCATAATACGATCCTCTTGTGGCAAATGGAATGTTATGTGCTTCCTTTTGGAAATTATGAAAATTGTTGCCGGATGTTGATGATTTGAATAGGGATACCATATCTTGGCGTAATAAACACATTTCTTGTCTCACTTGTTCGGTGGATTGTTGAAGAGTCAGATGGAGCTTTAACATTTCGGCTTCCAATCTTGAAAAATTCTGCGATTGTTCTGCTTGCCTGTTCTCCATTGTCTTCCATAACTCCCGCTGTTCGAATGCGAGTTCCTTCAAGCGGGTGTTGGGCGGTAGTGAATCGTTGCTGGCCATAGTGACGGAGGGTCAACGAGCGCCCCAAATGTAAGACAGGTCGGCAGTGGCGTTCCTTGCTTGTTCCCGGCGAGTTCGTTGTTCGTGAACGAAACAATCCTGCCGGAGTCGCCGACAAGATCTGGAAGGAGTTCGATCTCCGACGATGTAGTAGCGGTTGGTCCGGCGAGGAGGAGATCACTGAACAGGTGTTCTGGAATGAAGAAGATGATGCCTTCGTTAATAAGTTAATAACTCTGGTCAGGCCGGCGGCGGTGGAGTGAGGTTCTTGTGTGTTTCCGGCGAGTTCGCCGTTGTGGGGTTCTTGGTTGGAACAGTAGATCAAGAATAGGACGGCGGCAAGGTCGTCGAGACTGAGAAAGATGGGTGGATGTCCTTCCGCTACTGGAGGGAGAAGGATGGCCGGAGTCCGGCTTTGCTGCTCTGTCTTGATGTTTCTTGATGTGGTGCTGGATCGGTGGATACTTCGCCGTGGCAAGGAGCAAGAAATCAGAGATACTTCGCGTGGCCGGAGGATGCAGATCTCTCAACAGGTGTTCGAGAGCAGAGGTTTGAAACGAGGCGGAGGCGGCGCAGCGGTGGCGGAGGCGGCGCAGCGGTGGCGGAGGCGGCGCAGCGGTGGCGGAGGCGGCGCAGCGGTGGCGGAGGCGGCGCAGCGGTGGCGGAGGCGGCGCTGCGATGAGGCAGTGAGGTTGCTTTCTTGATTGCTGATGGCGGGCGGCGTTTCTAGAGGTTCCCGGAGAGCAAGAAGGTGGAGAGCAAGAATGGCTGTTCCGGCAGGGGCGGCGTGGAGGATGAAGCGGCGGTGGTGGCGGGAGATCTCAACGAGAGCACCAATGTAACGGTCCAAGCCGTTACAGATTCTCCGGCGAGATCACCGGAGACGGAAGGGAAGAAGGGCAAGGCCTTCGGAGGCTATTACTGGCTACAGCTACTCCTAATCTAAATTAAAAGGAAAACAAAATACATTCTTATTCATTTCCTCCCTTAAACTATTACAGAGACTACCTATTTATAGTCATGTAATGACCATAGTCATTAGTTGTTAGCCACGTGGCTAACAACTGTTACAGCCACAATATAAGTAGTAAAAATATAGGGGAAATATGGATTTAAGTTACAGAAACATGAACTCACTTAAATCTTCCATTTTCCTTTCTCATTTATAGGATTCAGTGTCCATTACTTCTCTTGATGCCATCTCAATATCAGATTTTGGAACAAAATGTTAATTATATGCCTTCTGATCATCTCCGCCCTAAATGTTCCCGACGAGTTCTCCTTCTGAGTTCTGCAGGCGATATCCTCTGGTCTTAAGAGCTTTCAGGACCACGAATGGTCCTTCCCATCTTGGGTTAAGCTTCCCGATGGCTGTAGATCTTCCTGCGACGTCAACTTTTTCAACTTGAGATCTCCCTTTTGAAACTTCTTGATCTGAACATGCTTGTTGAAGCATCTCACCATCCTCCACTTGATCTCTTTCCGCCGAGCAGTGACGAGATCCCAAAGTTCTTCGATGAAAGCAAGGGAAAGCCTCCACGTTTCCTCATTGTCAAGACGTCATTCCTCCTCTCCATCCCCTGTTGTTATCACCCTTGAACTCCTGACCTCGAACTCCATGGGGATAAGACCTTCCGAGCCGTGTGACATCTTGAATGAATTGTCACCCGTCGCAGAGTATTTGAGTTATTTTGGGTATTTTGTAAATGGACGGAGTGTCGTATAAACTCCTTGTTGCTCTAGGGTTTAAATATTCTGAAATTCGGAAACTAAATTCCACCCACTTTCTGTAACCTCCTATATTTTTGATAAGGAGAAAAATCCAACTGCTGCTGCCCGTGGAACGTGTGATGTTAGACCATCTTGGGGTGAACCACATAAATTTGTGTCTTATGTGTTGTTAATTTCTATTTCGTTTTTCCTTCTACTTGAATTCCCATAACACAAAACTCGCAAAAGCTTGGTCAGTGTACCTCTGAAAATAATCTACACACATGTACCTTTAATTTAAGTCCCCATATCATACAATATTAGTTTCAGTTTAGAGAGAAATGTAAACACAACCTAATATCACTGAAATTAGAGAATATAAAGACAGGAGGACCTCAAACTCCAGCTCCAAATGCCTCCAGAAGGCAAGTATAACCCCAAAATGGTCATAACAGTGCGGTTTTTCCAGCAAAACAGTCAGCTTCAGGACCCAACCGAGGAAGGAAAAGATGCAAAAGGGGGGAGAAGAAGAAGGATCAAGTTTGAAGGAGCAGGGAGACAAATTATTCTTAATTTACCATATCTCAAGTTATCTGCTATCTCACATATAAACCACTAATCATGGACTTCAAAATTGATCAAGAGGATAGGATCAAGCGAACAAAAATGTCACTAAGGGCAATTATAGAAATTCATCTCTATGCTACCAGTGCATTCACCAGCTGATCACTAGAAATCCAACATTGTGCTAAAAAAAATTACCAATCAAAGAAATCATAGAGAAAGACCCAAGCTTCATCAAGGTTTACCTCAATTGAAGGTCCTATTAGATCAAAGAAATCAACATGAAAGGCCCAATTCAGACCATAAGCTACTATATCCTGAGCCCTCATCACAAAAACAAAACACAAGGTTTTGGTTTTAGCATTACCAACCCAACAGACGATAAATGAAAAGGATCCAAATTACCACAAAATCAATTTTAAATTTGAGAGTTAGGAAATGTTGTCTTAAACTCATCATTACTTTGACATACAAACTAAACTATAATATTACAAGTTATTTCTTACATACACATATTTCACGGGATTTCATTACCTAAATAAGTGCGGTATTACAATTCACTCATCCTTACAAAAAACTTCTTTTGCTAAAATTTAGTCCTAGATTTCCTCGAATCGTTAAATATTTTTTTTTCATAATATCATTTTTTTCTAATGTGGCTCCATTATGCCCCTTCAATCAGACTTCAACAAAATTTACTCGATTTTGTAACTTTTTACTCCAACAATCTACAATTCTATATGGTTCTGCTGGGCTTAATAATTCAAATTCTATTTGAACTTCATCAGTTGAAATCATATTTTTCGGATCCGTGCCATACTTTAGTAGTGAGGACACCTAGAATACATGACGCAGGACGAGTGTAGTGAGTAGAATTGTGTCCTTATGGAACTCTAATGAATTTGTGTGCTAGTGTAGTGGAAATGTATAAATGATGCAATGTTCACGCAATTGTCCAACCATTAATAATCACAATAAATTATGAATTTATACGAGGAGTCCACGGACATACATGTTAACCCAGAAATCGACGATCCTTCCCAAGGTAGCCAGCTGGCTAATCGCGACCCTTAGATTCTCCCTTTTTGATCGCGATGAGCCCCAGCGTAGGCGGACAGTTTTCCATATCCGCCTAGGTCTCCTAGCAATCGCGTGCCCTACGGGACGGCGGGCTATTCCCATGGCTCACCCTCGCGGGACATGCGGTTGGGTCCGCTAATCGTGCAGTGCTTTTCCTTGCAGGAGTTCGCCAACAGCACCACCGGGAGCGACCTCCTAGTCAGCCCAATGGGGCGGCAGTCTCCTGCCGCCGTCCGTCGAGGACGCCCACCAGGGGCGGCCTCCATGCTGCCCGAGGGGCGGCGGTCTCCAGCCGCCGTCTGCCGAGGCCGCCCACCAGGGGCGGCCTCCATGCTGCCCGAGGGGCGGCGGCCTCCTGCCGCCGTCCGCCGAGGCCGCCCACCCGGGGCGGCCTCTGCCCGCCAGCCGGGCGGACTCCCCTGAAGTCCGCCCAGGCCGCCCGCAAGGGGCGGCCAGGCCAGCCGGGCGGACTCCCCCTGGAGTCCGCCCAGGCCGCCCGCTAGGGGGCGGCCACGGCGCCCTGCCGGGCGGACTCCCCCTGGAGTCCGCCCAGGCCGCCCGCTAGGGGGCGGCCCCGGCATCCCAGCCGGGCGGACTCCCCCTGGAGTCCGCCCAGGCCGCCCGCAAGGGGGCGGCCAGGCCCTGCCGGGCGGACTCCCCCTGGAGTCCGCCCAGGTCGCCCGCTAGGGGGCGGCCACGGCATCCCAGCCGGGCGGACTCCCCCTGGAGTCCGCCCAGGCCGCCCGCAAGGGGGCGGCCAGGCCCTGCCGGGCGGATTCCCCCTGGAGTCCGCCCAGGCCGCCCGCTAGGGGGCGGCCCCGGCACCCTGCCGGGCGGACTCCCCCTGGAGTCCGCCCAGGCCGCCCGCTAGGGGGCGGCCCCGACACCCTGCCGGGCGGACTCCCCCTGGAGTCCGCCCAGGCCGCCCGCTAGGGGGCGGCCCCGGCATCCCAGCCGGGCGGACTCCCCCTGGAGTCCGCCCAGGCCGCCCGCAAGGGGGCGGCCAGGCCTGCCGGGCGGACTCCCCCTGGAGTCCGCCCAGGCCGCCCGCAAGGGGGCGGCCAGGCCCTGCCGGGCGGACTCCCCTGGAGTCCGCCCAGGCCGCCCGCTAGGGGGCGCCCCGGCACCCTGCCGGGCGGACTCCCCCTGGATTCCGCCCAGGCCGCCCGCTAGGGGGCGGCCTCCGGCCTGCCGGGCGGACTCCTCCCGGAGTCCGCCCAGGTCGCCCGCTAGGGGTCGACCTCCAGTTCTCTGCAGGGGGTCCTTCCGCTTGCTTCATCAGTCAAAGTGGCGGACGCAAAATCTCAGTCCGCGGAGTCCGCGCAGGTCGTCATGCTGACGTCACCGGGCCCCGCTTCTAGAAGAACTTCCCTGGGTCTATAAATAGCCCATGGTGCCTCTCATTCTGCATGAGTGGATCGATCGCTCCAGATCCTGGAGGTGAAGACAAGTCTTGCCAGCAGCCCCTGCGGACTCCGTTTTCCAGTCCGTCATCACCTCTCCAGCAAGCTCTGCGGACTCAGTTTCCTGTCCGCGCAGTCCTCCACAGCTCTTCAGCAGCTTGCCAGCAGACTCTGCAGACTCAGTTTCCCAGTCCTCCAGCAGCTAGCAGACTATTTTACTTAGTCTCTGGCAGCTTCTTCTCTGTCTTCTGGCACTTTCTTCTCCTTTAGCCGCCAGCTTCTCCTTGTACCCTTTTAATGATTTTGTTGTAAAGGTGTACTTGTAAGCTTGTAATCTCTAGCTATTAATCAAATGAAAGCCCGTCGCAGGAGTGGCATTTAGGCCGCGACGGGCGAAGTGTGTTGTTGCCGCTGCTAGCGGCCCCCTCTTCTGCTCCTCTGCTCAGCAAGCCTTGCTCCTCTGCTCAGCAAGCCTTGCTCCTCTGCTCAGCAAGCCTTGCTCCTCTGCTCAGCAAGCCTTGCCCTCAGCTCAGCTCAGCTCTCTTCGGCATCCAACCTGCAAGCACAACCGTCACCTTAGCCGTCTGCTCGACAGCTCCTGATCAACCTCCTCCTCTCTTGATCAACCCGCTCTGTTGATCAAGCTCCTCTCCTCTATCCCCGCAACCCTCTTTGACAAGCCGTTTGCTCCACTCTCGAGCACTCAGAGGCTTCCTTCCTTCCCTCCTCTCCTCCTCTCGTAGCTTGTGAGACCGAACACCCCCTCCGTGTTAGCTGGCTGGTGCCCCGCGACGTTTCCGCGCATCAACAGTTAATACGCGGCCTTCAGATCCGGTCAGACGGTGAACAGCGACAGTTAGCCATGTCAGATCAATCAGCCGAGAACTTTGCTCCAAGTCCCAGTGAAGATCCTCTCTGGGAAGCCTTTGAGCAGTCGCGCCGTGAGAATGCTCAACAATTCCAAGTCATCAACCAAGTCCTTGCTGTAATCACGCAGCGGTTAGACTCTCATCCAGCAGCTGCTCCAGCTGCTCCAATCAATCTAACACCAACATCGGAGCATAAGCAAGCTTATTCTCAAGCTTGTCCGCCGTTCTATTCGCCTTACACCCCAACCTTCCCGCAAGGTCCTGCTGCTCCTTTGCGAACTCAAGATGAAGAGTTTGCCGCTCGCCAAAACTTCTTCCGGCAAGCAGCCCGGGGAAGTCCTGCTAGATTTCTTAACTTTCAAGGAAGTCATCCTTGCCCCCCAGCTCCTGCCTCTGCTCCTCCTGCAGCAGCCTTTCCTTTCTACCCTCCTGCTTCTTTTGCAGCTACAGCCTATGCTCCCTTTAATCCCTATGCTGTGGGAGAGCAGGAAGAGCCATCGCCCTTTATTGAGAGCGTTCGCCTTGAACCTACTCCAGCAAACTTCAGAGAGCCTCGACTGCCAATCTATACTGGAGAGACTGATCCGGTCAAGCATCTTCAAGCCTTTGAATCAGCCGTTGCTCTCAAGACTCTGTCAGATGCAACCAAGTGCAAGCTCCTTGTGACAACCTTTGATGGGCAAGTGAGGGATTGGTTCTATGGCCTCCGTCCTCACTCCATCACTTCCTTCCTTGATCTTCGTAGAGAGTTCCTTCTCAGATTCTCTACCTCCTCCAAGAGAAAGGGCGGTCCTGAAGCCCTCTTTGAGATCAGACAGCGCAGTGATGAAACTTGGTCTCAATTTGTTGATCGATTACAGAGAGAAATTCTGGACATCGAAATCGTTGATCAAGAAATGTACCGAGTGGCTCTTATCCACGGTCTTCGCGAAGGGCCTCTCAAATTTGAAGCTAATGTCCGTGCTCCAAGGACATACCAAGAGCTGATCGCTCTAGCCAACTCATACATCCGAGGCGAGAAGAGCAATCCAGGCTTTGTCTCCAAGCTCGTATCAGAGAAAGATCCGTTTCGCAAGCAACCTCCAAGGTCTCCTTGCAATCGTTTCCCAGCTTACTCAAGGAAGGAGAGAAGGCTTCATCGCCAGCGATACTCCTTCCCGAGCCGTGATGCTCAAGATCCATTGCTACCACTAGCTCCTTCTCAAACAGCAGCTGTCCAACAGCAGCAAGACGATGACTTGCATGAGTCTGATCTCGACGATGTCGTGCAAGAAGTAAGTCAAATCTTGAAAGACAGGGCCAACTACAAGAAGCCCTACCGGCCGACCGATCAGAGGTCTAGAAACTCAGAGCCCTACTGCGAATTCCACAAAGAGTCAGACCATCGAACAGAAGACTGCCGAGCATTCCGCCAGCTTGTGCAAAAGATGCTCCGGCAGGGCAAGATGCATGACTTGCTCCCTAAAGAAGATCGCCCTGACCCGTCAACTTCAAAGGGCAAAGAAATTTCAGATGTTCCTTGCTCCTCAAGGGGAGTGAACCACATCGAAGAGCCTCCTCTCCTCGTTGTTAACCCAACCGTCGAATGTTTCGATGCCGATGACGAGGGCGTGCTGGGAAGGCTGTTCTAAACTAGCAAGGACTTCACAGTCCTCCAAAGCGATGGACTTCACGGTCCTCCGGAGCTCTTTGCAACCTTCAGGGGTTACCTCAACCCTTACTCTCTCCCTCTTTCAAACATTTTCATTACAACACTTCTCAGTGTTCTTTTCTTGCTTTCCAGCAAAGCTTTTATTCAGGGATCCCGTACTGACACAGTTCCCTTTTTGTTGCCCCTTCCTCTTTCTCTCTCTCTCTGGGATCAGTACGCCAATGAGATTTCGCCGAGTCTGGAACGTTCCCTCCGTAGTTTGTTCTCGCACTACAGCTTCGACCACATATGGCGGGAGTATACCCATGTGTGTAGTGGGAGCAGTTCATTCTACGATTATGGGCTTCAGACTTAGGATCCTAGCCGGCATCTGCCACAGAGTGTGTGCTAGGGGAGCCCCATGTGTTAGCTCTGCTGTGCGTCTTATAGGAAACACTACGGTTAGGATGATCTTCGCTGGACAAGCAATGACGATCAAGCGTAGCCTTGTCTCTTTGATCATCCTTCAACTGTGGTGGCCGAGCACTCTCCGGTACCCTCGATCCGTGCCTCTCGGGTTCTCACAACTCCACTGATCAATACACAAACAATATAGGCCTCTTGGCGCAACCTGTCTCGTTGATCAGTGATGCTTGTGCCCAGGGCAAGAGAGCAGAGTTTCTAGCGATCCTTCTCAGGATCTTCCAGAGTTTCTAGCGAGATCCTTCTCAGGATCTTCCAGTGTTTCTAGCGATCCTTCTCAGGATCTTCCTTGCTTCCAGCGGTCCTTCTCAGGACCTTCCCTTGCTTTTCTCTTTTGTGCCCTCCTTGAGGATGCGCGGTCAGCCCGCTTTGAGCAGGACCATACTCGGGATGATTTTCTCAGGTCAGTGATGCATAAGGCCCACGGGGAACACCTGTGGCAGCATTCAACCTTCTTTAGTCATTCCGAATATGGACCTTTTCTTTTTCCCTCCTTCAGGATGCGCGGCCAGCCCGCTTTGAGTAGGACTATACTCGGGATGATTTTTCGGGCAAGTGATGCATAAGGCCCACGGGGAACACCTGTGGCAGCATTCAACCCACTTTAATCATTCCGGGTGTAGACCTCCTTTTCTCTTTTGCCTTCTTTCACAGGTGAACAGGTTATTCCGACCTACCAAAAGGATTTCCAGCAATCACTTTGCTCATGCTCATCCTATATGAATTGCTTATTCAAAGCTCTATCGGATGATGACTCGCACTCTACCTATATAAGCTCTATTGCTCTCGTCTTCTATACATTGTTTGCTCAAGCGCTATCAGCCATGCTATTGCAATCCAGTTATATCTGTCAGCAGTTAACACAGTTTATTGATCTGGGCTTCATAATAGTATTCATCAGACATTCTCCTTGCTAATTGGTCATATCGGCCTTATCTCGTCAACAGTTAACACTTGCAAGCCTTCTCATCACAGGTACTTGCAAGTTATTTTCATGTCTTATTTGCTTCTAACACCTCTTCTTGCAGAGATTAGCAAACACCTGCAAGCCTCATCCAGGTACTTGCAGCTTATTTTTATACAATACCTGCTCCTAACTCTCTTTTTGCAGAAACCAGCAAAGACTTGCAGGTCCCTTCCAGGTACTTGCGAGTTGTTATGTCCTTCTGTTTTCCTCACTTTTGTTTTGCAGAACGTTTACAGAAGACACGCCTTCTTCGTTTTGCAAAAGTAAATTCAGGTACACACTCGATGTACCACCCATACGTGTTTACCCTTAATTTTCCTCTTGCAGGAAAATAGACAGGAAACACCAAGCTTGTAAGGAGAGACTTCAGGTTCTATCTCTCCTTACCTCTCCTTCCCTTTCCTTTGGGGTGGATCACGATTTTCGTGGGTCTCCAACTTTTTCGAAGTCCCCTTCGGAACTTGAAAAAGTGCGGGGATTATGTTAACCCAGAAATCGGCGATCCTTCCCAAGGTAGCCAGCTGGCTAATCGCGACCCTTAGATTCTCCCTTTTTGATCGCGATGAGCCCCAGCGTAGGCGGACAGTTTTCCATATCCGCCTAGGTCTCCTAGCAATCGCGTGCCCTACGGGACGGCGGGCTATTCCCATGGCTCACCCTCGCGGGACATGCGGTTGGGTCCGCTAATCGTGCAATGCTTTTCCTTGCAGGAGTTCGCCAACAGCACCACCGGGAGCGACCTCCTAGTCAGCCCAATGGGGCGGCAGTCTCCTGCCGCCGTCCGTCGAGGACGCCCACCAGGGGCGGCCTCCATGCTGCCCGAGGGGCGGCGGTCTCCAGCCGCCGTCCGCCGAGGCCGCCCACCAGGGGCGGCCTCCATGCTGCCCGAGGGGCGGCGACCTCCTGCCGCCGTCCGCCGAGGCCGCCCACCCGGGGCGGCCTCTGCCCGCCAGCCGGGCGGACTCCCCCTGGAGTCCGCCCAGGCCGCCCGCAAGGGGGCGGCCAGGCCAGCCGGGCGGACTCCCCCTGGAGTCCGCCCAGGCCGCCCGCTAGGGGGCGACCACGGCGCCCTGCCGGGCGGACTCCCCCTGGAGTCCGCCCAGGCCGCCCGCTAGGGGCGGCCCCGGCATCCCAGCCGGGCGGACTCCCCCTGGAGTCCGCCCAGGCCGCCCGCAAGGGGGCGGCCAGGCCCTGCCGGGCGGACTCCCACTGGAGTCCGCCCAGGTCGCCCGCTAGGGGGCGGCCACGACATCCCAGCCGGGCGGACTCCCCCTGGAGTCCGCCCAGGCCGCCCGCAAGGGGGCAGCCAGGCCCTGCCGGGCGGACTCCCCCTGGAGTCCGCCCAGGCCGCCCGCTAGGGGGCGGCCCCGGCACCCTGCCGGGCGGACTCCCCCTGGAGTCCGCCCAGGCCGCCCGCTAGGGGGCGGCCCCGACACCCTGCCGGGCGGACTCCCCCTGGAGTCCGCCCAGGCCGCCCGCTAGGGGGCGGCCCCGGCATCCCAGCCGGGCGGACTCCCCCTGGAGTCCGCCCAGGCCGCCCGCTAGGGGGCGGCCCCGGCACCCTGCCGGGCGGACTCCCCCTGGAGTCCGCCCAGGCCGCCCGCTAGGGGGCGGCCTCCGGCCTGCCGGCGGACTCCTCCCGGAGTCCGCCCAGGTCGCCCGCTAGGGGGCGACCTCCAGTTCTCTGCAGGGGGGTCCTTCCGCTTGCTTCATCAGTCAAAGTGGCGGACGCAAAATCTCAGTCCGCGGAGTCCGCGCAGGTCGTCATGCTGACGTCACCGGGCCCCGCTTCTAGAAGAACTTCCCTGGGCCTATAAATAGCCCATGGTGCCTCTCATTCTGCATGAGTGGATCGATCGCTCCAGATCTTGGAGGTGAAGACAAGTCTTGCCAGCAGCCCCTGCGGACTCCGTTTTCCAGTCCGTCATCACCTCTCCAGCAAGCTCTGCGGACTCAGTTTCCTGTCCGCGCAGTTCTCCACAGCTCTTCAGCAGCTTGCCAGCAGACTCTGCAGACTCAGTTTCCCAGTCCTCCAGCAGCTAGCAGACTATTTTACTTAGTCTCTGGCAGCTTCTTCTCTGTCTTTTGGCACTTTCTTCTCTTTTAGCCGCCAGCTTCTCCTTGTACCCTTTTAATGATTTTGTTGTAAATGTGTACTTGTAAGCTTGTAATCTCTAGCTATTAATCAAAGGAAAGCCCGTCGCAGGAGTGACATTTAGGCCGCGACGGGCGAAGTGTGTTGTTGCCGCTGCTAGCGGTCCCCTCTTCTGCTCCTCTGCTCAGCAAGCCTTGCTCCTCTGCTCAGCAAGCCTTGCTCCTCTGCTCAGCAAGTCTTGCTCCTCTGCTCAGCAAGCCTTGCCCTCAGCTCAGCTCAGCTCTCTTCGGCATCCAACCTGCAAGCACAACCGTCACCTTAGCCGTCTGCTCGACAGCTCCTGATCAACCTCCTCCTCTCTTGATCAACCCGCTCTGTTGATCAAGCTCCTCTCCTCTATCCCCGCAACCCTCTTTGACAAGCCGTTTGCTCCACTCTCGAGCACTCAGAGGCTTCCTTCCTTCCCTCCTCTCCTCCTCTCCTAGCTTGTGAGACCGAACACCCCCTCCGTGTTAGCTGGCTGGTGCCCCGCGACGTTTCCGCGCATCAACAATACACACTAGAGATTAGGTGTTAGAAACAAAGCGAGATCTAGTCAAATTTAATTTGAGAGATTGCTTTCATCAAATGTTTGGCAATGAACCTCAACTCTTACAAATTTATATCTCAAATAATATATTCCTTCATCAAATAAGCAATATGAACTAATGAGTGCTAGTTTTGGGGACTAAACAACTGTTAGGGGCTGCTTCGTTTTTGGAGATGGTTGTGAGGGCCCGAGTAGAGTATCTTGGCTCTAGGGGTGGGGGAATTAGTGGAGGGCTGTTCAAAAAAGATATTGGGGGCCGCACAGCCTATTTGGGGATGGAAGATGACTTGTGGTGGCAGATTTGAGTGGAGGCAGTGGGAGAAGGAAGTTACTGTCCACAATTAAGAATTGCAGATGAGAAATGAGACTTGGCCAGGGGAGATGTAGGGATGGATTTACTGCTGGTGGGAATTTCTGAGTGAATTGTTGCAGATGGAGGGCCAATAGTGGGATTAGGATGGGAAGTGGGTGGTTATGGCTGTAAGAGTGGCCAGCTGATGGATTTGGGAATGGATTTGGTGGTTGGAACTTGGGAAATGGGCAATTACTGGATTATTACATGGAAATTGTGCTATTGCAACAGTTTTGGTGGCTGATTGTGGACAAAATAACAATATGTCGAATTAGTTTTTTGGTGGTTAAGAGGTGGTTTGTTGGCTGGTGGGTCGTTAGGGGAGTGAGGTGGTTAGGAAAAGTAGTTATCTTGACTTAGGTACCAAAGATTCACATAATCAACCAATAAGGACGGCCACGATCGTCAGAAACATAAGTACTAAATATACATGATATAAAAATAGAAAAAAATACATAAAATACATAAAAATATGCCATCCTCGTTCCGAACGTGATTACCGGCTCAGATCGTCCATCCGATGATCTTAACTCCACCTCTCATTTAAGTAGGCTCAGGCGAGTTTCGATAAGGGTCAGCCTGCACGTGAAATGTGATCACCATCAATACGTCATGAAGATTTCTAAGTTCGTCTGATAACATTAGTTTGTATGCCACTTTTCCAATTGTTCTAGTAATTGTGAATGGTCGCACATACATTTGTCCTAGTTTTCTTATCCGTTGCAATCAAGAGATTCTATTGAAATGTTTTATTTTTAAATAGACATGATTTCCCATATTAAATTCAACTCTTCGATATTTCACATTATAATATTTTTGTTGTTTATCACTTGCCATCTTTATTTATTCCTGAACAATTTTGATTTTATCATGCATTTTATCCCACACTTTCTGCTCAGACAAAATTTCTCATCAATTTCAGCCCAACTTAAAGCAAACTGACCTGTCCTTTCATATAGCACTTCATAAATTATCATTTGTGTAGAAACCTTGTATATCATTGTTCAATGTACACAAAAAAGTATGAATACATTTATAGAGGGAGAGAATAGAGAGAGAAATTCCAATTTCAAGATGTGAGATTATTACAAGTAGAGGAAGATGGCCTATAATGAGCTCCTTTATGAGCTTTTACATCATTATTTTCTAACACTCCCCCGCAAGTTGGAACGTACAAGTCGTAGGCACCCAGCTTGGACAAGAACTGATAAAACATGGTACTCTGCGGCACCTTAGTGAGGATATCAACAACTAGATCTGTAGCTGAAACATGTTTCAATTTCAGCTTCTTCATTTGAACTTTTTCCCGGATAAAATGACAGTCAACTTCAATGTGTTTTGTCCTTTTCGTGGAATACATGATTCTTTGCTATGTGTATAAGCGCTTGACTGTCACAAAGTAAGGTAGCTGGAGAAGAAAATTTTACTCCCACATCTTGTAGAAGATCTTCAAGCCATGTGAGCTCCGATACAGGTGATGCTATCGAACAGTACTTAGCTTGGGCTGAAGATCGAGCCACCACAGATTGTTTCTTACTGCGCCAGGTAACAAGGTGACCTCCGAAGTATGTACAGATTCCGCTGGTGGATCACCAATCATCAATGAAGCCAACATAATCAACATCCGAATATGCAACTAATGTAGGAGTAGAAGATGAAGTTTTGTATACCAGTCCTTGATCAGAGGCTGTTTTTAGGTTTCTCAGAATTCGTCGACAACTTGTAGATGAGACATCCGAGGAGAATGCATAAACCGACAGACAACCCAACAATAAAAGATATGTATGGTTTTGTGACTGTTAGATAAATCAGTTTCCCAATCAGATGTCGATAGTATTCCGGATTCGGAAGAAGGAGATCTTCGTCAGAGGCATGAACACAAAGCTTGTGATTGACATCCATAAGAGTATTAACCGGCTTGCATCCAGAGTAGTCAGCATCCTGAAGAAGGTCAAGACAGTACTTCCGTTGGGATAGGATAAGACCATCAGGCCGTTTTGCAATCTCAAGGCCTAGAAAATATCGAAAGTTTCCCAGATCTTTTGTTTGAAATACAAAACACAGATGTTGTTCGACTGTTTGTATTCCTTTATCATCATCTCCTGTGATTAGATTGTCGTCAACATAAACTAGGAGAAGAACCGTTCTTGTTGTCTTATGTTAAGTGAATAAAGAGAAATCTGTCGAGCTCCGAGTAAAGCCAACTTCCCGAACAACCCTATTGAACTTATCGAACCATGCCCGAGGAGATTGTTTGAGACCATAAATCAACTTTTTGAGGTGACGAACTCGGGACTCCTCCGTGGTCTCAAACCCGGGAGACTGTTGCATATAAACAGTCTCTTGCAGATCTCCATTAAAAAAAGCATTCTTTATATCCAGCTGATGTATTGGCCAATGACGATGCATAACTACTGAGAGAAGTACACGAACTGTATTGAGCTTGGACACCGGAGAGAACGTTTTCTCATAATCAAGACACTGTTGTTGAGTAAAGCCATAAGTCACCAGACGGGATTTAAGACGGTCAATTGTTCCATCAGCAGCATGCTTGATGACAAAGACCCATTTACAGCCAATAGGAGTCTGTTCTGGAGGAAGAGAGACCAGATCCCACGTGTTATTAGCCCAGAGGCCCGTCATTTCTTTGTCCATGATCGCCCGCCAACCCGGATGCTGAAGAGCCTCCTGCATAGAATTAGGGACATAAATCAAGGATAATGTAGTGACAAATCTCTGAAGTGTCGGGGACAGACGATGTAAAGATACGTAATTTATCATTGGATGAGCTGTGGAGGCAGGAGTTTGATTGACAGGTCGCAGAGTGCCAGAGGTGGAAGCCGACTGCAGTGGGGCGGCGGAACGAGGAGGTCGACGAGTGTAGACACAAAGCAGTGGAGGTGGTTGGAGAACAGGAGGGTTGGTGGGAGATGGTGGCGGCGGCAAGGTGGTGGTAACAGGGACGACAAGCCGTGGTAATGATGGTTGGGAGAGAGGTGGTGATGAAGCAAGGAAAACTGGTTGCTCTTCCAGAAAGGTGACATCTGCCGAAACAGTCACCTTGCGGGTAGTGGGAGAGTAGCAAACATACCTTTTTTGAGTACGAGAATAACCAACGAACATCTGTTGGCTGCCCGAGGATTGAGCTTGTCAATGGAGGGACCAAGATGATGGACATAGCAAGTACAACCAAATATGCGAGGGGTGAGGGGGAATGGTTGTGTGGATGGAAAGAGCACACTGAGGGGGGTGGCATGATTGAGATCCACTAAGAAATAGAGGTCTTAGTGGATTTCCGACAAACATTAAGTCTCTGGATAGGTAGCAAAGGTTTGAATGAGGCCCCCAGGGAAGCTGAGTTTGCAAACAAGAGTGGAAGTACAAACACATGAGTGTGTGAAAACAAATGACTAGCTAAATAGGAATATACAATGCTTCAAACCTTTTGAAACAACTATTACAAACCACTATTGTTTTAGTAGGAAATTCACAAACTAGAGTGGAAGTACAAACGCAGGATATAAAAGTGGCAAAATATAAAAGCCTTTAAAATAAGAAATCAAGAGTGGAAGTACACACGCAAGTGTGTGTGAAAACAAATGACTAGATAAATAGGACTATACAATGCTTCAAATTTTTTGAAACAACGATTACAAACCACTATTTTTTAGTAGGAAATTCACAAACAATTCCATATAAAATAAATGACAACCAAACTTAGAAATTAACACAATTAAGAAATAGACGGCGTAGTGGATCTCCGACAAACTTTAAGTGGCTGGATAGGTGGCAAAGGACTGAATGAGGGCCTCCGGGGAAGCTCAGTTTTCTGGAGTTGGGCTGCTTCAAGATTGGAATGAATTCCCAGCAGCTGGATGAGAATTATGGGGGGCTGGAATTATGTGGATAGTGAATTGAAGTTGTTGGAAATAGATTCATGTCTAAAAGTACGGTTCTAGGTTGCTGGGATTGAAGCTGGGAGGAGTCCAGGAGGGTAGGAGGCAGGAAGGGAGTGGAACTGGGAGGCTGGGAGAAGTGGGAGCATAGTTAGAGGACGTGAGGGAATTAAGGGGTAAGTGGGAGAGTGGAATAATGGCAGGAGTAGAAATTTAGGGTGTAGTGGGGTAGTGGGGAGTTATGACGGTAGTGGTATAGTGGAGGAGGTGGTTATGGGGTAGTCATGCGGTGGCTGACCGGAGGTGGTCGCCGGCGAGGCAGCCGGTGGTGGTGGTGGTGGCCGAAGTTTTTTTTCCAGCAATCATTGAAAAACTGAAAATGTATGAATTGATAAGGGGATTGAAGAGGGATAACCAGAGGTGGTTTTCCGGTGATCACTGGAGGTGGATTGGAGCTGTTTGGTGGACTGTTTTGGGTGGTGTTTGGAGAGGGAAATTGTGGGGGTGATCGGCTATGTGTATGGGGGTGGACATGGGTGGCTCCACCGCTAGGGAGAAGACTAAGGGTGGCCGGCTATGAGGTGGTTCCGTGACAAGTGAATGAAGGAGGAGGGAGGCCTTCTGACAAATGGTGTTGGTGTGTGTGTGTGGGTGGGTGGTGGGTGATGGGGGGGGGGGGGGGTAGAGGTGGCCGACCATAGAAAGGGGAGGGGATAAATTCAAGTTTAGGCACTTGGGCTTCGGCTTCGACACTAGGTGATCAAAAGAAGAGGCTTCTCTTTAACTCAACTTTCAATGTCTCAAATATGTGTCCTTTACACCTTTGCATAGAAGGAGGGACAATGGATGGTTAAGATCCTCCGATCGTTGCAGCCCTCAAAAACAAAACAAAAACATAAAATTAGAAAAAAAGTGCAAGATTGAAAAATCCTATGATTGGCGATCCGTTCCGAATGAGTGGCTCGATCATCACCAGACCAAAACAAGCTGGGTGGCCCGATCCCCATACATAGCTGTTAGAAAAGCCTACTTTAAGGCCCATCTAGGGGCCCATTCTTCCCTCTTCTCTCTCTCTATTTGTATTAGCCCCACATCTTGGATTGAGATTTCTCTCTTCCTTCTTCCCCTATATAAATGTATTCATACTTGTAATTATTAATTCAAGAAGGATATACAAGGTTTGAAGCTTTCTCTACATGGTATCAGAGCCAGCGATTACGACCTTGCGGTTTCCCCTTTTCTAACCGCCCGGCTTTGCTTCCTAGCCTATTCGCTCTTCCTCTACGACCTGATCCTCTACTCGCACCGGGTAGCGGCCTGTTTCTACCCGTCTCTACTCTCTGCGGCTTCTCTTGCCGCTCGTGGTTTGTCTCCTTCTAGCCGCTCGGGTTCCTAATCGCGGCCTCTCCCCCCTAGCCGCTCGAGTTCCTACTCGCGGCCTCTCTCCCCTAGCCGCTCGAGTTCCTACTCGCGGCCTCTCTCCCCTAGCCGCTCGAGTTCCTACTCGCGGCCTCTCTCCTCTAGCCGCTAGAATTCCTGCTCGCGGCCTCTCTCATCAAACCGCTGCGACCTCTCCTTCTCGCTGCAACTTGCTTCTCTTGCGGCCTGTTCTATCTTGCTGCGACCTGCTTGTCGCGAGCTGTCCGTCTCAATCCGCTTGCCTCTGCGGCTTGCCCCTCTTAGTCCGCTTCTTTTCCGCTACCTCCTGTTACTCTCCTTCTCCCGTGGATCCACCCCCTGCCTTTTATAGCCTTTCCTCCATAATCCGTGGGGCCACCTTCTTCTCTGTCCGCTGCGGACTTCCTACTCGCCGCGGCCTGTCTTCTGACCACTGCTTTGCTCTCCACTCCTGCGTGTCCGCGGACTGCCTTGCGTGCGACCTACTCCAGCTCGCCAGCTTCTGTCTCTCCGCTTGTCTCTATACTCGCGGTTTGCTTCCTCAGTTCGCTGCTGTGATCCGCCTGACCGTGCGGGCTGCTCCTTTCTCACCCGCATCTTGGTCGCGGTCTCTACTCTAGTCGCACCAGCTATCCTCTCTTGCGGATTGCTCTTCTCCGCCGTCTCTCCCTCTCTTCTTGCGGACTGCTCTTGTCCGCTGCAGTCTGCTTCCTGTGCTTTGACCGCTTCTGCGTTCACCTAGACCGTGCAGACTGCTCCTTTCTTTCCGCATTTTGGGTCGCGATCTGCCTACTCGCCGGTGTAACCGCGCGGACTGTTCCTTCTCACTGTCGCCAGGTGTTTTCTTCTGTTGCGATCTTCTCCTATCCGCTGCAACCTCTAGTTCTAGCCGCTGCGAACATTATTCTTCCTGCACTGGTCGTGGCCGGTTCTTGCCATTGAGGCGTTGTCACCGTGTCTGCTGCGGACTACTCCTTGCAACATGATCGACTGTCCTCCGGGCTCTGTGGTGTCTGTTTTCGATGATGGTACTTCGTGCCTTGCTCATAGCTCATCCTGGATTTTGGATTCCGGGGCCTCTCACCACATTACATCACGGAAACCACCACAATATTTGCCCTCCGTGCATCCCCAGTTCATTACTGTTGCTAGTGGGGACACTCTTCCCGTCTTTGGTGCTACAGATATTCGCCTCACTCCCTCTATTACTCTTCGCTCTGCTCTTCATGTTCCGGGCTCTCCGTTCAACCTTCTCTCTATTGGCCGACTCACTGCTGACCTCGATTGTGCTGTTATTTTTACTTCTAACTCATGTGTTGTGCAGGACCGCAAGACGCAAACCATCATTGGAAAAGAGCTTCTATCAACTGGTCTCTATATCCTTAACCCGTCTCCTCCAACGGTGCTGACGTCTATCAGCTCCGTTGACTGGCACCGACGTCTGGGTCATGCTCCTCTTAATATCCTCAAAAAATCTCTCCCCGACGTGTCCTTACACGAGTTCACGTGTGAGTCCTGTATCTATGGGAAACATCATCGCTCTACGTTCTCACCACATTGTTCTCGGCGTCCTACTCCCTTTGATCTTGTTCACTCCGATATTTGGGGTCCTTAAAAAATTACAAGTGTTTTTGATAACCGCTACTTTGTCACCTTTGTCGATGACTACTCTCGGGTGACCTGGCTGTACCTCCTTCGTGACCGCTCTGAATTACCCGGTGTATTCCGTACCTTCTTTATTGAAACTCGCAACCAGTTCTCCACAACCATTAAAACCCTCCGCACCGATAATGCCCGCGAATACACCAGTCATACCTTCTCTCACCTCTGTGCGGAGTTTGGGGTCATCCATCAGACCTCCTGTGTCTATACCCCCAACAAAATGGCGTTGCTGAACGCAAGAATCGACACCTGCTCGAGATCACCCGCTCCCTTATGCTTCAGATGAATGTTCCAAAACAATATTGGAATTTTGCGGTTTCAACCGATTGCACTCTTATTAACCGCCTGCCCTCATCTATCCTCAACTTTGCGGTTCCCTACAATCTCCTGTTTCCCTCCCACCCTCCATTCTCCATCACCCCACGCGTGTTTGGTTGTGTGTGTTTTGTTCATCATCTTGGTTCGTCCACTGACAAACTTGCTCCCCGTGCCACTAAATATATGCTTGTTGGCTATTCTCGCACTCAGAAGGGCTACATTTGTTTTTCTCCCACGGACCGCAAGGTGGTTACTTCTGCTGATGTCACCTTCTTCGAACATCAGCCCTACTACTCTCCATCTCCCGACCCTCCTCTTCCGTCACCTCTCCCGCGACCTGCTATCCCTGTCACTTCCACCATCCCACATCTACCTTCCCCACCCATCCCACCTAAACCACCTACCCCACCAGTCGTTCGTGTGTACACTCGACGTCCTTCCTCGTCTACTACCCTACGAGAGCTGCCCCGCTCTACTGATGCTTTGCAACCTGCGGATCCGACAACTGCTTCCACTGCCCACTCAATGGCCAACTTTGTCTCTCTTCACCGCCTCTCTCCGGAACTCCGTCAGAGTGCTCTCTTTATCCTCTACCTCCACTCCTACTTCTGTACAAGAGGCTCTTCACCCCGGCTGGCGGGCGGCCATGGAAGATGAAATGCGGGCTCTCTGGGCCAACCACACTTGGGATCTGGTTCCTCTTCCTGCAGGTCACTCCTGTGTTAGCTGCAAGTGACTCTTTGTTATTAAACATACGGCAGATGACATCGTTGAGCATCTCAAGGCCCGCCTTGTGGCCCGGGGTTTTACTCAGCAACAGGGCCTTGATTATGAGGAAACGTTCTCCCCAGTGGCCAAAATGAACACTGTCCGAGTTCTTCTATCCTTGGTTGTTCACCGTCATTGGCCTCTTTATCAGCTGGATGTTAAGAACGCCTTCCTCAATGGTGATCTTCAGGAGACTGTTTATATGCATCAACCTCCCGGGTTTGAGACCACAGGGGAGTCTCGGGTTTGTCATCTACGAAAATATATTTATGGTCTCAAACAATCCCCGCGCGTTTGGTTTGATAAATTCAGCACGGTAGTCCGCAATATTGGCTTCACTTGGAGCTCGACTGACTTCTCTCTCTTCACTCGACATCGGCCAACCGGAACAGTGATTCTACTTGTCTATGTTGACGATATCCTCATTACTGGCGACGATACTACAGGGATACAACATACCAAGCAACAGTTGAACTCCGCCTTTCAGACCAAAGATCTTGGTAACCTACGGTATTTTCTCGGGCTTGAGGTTGCACGACGGCCTGATGGTCTTGTATTATCCCAAAGGAAGTATTGTATGGATCTTCTTCATGATGCTGGCTATTCAGGATGCAAACCTACGGATACTCCAATGGACGCGAATCACAGGCTATCAGCCCATAGCTCTGACTCCGATGAGCTGCTTACGAATCCGGAATACTACAGACGCCTGGTTGAGAAACTGATCTACCTTACAGTTACTCGACCAGACATCTCTTTTGCCGTTGGAGTCGTGAGTCGATTTATGGATGCCCCGATGACATCTCATCTTCAAGCTGTCGAGCGCATTCTTCGGTATCTCAAGAACGCTCCACGACAAGGGGTTGTGTACAAGCCATCCACTTCTTTATCCCTTGTCGCTTACTCTGACGCTGACTATGCCGGGTCCATTGATGATAGGCGTTCGACAACAGGATTTTGTACCTACTTCGGTGGACATCTCATAACCTGGCGTAGCAAGAAACAAAATGGTTGCCGCTCTTCTGCTGAAGCTGAGTACCGCGCTATGGCTGTTGTTGTTTCCGAGTTGACTTGGCTTGAGAGCCTTCTGAGAGACTTGGGTGTTCGTCGCTCATCGCCAGCGACCCTATTTTGTGACAGTCAAGCGACAATCCATATTGCCAAGAATCCTGTATTTCACGAACGCACAAAGCATATTGAAGTTGATTGTCACTTCATCCGAGAAAAGGTACATGCAAAGAAGATAAATTTAGAGCATGTTCCTGCTGCAAGCCAAGTTGCTGACATCCTGACTAAAGCTCTCTCCCGGCCTCTATACTACCAGTTTTTATCCAAGCTTGGTGCCTACGACTTGTACGCTCCAGATTGCGGGGGAGTGTTAGAAAAGCCTACTTTAAGGCCCATCTAGGGGCCCATTCTTCCCTCTTCTCTCTCTCTCTCTCTCTATTTGTATTAGTCCCACATCTTGGATTGAGATTTCTCTCTTCCTTCTTCCCCTATATAAATGTATTCATGCTTGTAATTATTAATTCAAGAAGGATATACAAGGTTTGGAGCTTTCTCTACAATAACCTACCCCTACATCTGATATATCAAGGAAAAACACTCCTAGAATTTACAGCAGCTCAAAAACAGTAATGAAAACACCCATAATCTCGACTATAAATTGGCACAAAATTTCCAGAATGCATTATTTTTCAGCACTCAAAAACTCGTGCTTATCTTTCTTAATACATAAACCCATCTTCCATGTTTTTATCGTAATCTAAGTAATACAAATATTGGGAAACAGAGCTTAAGCTAAAGAAATAAGAACTTGACAAAATCTTCCATTTTCTTTCTCATTTATAGGCTTTATGTCCATTTACTCGCCCGATGTCACCTCAACAGTAGATTTTGGACAATTCGCAAAAGCTTGGCTCCTGATTTCATCTAATATGCCTTGCAATTTAAGAGGAATTTAAACGTAGCCTAATCTCCTCGAAATCCAATAATTGAAAGAGAAGATGCCTGAATAATTCAAGCTTTAAGTGCCTCAATCGCCAAGGATGACCAGAAAATGGCAGAGTAGTTTGTTTTTCCAGGAAAACAGCCAGCTGCAGGAGTCAACTGAAGAGAAAACGAAGCAAAGGGTGGAAAGGAAGAAGAATGATTGGGCTTGAAGAAGGTGCAGGGAGACAAAACCTGCTGAATTTCGTGCATATATTTCAAGACATCCACCAAATCCCACAGCACATGCTATCTTACACGTAACCCCTAAATCATGGCATATGAAATTGTTCAAGTGGATAGGAGTAAGCCGACAAAAATCCCCCTAAGGGCAGCCATGAAAATTCATCTCTCCACCACCTGAGCATTCGCTAGTTGATCATCATGTCATTATTTACATGACAAGATACATATCAATACTTACGTGATGGTTTTCTTTTGTAGGATCATCATGTCATTATTTACCTCATTGGGAAACCCTTCGTTGAGTCCCCGGGAGGCCCATTTGACGAGCCTCCTTTCCCATGGAGCATTCACCTTAGTATGGATGGCTTCTTGCCTTTGCAGTTCGCACAAGTGAGCTTCGCATTCGTGATGAATTTTCTTATATACCTCTTGGAGAACCACCTGTAGGGCCTTACCGTTTGAGAGGTAACCTGACACACCCCTGCGTTGCTTTCATTTATCACTATCTGTGACATTCCTTTTGGTGATGACACCATTCACGATGAATTTTTCTATCTACCATTGGGCGTGCCTCTCAAAGGCTCACCACCCTTAGGAGGTATTTGGCATCCCATAGTTCTGCAACTTAGTATTAATGTCTCAGGTAGTCATTTAGGTACTCGTTGCATGCTCGACGAGTATTTTTTACATTCTATCCAAAGAGCCTCTTGATGGTTCCCCCATCTTAGAGACATTCAGCTCATTATCAGACTTCCCCCTAGAGAGTTTGTCTTGTCTGTAACGCTTCATTTGTATGAGTTTATTGAGTCGCTTGTTCATCATTTGTATGAGTCAAATGAGTGGATCCGACGGAGGATCAACTCTGATAATAAATCATATAAATCTCATGCAAATATTCACAGGCGGGAGCAAGTATTTTAGGAAGGCAGGCAAGGGGTGGTGAGTATCCGCTCTGTGAGGCTCGAGAGGCCTACAAAAAATTTGAGCGGTAGGAGAATGGGTCCCTCCACAATCATGAGAAATGCCTACGAGCTTGATATTCTTAAGAGCATGGATATTCATCCCACACTTAATATTGAGGACCTAATGCCATATACCGAGCCTCACAAGTATGTGGACCTATATTGTGGAGATCTCTCAAAGCCTACACCACCACATACTTAGTCTCACACCCAGTCCATTCCTAGGAACGACCTGTCATTGGATCAGTCGTTTATGGCTTCACCGTTTGCACCAGCGATCGCGCCATGACTCCCAGCATATTGACTCTTCAGAGTATCATTGCTATTGCGGTGCACGAGTGCATAGCCATGGCTAGTAGACAAACACAAGAATACCGTTGAAGAGGATGCCCCATCATCGACGATACTTGGACGAGCTCCGATAGACCTCATTGATTCTTACTTGGTGGAAATCGAGTGGATTCATATTTCTATTCATCTGGAAATGAATTCTTTAAGTGGGGGAGAATGATGGAGATCAACAATGCGGAACCGCAGTAGAGCACGAGTTTTGGGTTCGTTCAGGGCCGATTGACCAGCTGTCATAGTTGGCATCTCTGGATGACCGGATTGACGATCCGACCTCATGGATGAGCCCAAATTTTCATTCACTTGCATTTTTATATATTATATTGTATTTGTTAGTTGGTATTTTGCGTGATCGGGTCCGCCGCATTAACATCCAATCATAGTCGTTGATGTGAGGGGGGACTGGGACATTTTTATTATAAAGAAAGAGTAAGGGAATTGCCATCAGGTTCATTGCAGATTTTATAGAACATCCCCGGAATCCCGCGATCCCCTCACGCTGATGACTCAGTGAGGCCCCAGGTGATGACTCAGGTATTCTCTTGTATGTATTTCTCATTCATAAACACACTTTTCCCCCTCTGAGGCCTCCCCCGAAGCTCCCATAGCCCAGATTCCACGCCAGTTTATGCAGCCCTAAAAAATCCCCGGTTTTCTGTTCGGAAACTCACGCCCATGCCGCCACTGAGTACCTGTGCCTCCCAGCACCCTCTCACCATATTCTTTGAAAAAGACCTATCCCCCCAAAGCAGCCGACATGCAACCTATACCAATTGGATCCAGCCTCCGTCCGGTCCTGTAGTCTCACAAACGACCATTATCCTCTCCTACAGTACCATATCCGTCCCTTTCTAAAATTCATCAGATACCCTGTCTTTTTTCCCAATCTGGATCCCCCACCCCACTCCCACCACACAAAAAAAAACAGACCTCCACAGCGGAGAATGCAAAAAAAATTCCAGTGTGGGCGGACTTAAAAATTGTTTGATTCATACTATTAAACCGCGCCTAATACTAATATTCCTTTGAACAATAAGCTATCACCCACAGTTTAAATTATGGTTAATACTATTAAATTTTATAAGAATATGGTATTACCCACGGCTTAAGCCGTGGATAATATTCTTAATTTTTATAAGAATAGGGTATTAGCCACGAGGCCCACGACTTAAACCGTGACTAATACTACTATTTTTTAAAACTGTTAGATACATTAGTCCCATATCGTGTATTCTAGTTATACGTTGTTCTCTACTTAATATATATATCCACCTTGGACCTCTATTGAAGGTACCAAATATTCCAATACCAAGTAACATGGTATCAGAGGAAGTTTAGGGTTTTCTTGCTCGCTCCTCGCTCGCTCGGTCTCGCAACCCGCCGCTTCCGCTCGCATCTCGCTCGCGTCTCGCCGATTTCGCTTCATCACTCTCGTCACTCGCTCGCCCGCCTGCGACATCGTCTCTGCGCGCCGCTGCGACATCGCACGACCTTGACGAAGACGTGCCTCTGTGACGATGCCGACTACCGTCGGCTTCTCCGCATGATCTCTGCCTGTCGACGGCTTCTCCGCTCCTGTTGATGCTCCTGCTGTCGTCGGCTTCTTCGCTCTTGTCGTCGGCTTCTTCGCTCTTGTCGTCGGCTTCTCCTGATGATGCCCCTGCTGACGTCGATCATGCTCCTGCGGGTTCCCCTATGATGCTGTCGACCTAGATGCCGCGGCTTCTCCGCTCCTGCTTCTAGCCTTCCACTGATCTTTGCTGATGTCCAGCATCCCGTCTTCTTTTACCGTTGATTTAGGTTATGGGTTCC
Organism: Platanthera guangdongensis; assembly: GCA_039583875.1. Classification (NCBI taxonomy): domain Eukaryota; kingdom Viridiplantae; phylum Streptophyta; class Magnoliopsida; order Asparagales; family Orchidaceae; genus Platanthera; species Platanthera guangdongensis. The sequence continues at coordinate 21,986,223 of CM077152.1, forward strand.
TCAGTCACGAGCACCACTCAAACGACCGTTCCCTCAGGGGATTCTACCAATACCTTTCCTCCTAATGCGAGGCTTGCTACTACTATCCTTACCTCCTCCAACTTTCGGTTATGGAAAAAGGGGGTTACTATGTCCTTGTCGGGCATCCGACGTACGCACCACCTTACCCGTCTCCCAACTCATGCTGTGGGAAGTACAAAATATGAAGATTGGTATAGTGATGATTGTCGCATCTTTGTTCTTCTCCTGAGCTCCATGGATCCATCCGTTCAACAAATGTGCAAGAATTGTGACAACACTAAGGAACTATGAGATACTCTGCATATGATGTTCTCTCAGGCAAACAATCTCTCTCGTCTTGGTGAGCTCTTCCCTAAGATGGCTGAGCTGAGACAAGGGGCGCGCCCTGTTACCGAGTATTTCGCGGAATGGAAACTTCTTGCTGATGAAATCTTGGATCTTTGGGATATCCCCTCTACTAGGGAACAATATCAGGCTCAACGGGAGCATCTTGTTCTTCTTTGGCTTCTAAATGGGCTAGATCCACACTTCTTGACAACGAAGACTGAAATGCTAGCAAGTCCTTATACCTTGCAAACTGCTAGTGTGTACCGTCGTCTGACTAAAGCCAGTTCAACATGTACTCCATCTGCTCTACATATTTCCTCCGGAGAATCAATGGCTCTTGCTTCTCAGGGTGGAAGAGGAACTAGTCGAGGGGGGCGCTCTGGTCGTGGTCGTGATACCGACACGAGACATTGTACTCATTGCGGGCGTCAGGGCCACACGAAGGATACATGTTGGGTGGTTCATGGGAAGCCAGACTGGGCCTCCAAACCTCCTCCTTCATCTCGCTCTGCGCACTTGGCCGACTCTACTTTTACATCTCAGAATCCGAGAACTGTGGAAATATCTGAGGATGATTATCGTCGCTGCAGACTCTCCACTTGAACCAGGGGAAAAAGGTCTCCATGTTGAAAGCTAATCATTTGATTCACCAGAGAAGTACCGTAGAATAGTTGAAACCTGAACTAGCTTACCATGACTCGTCCTGACATTGCTTGTGCTGTAAGTAAGGTCAGTCAGTTCATGACTGCTCCAACTACCTCTCAATGGGAATCTGTTCTCCGGATCGTTAGGTACATAAAGAAAGATCCTGGTCTCGGGATATCATACAAGAATCGAGGTCATTCTAATATAGAGGCATACTGTGACTCTGACTGGGCAGGCTGCTTAGCCACTCGAAAGTCAACCACGAGATTTACTATCTTTATGGGTGGAAATCTCGTCTCCTGGAAGAGCAAGAAACAGACCACGGTTGCTAGATCTAGTGCTGAGGCAGAATATCGGGCTATGTCCCACTCTATTGCTGAGATCATGTGGGTTAGACAGATTCTTGATGAAATCGGGTACCCTGTTCAAGACCCCACTCCTCTATGGTGTGATAATCAGGCTGCGATACATATAACCACTAATCCTGTGTTTCATGAATGCACAAAACACATAGAGGGCGATTGCCATGTTGTAAGAGAGAAGTATGAAGAAGACCTTATTTCTCTAAGTCATGTTGATGCAAACAAAGACTTCGAAAATTCCTAAGTCTAGTAATAACTTAACGGGGCACAAATTAAATTGTGCTTCCAACACAAAAAAAAATGAACAAACGGCGGGGAATGTTTAGGGCGAGCGCATGCTACTCGAGGATGAAACAATCTTGCTGAAATTTATCATAATAAACGCTAGTAAAGAAGGTTGAGGGGAGGAGAAAGGAGAGATCTCACCGAGGGCTTTCCCGCAATAGCTTTGTCGATCCTTCACGGTTCGGTCACAACCGGCAAGTGGAGCAGTGGAGGGAGAAGGCCGCGGGTGGCTGGAGGAAGGTTGTGGAATGGAGGAAGGTAGATGGAAGGTTGCTGGTGGTAGGTTGTTGGATGGTGGAAAGGTTGCTGGATGGTTGAAAGGTTGTTGGATGGTTGTTGGAGGAGGCCGCGGGTGGTTGGATGGTGGAAGGTTGCCAGAAAGGTTGCTGTGGTTGATCGGCGCAGAGGAGACGAGAAGTAGCGGGGAAGACCGGGATTGCCATGACGATCGGCGCAGAGGAGAAAGCTTGGGCTCGACGATGCGGGAAATGGCTGGCTGCGGGATTTCACCGAGGGAGAGAACTTCTCGATCTCTCGGTATAATCCTTTGCTACCTAGGGTTTCAATCAAAAGGCTATTTATAAGCCCCTCCCCTTTTCCCCTCAACTAGACAAAAAAAATTTCAGCAAGATTAGTTTATGATAAACAAATAACAATACGACCCGCCCGCACATTCCAAACCGGACCGTTCCACTCAGAGTCACATGAGGTGGTCAGTCTCACGCGTCGGGTCACAATACAGGAAATTTAAACATAACGTCCATGACAGGAAATAAATAAACGACAATACAATAACATAACTGCGACAACATGTAAAGTAAATGAAGACGAGGCGGCACTAGCGTGCCGGCGACAGGATCACATCACATGTGAAGACCAGAGATCAGGTTGCAGACATTTTTACCAAGGGAGTTACGAGGGTCAGAATGAACTTTATATGTAACAAGTTAGGTCTGGAAAGTTCCCACAACCCAACTTGAGGGGAAGTGTTAGACACATTAGTCCCATATCGTGTATTCTGGTTATACGTTGTTCTCTACTTAATATATATATCCCCCTTGGACCTCTATTGGAGGTACCAAATATTCCAATACCAAGTAACAAAAACAAATTGAGTGTGGGAGGCCGCCCAGACTCTCCCCAAGGTGGGTGTGCCCCTGGACCTCCACCAAAACCCCTTATTGGAAATCCTTCCAAGAACACCTTCCAACAGCTCAATGCCCTTTTCCAGGAGACCCTTCTTCCAGCAGCCCAACCTGCCAGTCCACCTCATCCCCTAACCGTCAGCCATCATATAAAGCCGTAATCGTCATTCTGCTGACACAACCACTCCGAGACATCATACTTTCGCCCCCTAAGTCCTACCATCGGATCTACTGCGTCCACGACTTCCCCTTTAGTGAGGAATTTATTGTTGTGTGGATCGTTTTTTCCAGTATTAAATATATGGTAATGCGAGTTTATCCTCTTCTGGATCTATAGTATTTTGGAATTTTGTTCTAGATTATTTTGCGATTTGCAAGAACTATTCGTCACGCACTCTCCCTTTATCCCCCCACGTGGAGGAAATTCACAACTTTGCTTGAAGAAATACTTTTACTTTGCTTAATTATCCGTGCGATTTAATTATTTATTGTTTGGTTTGATTCTTCATTGGGTTTATCATGCGTGTTCATATAGTATTCAAGGATAATAGCCTTATCTTCTCCGAACTATAACTAGGGTTGCATAATATTCATACACTCACGTAGTTTTCCCTACACTCGTTGGTATTTTAATCATTGAATTGCGTGTTTTTTTACATCATTCTAGAGCTTATATTTTGGTTCATTGCATGTAGGGTTAGGGTTTCATGAGTCCGCCACCTATAGATTTGTCATGCAACAAACTCCCTTCAAAATTTTCAGTTCTTTTATTACCTCACTAACACTTTCCTTTTTATTTATCAGCGTCACTGATTGTCTAACACAGGACAAGAATAGAGGGTGTGTATGTGCCCTAATGGAACACTAATATTTTGATGTTAGTGCCGTAATGTTGGGAATTCAAAAAAAAATGATGTGATGCACATGTAATAGTCCAACAAATGATCACAATAATTTCTGAAATTATTAATGGAGTCCACTAACATCAAATTAATGGAGTTCAATTGATGAGCAAATTAATACATACAAATATCCCTAATGATATGTTTGTCCATCAAATTTTTAACAATAACTAATATTAACTTCAAACAAGACTTTACATAAGCACTAGGAGACCTGGGACTGATTGGTTACCAAATTCAGTGGCTTGACAACAATATGATTGTAATGTTGCACAAATTACAGAATTCCTGGAAGGGGCTTGCTGTAATGGAAGGCCTCCGGTGGGCCTTGGGGCTGCTGTGGTGGGACTTCGGGCTGCTTGTGCTGGATAGGTTTAGGAGGGGAATTTCAGTAGCCTGGAGACTAATTGAGTAGAGCGGTGGGTTATAGCTTGAAGGAGATTGGGCTGGGGAGGAGTTCCATGTCCTGGGAGATCTTTTGAAGGGGTTCTGGACCGACCTGAGAGGACATTTGGGGCATGGATTGGTTGGTTGTGGCCTGGAAACGGATGATTGGGTCTTGTTGATTGTTGGTTAGCAGTTTGGAGGGGAAAATAATTGCGTGGATTATACTGGTTGCTGGCAGGTCACCGAGGTGGAGAGACGACACATAATTTCACTTTTCTGGGATGAGATGCAGGACGACACATCATTCACTTTTCTGGGATGAGATTCAGTGGGATGGGAGGGGATAGGTGCGGGAATTGTAAGTTGGGAAGTCTCATTTGGATGGAGGAATGGGAGGCTATGTTGATTTGGGTAAGAACAGCTGGTGGTTAGTGTGAAAATGGATGGTTATTGCAGGAAATTAGGTAGTTATGCAGGAAATAAGTAGTTACTGCAGGAATTGGGTAGTTATATGACTATTTTGGTGGGGTGGAGGGAGATAGTTATTCGTGGTTATGACTTTTGGTGGTGGAGGTGATTATGACGAGCAGGGTGTGTGGGATTATGACAACTAGTAGTTACCTTGACTTTGACACAATGGTTCCCAAAATCGGCACCGTGGGAAGACTGCGAGAGCCTAGAAATTTTGCCCAAATCCCGCGATAACTGAAAATCAGCCTCTAGACCCCTATTTATAAACTTAAAACCCACTACGGATGACAGATCATCCAAAACATAAAACACTAATTTTACTTGAGATAAAAATACTTGAAAACAAGTCGCAACGCGACTACCATCTCGAATCGTCTATCCGACGATCCTATCCCCAGCTCTGCCGTATGTAGAATCATGCAGACTCCAGCAAGTGTTGGCCTACACTCGATCCGCGCCTCCATCACAGTCTGAATACTCAACTTTTTGTCTGATGCCTGGATGTCGATGTCATAATGTACATCGTAAATTCTAACGCAGTCATAATTTGAGATCTTCCAGGCCATATTACCATACCTGTTTTTTTGTTACAGTTTTCCAATGAATGAAGTTGAATAATATTTTTTGTAAGCATGCTCCAGTTGCCCCAAAGAGCTCACTCCCAATATTTCCCGGGCCACGACTTTCTTATTACCAGGCGGCAAACTATTTGAACATCAAAGGCCTTTTGGATCTCACCTGCCAAACAGTGGCAGACATGATCAAGGGCAAGACTCCTGAAGAGATTCGCAAGACCTTCAACATAAAGAACGACTTCACCCCCGAGGAAGAAGAGGAGGTCAGGAGGGAGAATCAGTGGGCGTTCGAGTGACAGAATCATCTGTTTCTTATTTCTACCTGCTGCTGCTGCTGCTGGTCTATAGTATCCAGGTTTGAACTTCAAAAGACAGCCAAAACTTATGCTACTGCTATTTCGAGCTTGTGCGGTGTAGTTATGGCTGGCTGTTGTATAAAGCCAGATTTTACAAACCATTCCGTCCTGCATGTCGAAGCGCTATTCCCCTTTTCAACCATTTCTCTGTTACTCCAGTAGAATTTGTCGACCTTCCCCAATCGCCTTGGTAATTTATGCACGAGGTACCCCACAACTTGGTCTTAATTGCAATGTTAAGTATTGAAGATTGTGTTTCTTAAATTCAAGGGCCCGGCAAAAACACGACCAGTGACATTTATGTGTTTGGTAAGCTTTCATTCGAAGCTCAAGTGCTATGGGCAACACCCAAGACTTCACTTTTAGCTTCATTTTTCACCAGAAAGGTTGATGCCCCAGTTTACCTCTCTTCGAAAGTGTTCCTCTCTTTCGTACTATTGCTTGAGGTTTTAGGGTAAATCATTGGGTTTTCCCTACATGAATTATGAATGATTTGATCCCTCAAAAAATTTTTGTCTGATTTACGTTTTTGGGCAGGTGAACATAACACAACTTATACAAATAATTTCACAAAGCTGAATTATATATGTTACTCTGAACTATAGAGGAAGTGGAGTCTTGACGCACCGGTTAAGGTCACATGTTCAAGTGCTAGAACAGTAGAAGCAGCCTCTTGCAAAAATGCAGGATAAAATTTGCCTACATTTCACCCTTGTGATTGGACCTTTCCCTAGACCCTCGTTGTGCGGTGATGCTGTGGGCACCAGGTTGACCTTTACTGGAGTTTATTGGTTATTCAACTTCAAAAAGAAATAATATAGAGGCCATTGTAAAAGAGGGTAGATATTACCATGGGAACATTCAATATAAATGATTTAGCAACTTGTTTAAGGTGCTGCTTTATTTAATTGTTTATTCCCTTCTCAAATCAGTCCCAAAATTCTACTTTCTTTAAAAATAGTCTTTAGACTTTATAGTGAATTTTCTAAATCATTTCAGTTTTTTTTTTTGCACCAAATCAATCCCTCAACTTTCTAACTTATTCAAATAATCCTAAATTTTTAATCACATCTATGCTATATTAAAATATATGTTTTTTAAATATATGCTTTTATTTTATTTAAACAAATATGCTTTCATATACACAAAGCCTCTAAATACAATAAAAAAATGTGTTCTTCCTGTCATTTGCAAACCCGGGTACGCCGTAAAAATGAGTGATGAACGTAGTACAACGTTGAGTGGTTTGCGAGTGGCCGGAGCGCTATTGTGCCGGGACAATGTCGTGGTCGGAGTAATGTCGCGCCGATGTATTATTGCGGTTGGCTATAGGAGGCGGAGTCCCGTACCTGTCACTTGTACTAATTAATAGAACATTACGTGATGTTGTACCTATAAATTTTTTGAGTATTTTCACGTTGCTATATACATATCCATTATTTTAGAGCAATGTTAAAAGCACATCCATTCACGCTATTGACATCCAAATTATCTTAACACCAAAATATTTTATTTTCACACCATGTTATTGTCACACAAAATATGAAATTTATTATAGGCTTTTGTAAAAAATCTGAACATTCAACATTACACATTTACATCTTACATGTTTCATCCAATGAATGAATTTAGAGTGAGTTTACTGTCATAAGGTGGTGTGACCTACGAAAAATAATAGAGGAATTTGATAGTGTTTTAGGTGTTTATATATGAACTTGACAATCAAAATTTTCAATTTCAACAATCATGCTTGATATTAGAACCTGCTAAATATGGCACTAAGTTTTTCAAACAGTTGCATTTTTCTAAGCAAGAAACAAAGTTGATGCGTTTTTGTTAGCAACACTTCTTATACTATGGTTGAAACCCACAGATCTAGAACGAACGATCCCTCCTCCGATCTAGTGCAGATTGGTGGTGGAAAGGCTGAAAATCGCAGAAACATGAGCAGAAATATGGAGCGCCGGTGGGGCAAGAAAGTTGCGAACAACAATCAGGAGGCCAGAATCGCGAGAATATTGGAAGAGAACGGGAGCAAGAATGAGCGGACCTCCGAGCACGTCTGGTAAAGGCGATTTCGTCAGGCAGATGCCATTTCGTCCGTCGCGCGGCTTGTGACACAAGAACGAAAGGAACATGCCGACATTTTCTTTCGGTGTGCGCTTAAAGCTTGAGGTGTTAGGATTTTTCTGTTTTTAGAAAATTTATTGGTGTATTAATAGTAATATTAGGTATGCTTTTAACATTGCAAAATTCAGATGGGTAATTAAAATGACAAAAAAGGAACATTATAATTAATGTAGCTAATAAAGTATAAAAAGAAAATTATTTATTCTTAATTACTAAATGAATTATATTTTAGGACTGAGTTCAATTAGTTTAGGAAGTTAGAGGAATTCATTTCACATAAAAAAAGTTAAAAAGTTTCATTTAAAAAAACACTAAAATTTTCATTTGATTTCAAATAAAATAAACTTTTAGGGCTGATTTTAAGAGGCCCTAAAATTTAAGTATTGATGAGACCATCATTAAATTTATAAAAAATTTGTGGTGCATATAGCCTCCTTTCCATAATCCCCTACTAATTCCGTGGGATCATGAGTTTGACCGTCACACATGTGCAAGGGCGGAACTAGGATTTCCGCGAAGCCCGGGCACAATTAATGTAGACTAAAAAATTAGTTGTTAAAATAACCAATTTAAACGAGATTGTCACAATCCTTTGCTATGTTGATTTTCTAATTGGAGCTCATTTGTCAAAAATTGCTCCCAAGCTCACTCTAGTGGACTTTTACTAAAGAAAGAGTTGAGATTAAGGCTCCATTTGGTTCGGCGGTGGCGGGTCGATATGGCGGGTGGAAACGGAGTGTTCGAACCGGAGTGGGGAGGTGGCTGCTCCAAACAGAGCTTTTTTGGGGCGTTTCTCAAGGCGGGCGGGTGGAAACGGAGCAAAAGCCGCCGGATGTTCATTTGTTTACCCGTCTTCCGGCGGCGTTTGCCCAAAACGGAGCAGCGAAACGCCCAAACAAATAGAGCCTAAACACATTTTTTATTTGTTGTTTGCTCTAGTCATTTTAGTATAGAACGATTTTTTGCACATGAAAATTTTTTGAATAGGAAAAACCTAAACAATGAATTAACATGATAAATCTTACCTATGCATAAGCTCTCAATGAAATTATCCACCGCGACATGCATCGGGATACAACAACTCACTGTCATGTTCTATTTGTCGGGCACCGCTAAAACCCTGCAAAAAGAGAACATATGAGGAAGTCAAATAATTAAAGAAGGCTAAACTATGAAAGAAGCAACCCATCCAGAGTCTTGAAAAATTTCTAAGAAACTTTACATAACCATAAGAAAACAATCATCGCAAAAAGTAGCTCAATATTACATATGACTAACAAGCTTTGAAATGAGATGTGAATGAATACTGCATCTTTGACTAGGCAAACATTTTAGAAGATATAAAGCTTTTGTCTAAAATTAAATTAGAAACTATATGTTCATAGCATTCATCATATATTGAAAACAAACAAATGACTGCACTGAAAATTGATTAGAAGATCTATGAAGATGAATCTTAATAAGTGAACTTGTCAGTAGCCTCTTTAACACAATTGAACAAACACTTAACAAACAAATGACTGCACATGTGATCTACGCGCACCGTCCGATCCACCACTACGACCGGCCACCCACGCTGCCATCACTGGTGACGGGCGGCCCATGGCCAGCCACGCCGGGGCCGTACCGCAACCTCCCCTCCCTGCGGTCGCTTCCCGCGTTCGTGGGGTTCCCCCCGCAAGGGGCGGCCAAGCCCGGCCTCCCCGCCCCGCGCGGATATCACTTGATTTTTTACCCATTTAAAGATTTTTTTTACGTTAAAATTATCCTGTGTACTTCTGCTTATTCACGTTAAAATTCCCAAGACCAAGGTTCTAGCGTTTTTGCATAGTTAAAATGTTAGCATCATGAAATGTTTGATATGACAATAATTGCTACCAATAACACGAAAAAAAAAAAACAAATTTTGAATATAAAATTAGGCGGCCATAAGCGATAATTCATAATCACCGCATTCACTGCTGCTCAACGAAGGAAGCTCATATCTCACAAATTTTCTTAATTAAAATAGCGCCAACCTTTATTGACCTGTTGAATTCACGTAGAAAAGGAAATTTGGAATGTTATGTTTGGCGTCCCTTTCACGTGGACTATTTATGGCGAGCACTAAAGACGCATGTGGAATAGTGGATGGCCCTCCTCCGCCATTACTCTCAGGATTTTTTGATTTTGTGTTGGATATTAATGGGGATGTCATCTTCATTAAATAATAATAATAATAATAAATGTAATCCTAATGTAATCGGGAAGTTGGCTTTTCAAAAAGATAATTCTATATACATCTAAATTATACCTAAAAACCACAAAAAGTAAGTCACGCACATAATAAAATAACACAATCCCTATTTTTCATGTGTTTTAGGGGTGTGAAAAAGATAAAATAATATATTTTATTGTGTATGAGACTCACTTTTTGTGATTTTTCGGTATGATTTAGATATGTGTAGTTCCCTCCTTTCTAAAATTATACTACATGAGTGAAAGTGCATTTGTGCATGTGTGATATGGAAGAGTGATTTTTACATTTATGTTTTATTTGGGGCACTTATTTTCAATGGTTAAACAGTTATGATTCATGAATAGGATCTTAATTAAAGTCTGGTTTGATTGTAATGGCTTGTCCGGTGAGAATAAGTCCCACCAAACAGATCTCTCTGTAGTATATACAAAAATATTATGACATGCGAATAATATGAGTTTAAAATTCGTGCAAATAATATAGTTTGTAGGTCTCCTAAACCTATATTTTTCATTACTCCTATCATTCAATCGGTTAGGAGACCTATGAAAAATATAGGTAAAATGTTAATTTTCCATTGTATGGTAGGAGTCTTACAAAAATATGTTAAGATTCACGAAATGTGGAGCGGGCATGGCTAGACCTATATTTTCAAAAACCTATAGTTTTTGTAGGTCTCCTAAACCTATATTTTTCGCAAGACTCCTACCATTTTACCCTTCAAATTTGGAAACGTAGATCTAGCCATGCCCGCTCCACATTTTCTTTCCTCTCCTATTATTTAAGGCGATTGTTAACCGCAACCCGTAATTGGCTTGTCGCCCCCAAAATTTCCCAATCTTTCGCGCCTTTTCGAAATACGCCTTGTGCAATGCAATTTCAGGAACAGTGTTCAACACGAAAGTTGTAGATATCGACGAGATCTACAACTTTCGTGCTGAACACTTTTCCTGAAATTGCATGTACAAGGCGTATTTCGAAAAGGCGCAAAATCTGAGCATATTTCCAAAGTACGCCTTGTACATGCATTTTTAGGAAAAGTGATCAACACGAAAGTTGTAGATCTCGTCGATATCTACAACTTTCGTGTTGAACACTTTTCCTGATATTGCATATAAAAGGCGTATTTCGAAAAGGCACAAAAAATTGAAAGATTTTAAGGTGCGACTAGCAAAATAGCGAGTTGCGTTTAACAATCACCTTATTTAAACTCGAATAAGCATGTGAAATCCACAACTTGGGACAACAAATTAGAAAGGATCAATAAAATAAAGAACAAATTTAAAAAAAACAAGCAGGCTGTGACTCGAACCGCCAATCGGATCATTAGAAAACACGTGTCTTATCCGTTAGGCCATAAAAATGTTTTTTTTATTGATTACTTGCAATACAAATAGATATATAAATATAAAAATTTTAATTAATAATAAAAAAGAAAAAAATTATAATTATATATAAAAAATTAACATGATAAAAAAAATATTAATAAGCGTCGGGGGCGGCCGAAGCCCTCCGGGAGCCGACGAAGCCCACTGCTATACGCCGGGTACTGTCGCGTGAAGCACAGGGGCTCTCCGTGCACTGTTACTCATATGACATATATATGATTGTATGTTATTGATTTACGACTATTTCTGCACTGCCCATGGCAATGCAAAATAGCTTAATTCATGCTAATGTGAACATTATGATTTTATTCTCTTTTTGGAGGTGGACATGGTAATGTTTTTGGAGGCAACTCATCCAAAGTTAACTACTCTTTAGAGCTCGCATTAATTGATCAAATCTTTTACATAATTTTAGCATTAGATATGAAAATGCTATGTGATATATGGAGGCTAAACTATTACTTTAATTTTGTAAGGTTTCTTTCAATTTCATTGTCAAATTTAATTCATTCTTACATAAGTTTTATCTTACAAGTCTTAAAAAGGGTCTACAATAAGCAATGGGCCTCTCATGAAAATGTACAATCCTAATCAGGAAAGAGGAGATAAAGCCGAGCAATTTTTATGTTGGACGTTGATATTAGCATCGCAGTTTTGGCTATCCGTAGGTATTGTTTTTTAAAAATAGCTATCCAAAAGCACGAAAGTTATCTGCACTCAAAAAATGGAAAAAAGGGAGGAGAAGAGTACCACTGCCTTGAGGAGGAATGAGCGCTTGAAAATCACGGAATAGAGAAGCATTGCCGCCAAAAGGAAGAGAGATCACCGAATTTGAAAAAGATAGCCGCCAGATAATGAAGGAGAATGCGCCAGAATAAAAAACATCGTTGGGAAATGGAGGAGCACTTGCCACGATTCCTGCGGAGCCGATGAGATCCACATGGATCCACGATAAAATAGAAAAAAAAAATGGTGCGGCTAGCGTGCATAGAGCTATGCACGCTAGGCGCATTTTTATGCACTAAAATAACTATTCTGATCTCAAAAGAATTTTGTTTAAAAAATAGCAAAATATTAATGTTTTTAATTTTACGCTCATTTTTAGTACCCTATTACTCATATTACGACCGTAAAATAATGCATTGCAGCCGTAAAATGATATTACAGCTGTATTACAATTATATTTTCATTTACCAGTTGTAATGCCATTTTACAACTATAATGCATGAAATTATGATCGTAATTTTTCAGTTATGATCGTAATATGGGTAATATGATACTTAAAATGAGCGTAAAAATATGAACATTAATATTCTATAATTATTTTAAAAACAAAAAATTTTAAAAAGTTGAAAAATTTATTTTAAAGCATAAAAATGCGCCTAACATGCGTAGCACCATGCACGCAAGGCGCACCAAAAAATTTGCCCTAAAATAGCGAAAAAATTTCAGTTCGACACTCTGATCTTAAAAACGATCAGAGTATAAAGGCATTTTCTTACAACTGGACCCCACCATCATTTCCAACCTTGCCTTCCCTTTTCGTTGTTCGAAATTAAAAACTGCTCAGTCTAAACCCTCGCCGGAAAAACCTATCGCCGGAGAAAAGAAAGATCGTGCCCCCTGACTCTTCGGCTACACAAGCGTAGAGGAGGGAGAAGAACTTTCATTTCCTCCCTTCGAAACTCCGCTCAAACCCTCGCCGCGGAAACTCCATCATAGGAGAAAACAGATTGTGCCCTAACTCCCCGGCAAGGCAAGCGTTGTGGATGCAGAGGAAAATTTTCTGATACTCGACAGACACGCTGAGCAGTGAGGGGCGTCTAGGGGACCAGGGATTTCAGTACTATTGCAACTTGCAGAAGCCAACCGCTCTGACCACGTATGATCCCGTGGCTTTGGAAAAAATTTCGTTTTGGATGAATTTTGATAGAGATAAACTTTAGTCATAGAGCCGTGAAGTTTGAGAACTGTATTTGAATTATATCATGTGAATTGTATTTGAATTACTGGTGTTTTACATTAGTGTATAACTCATCTCTTGCGTGTTTGTATGCATCTTCAAGTAAATTTTGATTTGGATGAATTTGTATAGATGTTGAATTTGAGCTTTTAGGGATTTGTAAGAACTGTCCTTATTTTTGTACAGCTTATTGTTTGGTTATTTTCTATTTTTTTGGCCAAACACCATGTCCCGCTGGATATATACCGTATCACAACATGACAAATTTTTTTGGTCAAGCACCTTATATATCTCGGCTGGCTCTATACTGTATCCCAACATGAGCAATTTTCCCCCCTAAATTTTTCTGTTATTTTCGGCTTGATCTATCCAGTAACTGAACATTACACTGTTTATGCATAAGTTTTTAGGTTATTTTTAATTGTATTTATCCCGAATTATAACATTAGTTTATTTATTTATATATGCAGATAGAAGGTCAATCAACGGGTACATACCTGAATACTAGATGCGTCATTTGCATATTTAAGAAAAAAAGTAGAACTCGTACTGGATGTGCTTTCAGAGACCTCAAGTGAGATGTTAATCAACTCCTTGGTGATTCATTTCTTCACCCTACCCGACCTATCCTAGAATATTCCTCTTTTGTACCGACTCATTAGGTTGTATAGGAAAGACAGAACTTCATTTTTATTATGCTAGTATTACAGAAGAATGACTGTCAATGAGGTGGAGCTGATACTTGGCCTACACAATAGGGGACTTGATTACGATTTCAGGAGATTACAATTACCAAATATGACACAAGCTGACCTAGTAGCCCATCTAAATGAATTAGCTAATATAGAAGAGGCTTCTGATGAAACTGAAATGCAAAAAGTTGGCGCTCTGGTTAACTATGTACTTTGAAGGTTCTTGTTTCCCTTGAAGTCGCTTCGACTTCTATTATGCCTGGAAAAGTTTGGTGGATTGAATCAGGTTAAAAGATATAATTGGCCGAAGGCCATCTATATATATTTCTGCATAAGCAGTCTTATGATCTACATACACTCAGCTGCTCCCGAATGGAACATGTCAGTCTATGCTACTTCAAATGTTGCTTCATCGTTCTTGTGGTGAGTTCTTTACATGGTAATAATTATTTATTTTTTGGTTTACTATCTTTCAGGTTTGGTTTTTCGAGCACACCAACATCTAGGTGCCGATGGATGAGAAGGCTCAGCCCCGTTTGTGTCGCTGGACCACCAAAGGAGGTTTTAGTTATAGGTTTTGCAAAGATCTACCAAGATTATTATTTCCAAAGAAAGAGGTCGATTCAAGTTATCTAATTGGTTTGCTTCTTGATATCTTGTGTTTTTTTTGTTTTCTCCACCAGTTGATGTTGCACACAACTCATCTTATGTATAGGTAAGGCCGACTTTTGTTTACTTAGATACAGGAGGAGCAAGATGTATTCACTCCGGAGGAGTCAGACTCATTTTTTGAGAAGGTGCTAAAGTTAAAATCAGCGAAAAAGAATGTGGAAAAAAAATAAGAAAGTAACATAGAAGTCGATTGTACAACCCCGTATTCACGGAGTGGGGTCCCCAGGCAGGCACAAGACTTGCTACACATTTGTAAGTTTTTAAGGCGTTTTGCACTCTTGTGGTCAAATTTATTGTTGATATGCAAGATATACTAGTAGAGGGACGAAAAATCTGCCTAGCTTGCTAGTGCTTGGTGTACTCTTCAGGGGAGAGTGTGGCGGGAGGCCGGCACTCGCCCCTGTCCCTCCTTCAGGGGGTGGGTGCGGCGCGAGGCCTGCACCTGCCCCGACCCTTTGAGGTTCTCGCCCGTCCTGAGGGTTCTTGCCCGACTTGAGCATTCTCGCCCGACTTGAGGGTTCTCGCACGACTTGAGGGTCTCGCCCTGCTTGAGGGTTCTCTCCCGGCTTGAGGGTCCTCACCCGGCTTGAGGGTCTCGCTCGCCTTGAGGTTCTCTCCCGGCTTGAGGGTTCTCGCCTGGCTTGAGGGTTCTCGCTCGGCTTGAGGGTCCTCGCCCGGCTTGAGGGTCCTCGCCCGGCTTGAGGGTCCTCGCCCGACTTGAGGGTCCTCGCCCAGCTTGAGGGTATCGCCCGACTTGAGGGTCTCGCCCGGCTCGAGGGTCTGCTATTTTGCCCATAGTGGGCTGCGAATAGCTGTTCAGAACAGCGGAGTTTGGCTGTTGGCAGACCAGGTCGGGGTATTTCAGTAATTTTAGAGCAGCGGAATTACGCTATTGACAGACCATCCCCAAAAATCTATAAATAGACCCTTGGGGTGGCATGAAGAGGGATCCATTTTTCACCACTCTTCATCTTCTTCCTTCATCCTCCAAGGCAACTAGCTCAGCATTGGCTAGTGAGGGGGAGATCTCAAAGGTCTTCCGGGTGTGAGGTGGGACCTCGGCGTTAGAGCCAATGATCATTTCCCAAATTCAGGTCTCTCACTAAGGGACGACTTGGGAGAAGTAGATGTGAGTTGCACCCTAGGTCCGAACTCTTGGTGGAATCCAATCTTGGTTCCAATATTTTGGTGCGGGAGCGCAGACCGCGACTTATACAAAAGTTCATGAGCAAGTTCTATGACGGGAGATCATAGAGGTGGTGATGACTGTAACGAGCTCCCCAACCCAACATCCTTTGTAGGGAGGGAAGAGTTCATGGCATCCATCTAAGGCATCATGGATATGCTGCGAAGTATTGCTCCGCTGGATGACTGCTCAACTCCCACCCCCAGGATCTAGTTCCCAGGGGTCTCGGCGAGACAGCCTCCAGGGGTCTCAGCGAGAAAGCCTCCAGGGGTCTCGGGGAGCCAGCTCCCAAGTGTCTAGGCGAGATCACCACAGGAGGGGTAGAAGAAAGTGCACCAGGAAGACGACCCGGGAAGGGAAGGATGGGAGAGTGGGTCGAGCGAGTCCTCACCGGCCAGGAGTTATTCCCCAGCCCGGCAAGTGCTAGCCTCCTAGGTGAGCAGGTCGCGCGAGTGGAGCATGCAAGACAACTAAGTAGGTGGTCACCCTTCAGCGATCTGATTGTCTCATCTCCCATTCCTGAGGGGTTTAGAGAACCTGACATGACTTACTATGCCGAGAAGGAACCGACCCCCGAGAGGATCTCCTCACCCAGACTCTCACTAGCTGGATGAGTCGAATGTGCCTCGGTGGAGAGAAGGTTCCAACCCCTAGAGGAAATTCTCATCCAAGCTCTCACTAGCTGGATGAGTCAAATGTGCCTCGGTGGAGAGAAGGTGCCAACCCCGAGAGGATCTCCTCATCCAGGCTCCCACTAGCTGGATGGTTCGAATGTGCCTTGGTGGCGAGAAGGAACAGACCCCCGAGAGGATATCCACACCCAAGCTCTCACTAGCTGGATGCATCGAATGTGCCTCGGTGAAGAGAAGGTTCCAACCCCGAGAGGATCTCCTCATCCAGACTCCCACTAGCTGTATGGGTTGAATGTGCCTTGATGGAGAGAAGGTGCCAACCCCGAGAGGATCTCCTCATCCAGGCTCCCACTAGATGGATGAGTCGAATGTGCCTCAGTGGAGAGAAGGTGTCAACCTCGAGAGGATCTCCTCATACAGGCTCTCACTAGTTGGATAAGTCGAATGTGCTTCTGTAGAGAGTAAGTTCCAACCCCAAGAGGATCTCCTCACCCAGGCTTTCACTAGCTAGATGGGTCGTATGTGCCTCGGTGGACAGAAGGTGCCAACCTCGAGAGGATCTCCTCACATAGGCTCTCACTAGCTGGGTGGGTCAAATGTGCCTTGGTAGAAGGTTCCAACCCCGAGAGGATCTTCTCACCCAGGCTCTCACTTGCTGGGTGGGTCGAATATGCCTCGGTGGAGATAAGATACTAACCCCGAGAGGATATCCTCATCCAGGCTCTCACTAGCTGGATTGTTCGAATGTGCCTCGGTAGAAGGTTTCAACCCCGCGAGGATCTCCTCATCCAGGAACTCACTTGCTGGATGGGTCGAATATGCCTCGGTGGCGAGAAAGAACCGACCCCCGAGAGGATCTCCTCACCCAGGCTCTCACTAGCTGGATGAGTCGAGTGTGCCTCGGTGGAGAGAAGGTTCCAACCCCGAGACGATCTCCTCATCCAGGCTCCCACTAGCTGGATGGGTCGAATGTGCCTCGGTGCCGAGAAGAAACAAACCCCCGAGAGGATCTCCTCACCCAGGCTCACACTAGCTGGATGAGTCGAATGTGCCTTGGTGGAGAGAAGGTGCCAACCTCGAGAGGATCTCCTCATACAGGATCTCACTAGCTGGGTAGGGTCGAATGTTCCTCAGTAGAAGGTTCAAATCCTGAGAGGATCTCCTCACCCAAGCACTAATTACCTGGATGGGTCGAATGTGCCTCGGTGGAGAGAAGGTGCCAACCCCGAGGGGATCTCCTCATCCATGCTCTCACTAGCTGGATGGGTCGAATGTGCCTCGGTGGCAAGAAGTAACCGACCCCCGAGAGGATCTCCTCACCCAAGTTCTCACTAGCTGGATGAGTCGAATGTGCCTCAGTGGAGAGAAGGTTCCAATCTCGAGAGGATCTCCTCATCCAGGCTCACACTAACTAGATGGGTCGAATGTGCCTCGGTGAAGAGAAGATGCAAACCCCAAGAGGATCTCCTCATCCAGACTCCCACTAGCTGGGTGCATCGAATGTGCCTCTATGGAGAAAAGGTGCCAACCCCAAAAGGATCTCCTCATCCAGGCTCTCACTAGCTGGATGGGTCGAATGTGACTCGGTGTAGAGTAAGTTCCAACCCCAAGAGGATCTCCTCACCCAAACTTTCACTAGTTGGATGAGTCGAATGTGCCTCGGTAGAGAGAAGGTTCCAACCCCAAGGGGGTATCGCCACTCATGCTCCCATTATCTGATATGGTATGTTGACCCCTCAGTGAGGTTAAGTGAATTCTACCTGGAGGGGATCTCGCCACCTAGGCTCCCGTCAGCTGGCATGGCAGGATGACCCCTCAGAGAGGCTAAGTATTTTTGATACCAAGAGTGCTACACTCATCGAATACGTTGGATTGGATGTTTATTTCCAAGCGTGGAACTTGCTCGAAAAGAGCGGGAATTGTGTACAACCCCGTATTCGCGGAGTGGGGTCCCCAGGTAGGCGCAAGACTTGCTAGACATTTGTAAGCTTTTAGGAAGTTTTGCACTCTTGGGTCAAATTTATTATTGATCTGCATGATATACTAGTATGGGGGCGAAAAATCTGCCTAGCTTGCTAGTGCTTAGTGTACTCTTCAGGGGGGGAGTGCGGCGGGAGGCCGGCACTCAACCTGGCCCCTCCTTCAGGGGGTGTGTGCAGCGCGAGGCATGCATCCGCCCCGACCCCTTAAGGTTCTCGCCCGGCTTGAGGGTTCTCACTCGGCTTGAGGGTCCTCGCCCGGCTTGAGGGTCTTGCCCGACTTGAGGGTCTCGCTCGCCTTAAGGGTTCTCGCTTGGCTTGAGGGTTCTCGCCCGGCTTGAGGGTCTCGCCCGACTAAAAATGAAATTGAAAATTTTAATATATCAGAGCGGTGGAAAAATAAAACTAACACATATCCTTTTTTGACCTTAATGACTCGCGATATATTAACTGTCCAACCTAGTACAGTAGCTTCAGAGTCTACATTTTCTCTTAGTGACAGAGTTTGAATGAACAACGGAGTCGCCTAAACGAAGAGTCATTAGGGATTTGTATTTACTATAAAGGTTATTTGGATGCGGCGAATAGAGAGCAACATACTGCTTCCATCGAAGTCCAAAGATAGTGTTAGTGAATACACATCCGATTCTAAAGGCCGCAAGAGAATACGTTCTAATGTCCAAGTGGCGGGAAGTCCAAAAGATGATATTTTTATAATTCAATGTCGAACAAGATGCATCAACTGACATTGTTATCATTTGTAAATTTATTTCTATAAATATTTGGTTATGCCCTTAGTAATTTTTTGTTCTAATGCCATATATTCTCACAAATAATCGGATCACAAGAGGACACAAAAAATTAAAGGGCGTCGACAAAGACACTTCGTCAATTAGTTCATTAAACACAGTGGGAGACACATTCTCGAGGCTTATTTCAAAGCTGCCACTTCTCATGAAGTCGAAATCCTTTGGCTCTTTTGATTCTTCATCCAATCGTCCCGTGGTAGTTTTAGGCTCTTTTTTCTCCCCTACATAATTTGCATAGAAAGTATATTAAACATTGTCTTGACATTAGGAAAGTAATTTCAGAATTTAAATATAATAATGCAAACTTACTTTATTTTTTGCAAGTTTTTCGAAAAAACTATTCAATCGTGCATTTGATACACATTTAGGACGTGGTTCTTTTAGATCCCTTAGCATGCTTGTACTTTGAAAATTTTCTTCATTAAATCCCTTCAACCCTCTTATCTGCCTACAATTTTCTTCCGTGCTCCTCCTCAATTCACTCAAGGGGTCAAGACATGTTGCTAGGATGGACGTGACATATTTATTATTTGGGCTAAGTCGTAAGGGAATCTTAGAAGATGATTTCTAAACATCAAGCTGGGTTGGGCCTCTTTCATGTATGTGCTCTTTGAAAAATACAGATCTTTCTTGGTCGTGAGAGTGAATCTCTTTAGTAGGTATTCAAAATGTATTTATTTTACATTATTCGAGTTGTAAACTCTTAATATGTGTTTACACAATATAACTTTTGTATCAAAACCCTTGCATGAACATATAACATTAAATGTGTTAGAATTAACTTTAACTACTCATTATTTGTCGTCCACAAAAGCATCACAATGTCAAGTGAAAAACAAAATATGATCATCCTAGTATCTAACTTCTTCACTAATGCACACACTAACTGCTCCATCCATAAAAATCTGTTCGAAAATGAAGAACATTTTTCTTGTGTAAACTTTTGAAGCTTGTTTTAATAAAGGATAGTTTTTAAATTTTAAAATGATGCTTCCGTGCTTGCACCTAAAATCTTCATCATGTTCAGATCTACGCCAAGATGAAATCATCTTCTCAATCCCAGAATATCACTTAATAAAAGAGCTTGTTGGTTTTGCGCACACATGTAAAACATTATTCACAGATTCGCTTCTCTGAGTAGATAGAATGTCAATGTCTAAAATGTCTTTATTAAATGCAGTGGACCGTTTACGTCTAACTTTGTATAAATCAGAAAGTCATCTATTGTCCTCTAAGTTGCCTCTTGAAACTATCTCACTCCAATGTGAATCAAACTCAGTCTCACTGTCACATTTGTTCATGCAATGATAGAATAAAGCTCTAACACTCTTATCATAATTGAAAGATGGAATCTTCGAAGGTGCTTTGTTCCAAATATGTTACTGACAAGGGTGGTGTCGAGTACTAGCAAAATCTCTCACAATTGCAATGACCATCGCCTGATCTTGATCTGTAAAAATAGTGATCAGTTGTATTCCATCGACAAATCTCAAAAATGTATCAAAAACTCCGGAGAAAAATTAGATGATTTCCTCTGCAACGAAGGCGCCACCTACAAAGATATTTTGACAGTGATGATTTATCACAATAAATGCAGCACAAACCAAATTATATTTATTCAACCGATACATGGTATCAAATATAATACATTCTCATACAAATCATAATCAATCTTGCTATGGTTATCCATCCAGCAAAAGTTAGTTAGACGTTCTAACTCGTCTGCTTGAATATCGTAGGAGAACATGTTATCTTCCATTTATATTTCCTTAAATATTTTTTGCATGCTCATGACATTACAGCTTTCTGTTAGGGCTCTTCATTCTCGTTATACGTAATTGTAAGCATTTGTTTTATAAAACCCAATGTTTTTGTATCCTCCAACCTCACCAACCATGAAGTTATATGTTTGAATTGTTTTGATCCTAGCACCAGTTATAATCTTCAGAAGACTTCCTTGGACATCAGACATTTTCCGATGAGATCTTAACAAATGACTGTCACTCTCTAGAGCAAGTGAGTGATTGTGTTCCTCTACGAATCTTGCCACCTCCCAATTCTTGCCCTCTATATCAACAACAAAATGCAAACAAGCCAAGCACCATGAATGAGTATCAAGTTTGCGGAATTTCTTTTGCACATCCTTCTTTCAAAAAGGCAGGAGAGACCGTCCATTTTACGGTCCAAGTGTCGGACTGAAAATTTTTCTTTAAAATAGGGGGTATCCCCACCGCCCAACCGCGATTAGTGATGCACAAAAAGACCAGGTCTGGAAAGCCCGTCTGGGCCCAATCTAGAAAAAGTCTGGTTAGGCTTGGGCTCGGGCAGGACTGGTCCAGGCCTAGGCCCGTCCTGAGGGGCCGAACAAGACCTTCAAATAAATGATTTGCCCGACCCGATGCCCGGCCCGAGCTAGGCCCAGTCTTGGCCCAGTCCCAGGCCTTGCCTGGGCCGATCCCAGGCCTTGTCTGGGCCTGGACCTGGACCAAGAATGGCACAGGCTGCAACTTGCAGCCCAAGTTGCCACTGCTGATTTTTTGAGTCTACATAAAGCTCATGCCCAAGTTGTCACTGCAATCAAATATGTCAAAAATTTGTTTTTTAGCTAATTTTTTGAGTTTACATAATGCATGACACGGGCTGCAACTTACAACCCAAGTTGCCAAACGTCTTTATGAAGAGACATTACAGTTGGCAACGTCTCTATGAATAGAGACGTTGTGGAAATTGGTAAATGACAATGTGCCCAACGTCTCTTTTGATGTTGGGCACTACTTGATAATTTGGCATTAATGTTATTTGCCAAGTGACAAATGATAGCCAAATCTATAGAGAGCCGTTGAAACGGCTCTCTATAGAATTATTTTTTTAAAATTATAATTTAATAAATTTTAATATAACTTTTAGGAGTTATAAATTGGAGAGATTGTATTGTCTAAAATCCTACATTCACTTGTGATACTCAAACTCATAGCAATTTTCTACTTCGCAAGCTTTGATCAATGACGTTTTCATCTGCTGTCATTCCTGAGATTGTCGAGCACCAGCATAGTGCTCCAATCTGAGAGCATTTCGACAAAGTTAAAATCAACAATGAATTCAAAGCAAAATATCGGCATTGTTCAAAGTTGTTGACGGCTGCCAGAAACTCCACACTCGTGCGACACATCAAATCATGTGTTGCAAAACAAGCTTTGGAATTCAGTCAAACACATCTATCAACGGTCGGACAAGTTTGGACTTACGATCAAATGCTGCAAAGAGAAGCGCGGATGGAGAACATCATCGGACGCGGATTATCGTTTAATCATTACGACAACGCCCGCGAGACCGCTTATGTTCGTCGAACTATCCAACCCAAATATCATCAGGTAAGTTGAACTATAATAAGGCGTGACACATATAAAGCTTATATTAAAGTGAAAAAATTTGATTAAATATTTTGACAATTTAGATAGTAGAATTAGTTTAACTTGCAATGTTTGAAGTAGCGATATACAATTAAGACATTCTTACATTTGCATTACAAGTCATTGGATAAATCCTACTTCATGAGATCTATCCAAGCGCATCATTTATTTTAATAGTTTTGAAGTTCCACATACCGGAATAACAATTTATCGAGTAATTATGAAGTGTATACGTGATTTTAAAATAAAAGATAAAATTATTAGTATTTTTTTGATAATGATAGTAATAATACCGCGGCTACTGATAATTTAAAAAGAAATTTAAAACATATGTTAAATGAAGTATTTTTTCATACTCGTTGTGTTTGTCACGTTCTAAATTTAGTTGTCCAAGATAATTTAAAATTAATGAACCATATATTATTAAAATTAGAATTATGTTAATATATATATAGTTCTCAAAATAGACGACAAATTTTTTAAAAATTATAACAAATTAGGGAGAATAATTTTTAAAGCCAGAATATGACTTGTCAATTAGGTGGAATTCCACTTACAAAATGTAAATAAATAGCACTCCGTCAAAAAACTCTCCTAATGGAATTTTATTCAATAAATACAACTCATGATTTAAGTGACGATGATTGAGAAACAATTACAATTTATATGCACTTATTAGAATGTTTTTATACAGCGACGATTCAATTATCCGACGTTTATTATCCCACTAGCTCCCGAGTTATTGAAAATATTTTAATTATTACAAAAACTTTAAATTATTATAAACAATATAGATTTTGACAGTCCGTAATTGAAATAATTGAAGCAAAATTTTTAAAATACTATAAGGAAATGCCCCTATATTTTCATGTGCGGCGACTTTAAATCTTTTATTATATGTTTTAGGTGTTGAAAACCTTTTGGAAGAGAAAAACAATTTACACCTAGATTTAAATAATTTAAAATTTGAAGATTCAATAATTTTTAATTTTAATATAGTTTTTACAGATTTCTATAATTATTATTATAATTTATATGGGTCGCGACCGCAAGATTATTCAACACAAGTACAAATAAAAGATGATTTTCAAAATAAAATTTATGAGATTGCGTCTAGAAAAAAATCATGAACTACCAGTACATTAACTGAATTAGGACAATACACTAAAATACAATTTAGAAAGTATACGAGTAAAAATGAAATTGAAAATTTTAATATATCAGAGCGGTGGAAAAATAAAACAACGCATATCCTTTTTTGACCTTAATGACTCGCGATATATCAACTGTACAACCTAGTGCAGTAGCTTCAGAGTCTACATTTTCTCTTAGTGGCAGAGTTTGAATGAACAACGGAGTCGCCTTAACGAAGAGTCATTAGGGATTTGTATTTGCTATAAAGGTTATTTGGATGCGGCGAATAAAGAGCAACATACTGCTTCCATCGAAGGCAGCTCCACGTCAGTCGAAGAAGAACTGAGTTCGTTAAACTTGGCCAATGAAGATTGAGTATTAGTGATGTATTTTATTTTATTTTGGGTAGGCTGTCATACGGTGCTTTGACACCTTACTTATTGTGCGTGGGTACGTTGAGAGTTGTGAGATTTTGTGTTTTTGTAAGTTCGGGTAGTTTTTCTCGGGATTGATGACCGACCCGTTTATGTGTGTTGTAATATTTTCAATATGAAATAAAATATAATATTTTATCTTATTAAGTATTTAAAATTTAATATACATCTCACATAATATATTTATATTAATTTATTTTATAAAAAAACTATTTTTTATTTTAAAAAATCGGCCTTGGGTAGGCCTGAGTCTGGTTAGGCCTGCTTGGGCCTAGTTTAAACCTTGCCAAAAATGCTCTGCTAGTCCTCATTCATACAGGGGGCTTGGGACTTGGTTTGGGTCTGGCTATTGCCAGACCTGGGCCTGCGCTTGAACATAAAAAACCTGACCCTGACAGACTCAGACCTAAATTGGGTCTGTCAGGTTATGCATGTGCACCAACTGACCGCAATCCCACCAAATTTTGGGGTGTGCATGTGCGAATTGTGCGGGTCCGCCGCCAGGCCAAACGTTTCCTACATGATGGCAGTTGGGGCAATATTGGAAGTTTAAAATAACAGTACAATGTGTCGGTGGAGGTGGTGATGGCCTGATGGGTGACCCTTGTTTAATACCTTCATAATTACCATGTATTCCTCTGCGTCTGCTCCCACCGCCCATTCAATGGAAAATTCAAGAGGATCATTATATATAATAATATTGTTCCTTATATTATATATATAATAATAATTAAAGAGAATCATTTTCTCAATTAATTTTATTATTTTTTTAATTGTTCAAAATAATAAGCATAGCAGCATGTGCGGCTGCCGCAGCAGTGGGGCCCACTAGATTTCAACTAATAATATTTTTTGAGCCTTCTCTTGATTATAATAATGAAAATTTTAACGAATAATTGACTCACGTGGTCACGTGGTGTGCTATTATCAGTGTAGCCGCCTTTGTTTTATTATATAAAATAAAATGACCCTTCAATAAGTTGATTCAACGCACGAGTCACTCCTTATAAAAAAAATTTTGTTTTGCTCACGCATTAATATTATTAAAATAAATATATTTAAAGAGATATTTTTTTTAGTAATTTACTAATTGTACAATCAACAATAACTAGTAATAAACATCAACCACTATAGAGATTGTTACATTCAAACGATAAATCATTAATCAACATCCAAAACAATCAACAAAGTATTACATAAATACACAAAGGCTCGCACTATGAAGAGAATCGAACTCATAATCTGTTGATAGAGCGCTCGAAGCATCCGCATGACCGTGCCGAGGGAAAGAATACCATGCCGAGGGAAATTTAAAGATTATCGCTCATGCAACGAAGGTATCTGACAAAGGTATGTTCTCACTGTTCATCTTCTCCACCAGATTTTCAAAATCAGCTACCTGTGGAAGGATTTCCCTTTCCTCAGTGAATGTGAAAGCCATGAATTTGTCCACTAGGTGCGTCTTGGACATGTTCTGCTCTTCCTTGAACTGCTCCTCCAAGGCTTCCCAAATCTCCTTTGCAGTTTTCAGCTTGCTATATGTTTTTGTCAGCCTGTTGGAGAGACAATTCAGGATGTAATCACGACAGAAATCTTCGTCATTGATCAACTGATCTTCATCTTCTCATCCTTTAAAGGATTCGAAGTCGGTCTGCACTGTGTAGAAGATGTTTATGTACTTCATGCCGAATTGCGTGTTCCGATTTCAGGCGCTAAACTCAGAGTTGGAGAATTTTTCCAGTTTTATCATCGACACAGGGGACGTGAGATTGCTTGGTTTCGACATTGTGGGTTCCTAACAAAAAACTTGGAGCGCCACTAGCAATCTAAACAAGAGCAGTAAAGCAAGGAAAGAAATCACCTGAGCCGCGGAGACGATGAGTTCTTCAGATCCAGTTCAGAGAAAAGAAAAAAAAAGGGTTTGCTTCTCTTCTTCGGCTAAGCACAGTCGAACTGGATTGCAATTGTCAGATCTCAACAGGATTGCACTAGGAGAGCCACCAGAATTATTCCATGTTCCAAATCGAATAACCTCCCTTGTGGTGGTTGTCAAGCCTTCGTCCACTAAGATCCTTGTCCACTTCACGATCGAAAGAGAAGACAAGAATCCGATTCAAGACAATGACTGGAGGTAGCGCACGGGGTCAACAGCAAAATGAGGCAGCCACTCCTCCTAAGAACTGCACAGACTGGAGAAATAATAGTCGATCCAAAGTAGAACCCATGGTTCCTCCTAATCTGATCGACAGTAATGGTGCACAAAGACACAGATCTGTGATCTGAAGACCTAGATCACGATCAGATAATTCCTTTTGTCGATTGACGTCAGACAACCAAACCACAGAAACCGAGAGAAGTAGATCCCACGGCAGGTTCCGTCTACACGATCTGCGGCAGATCTAAGTTACCGGCAGCAAATCAGCGACCGAAAGGGGACGGGCGGCACACTCTAGTAACGAAGAACAAGATAGTGACGTCGCGATTTTCGCACCGAAGAACCAGAGCAGCAGTGCTAGAAATCCCGAGTGGGATTAACTCCTTCGCGATCAGCCGGGGCAAACACGATCGACAGCGGTACTGGATCCTCCTCCAGGCGGCGATACCTCCGAAACCACGAGAGAGGAGCGGCGGGATCTGATTTTCCGATCGACGAAAACAGCGACCGTTGGATTCCTCCTCGCGATAGGAATTTCTGAACGGCGACACCCTCCTTACCGATCGGCTAGGGCGACAGCGATGCAGAAAATCGCGAAGAAGTAGGTGTCGGCTGCGGGAGTGGGTAAGGTCACGGGAGGGAGAGAGTTAGGGCAAACGAAACTTCGAGAATGATAGAGCGCTCGAAGCATCCGCATGACCGTCAAGTTTGCAACGGCCTACTCGTTGCCCCTAACTTGAGTATTTATAGGCAAACCCTAAATACCCGACTACGGGTTGTTGGATTCCTATCAGATCCTAAACCGCAGCCCATTAAGCACCCATCACACCTATTCCAATATACCTCAACATCTGTGTGTCACGAGCCCTCCCTCAGCATGGCTAACTGTGCCAAATCTCATTCGCATATTTGAAGAGGTATCTTTGCTAGAGAGATGCGATAAATTTTAAAAAATGTAGGTTGAGTATTCATATTGATCTAGAAAGAATAAGCTCATAGTTGATGGTCAATCACATGACATTTCTATACTAATTTATTTTTTTATTTACTATTACATTTGCATTGATGTCACTTGTTTGGGAGAAAAAAAAAATCAAAGTCATATTAAAATTGGGATAAATAAATATGCAATCAAATTCATGTTCAACTCAAAATGTTGATCCCATGGGTAAAGATCAACAAAGCGGTGTTTCTGCCTATCATATTTTCTGCATGTCGAGTATTGAATTAAAACAATCTGTGTGCATGCTTTTAAAAGTCTTTTTTTTTTAACATTGAAAACATTGTTTCTCTGGCTCACGTTGAGGGCTACATATCACAACCTCCCCTTTCCTTCCGCTTCGAAATTGACATATTCTCGTTGACAAAGCAACCTCAAAGAGCTCCTCATGCATATGATGTCATCTAAAAAGCCATCGGGTTATTGCTTCTTCGCACACTATTCTAAAAAAAAACTAGTTCGTACTGCGCACAAAATTCGACTCTTGAAAAGTTCTCACATTTCTCTTATCATTCGAAGATTCATGAGTATTAAGAGAGCTTACATTCACGGAAATGACGGCTCAATCTTATCATTTTTTGTTTGTGAGCAAGCATCTCATTTGTCCTAAATTCTCTCTAATCGTTGCTTGGAGCGCGTGCTTTCGAGGTTTTCTTAGCGAATAATTGCCATTTTCACTCCCATGTGATTCAATAAACACGTGTTTGAAGTTGTAGGATAATTGCGGAGGCTTCCTCACTTTGTAGGTGAGTGAATTGATTTCGTGCGAGGCTTATTTCTCTTAACCAACTCAATATTAATGAAAACTCGCTCGCAACAAAGAAATATAGAAACCATGTTGGGAGATGAATGTTTTCACCCCCAAAAAGATTAAAAAAAACTTGCATATTGTTCATTTATCAAAGCTTGTGTTATTCTTAGTACATCATCCCTCTAACCTAATGTTGCTCTTGGCCATCCAGCTCATAGAGCCCCCATTATGCACTATACACACACATCAAAAAAGACAATAAAAGCCCCCACACACAATCATGAAAAATCTACCTCCCCAACAAGCTAAAATATGAAACTAGTCGCAACGTTTTGAATTCAATCAATCAATTTTTCTTACGAGATTTCAAGCCCCCGCCTTTCCAAAATACCGCGCAACCAAGCCTTATTTGATCTCTAACGAGAAGATCTTGGAAAGACGATGGGCCAAAATCATGTAAAAAAGCGGATCATAAACGTCTGTTTGTTTGCACAGAACTTGTCCTGAAGTTAGAATTGAAGGTCAATTTATATCGGAATTGAATCTTCAACCCCAACTTCGAAGCCACAATTCGGTCCAACCGAACATACCCAAAACGTTAAGCGACTGATTTCATATTTTTGCCCCCCAAAACCAAAGGGATGGCAGAGATAAAAGGCTAATCAAAGCTTGAAGAGCGACTCCATCGATTTTGAAGGTACTCATCAAGTGAGTTGAGGTAGTTCTGTTCGAAGCTCATCACTGAAGCATCATCATCCACATCAAGCAATGCAAGTCCCATGTGGGATCCAATGCTTGAAGCTGGATATACTTCTTCATCTTCCTCAGTGACATTGTTATTCACCTTTAAGCTCATCCATTGCTCAATCTCCTGTTCTCCTTGGAGTAGCTCCAATATCTGCAATGAATATATGTTAATGACTTATCGAAACACTTGTGCAGATAAAATATTGATACATAAGGAATATTAAGCATTAGCGGCCAACAGAGAGTATTACATTCAAAAGATAAAACATTAATCAGCTTCCAAAGCAATAAAAAAAGTACTACATAAGTAAACAAAGGCTCACAACATAAATTATTGTACATTATCGTGAAGCTGATATATAAGTCATTGATTGTGCGTGTAAGCCCTTCATACCCTCATCAGAAAAATTTTGCAACACACAAATCCTACTTATTATCTCAATCAAGTTTTTGAGAACCGGACCGGAGATCGAACCGGTGAGTTCAAAGATTCAAGGTCCGACCGGGGTCGAACCGTTTGTCTGTTATATATATATATTATATATATATATATATAATATATATATATATATATATATATATATATATATATATATATATATTAGAAAATAAAAAAAATTAATATTATAATAAATATTTGCATATATATTGTTATTTATATATCATCATTATATTCTGTTATAAATAAAAATAATATATTCATAGCACCATATAGCCGACCGCGGTCACTATAATGGGATAAAGGCTCGAGTGTAAGAGTGTTGTTGTTTTATAAATATAAATATTAAAAAAATTGAAATTAAAATTAAATATAATATATATAGGTAACACATATATAAATTAATAAAAATAATTAAGGATATTATATTAATAAAAATGAATATTAGTTTTTAATTAAAATGTTAGATGTATTTTATTAATAAATATGAATAGTTATAATATATATATAATATAGTTCTTGTATTTTCAACAAAGTCAATTTGACCTAGTGGATGAGGTTTTTAGATTGTATTAATAGGCTGTGGGTTCAAATCAGAGATTTTTACCCGCCCGGTTCCCCGGTTTTCGGGCGGTTCATGTGAAATCCGGTTCTTGTACATGGACCGGACCAGATAGATGCCCGGTCGGCGGTCCGGCCGGTCCGGTCCGGTTTTTAAAAGCTTGACCTCAATAACTTAAGATCAACACACCAGAGCCGTTGATCGAGGACGAAATTCGACACGTCCACATGCTTTAACAAAAATGATGCGTATAATCGCCACTTTTACGGATTAATACCTGATTCATTTGAGGTCGGCGACGAGCTTCCCTTCTGATACAAAGGGATGCGGCGCAAACCATCCTCTTGATCCAATGCTCCTCGTATTTTCCGTCAAGTTTGGGATCTAATAGCTCCATATAATCCCCTCTCTCTAATATTGGTGTAGCCTAATCATAATAATTATAATAATAATACAATTCATAAATCATATTGACTAGAATTTTATTTAAGAAAATGTGGTCAACGATGAGTCAAGAATATGGAGAGTCTTACTCACCCACATGACCAAACTCTCCTGCCCCTTGGGGCTGTCATCACTGATCGGTTTTCTTCCTGTGAGGAGCTCGAGTAGAACCACGCCGAAGGCGTAAACATCAATCTTGACGTCGACTTTTCCATACATAAAGTACTCTGGAGCTAGATACCTGCCGCCAGACGCCGCACACAAAGTCAACATTATATAATTCTCTTATAATCCGTTCGTCTGAATGAAATTGAAGACCTGGAATTAGAATTGAAGGCCATTTTCAATTGAATTATTTAACATTCAATTCTAATTTGAAACCCTCAATTCCGCACAACCAAATAGAGCAAGGATTTTATGAGAAGAGAGGGCATCATTAGAGGAGATTGAATTCAAATTGAGTTCAAATTTGGGGAAAAGTAAATTCTAACATACCCAAAAGTTCCAACCACGTCGCTATGGGTTAGGCATGGCGAAGCAGTGGGCGCCCATATGGCTAGACCGAAATCCGACAACTGTCGAACAAAAGAAGCACGTGTCAAATGCATCTCGATTTTCAAGTAGGTTAAAAAACAAGTTTTAAGGTTCTTAAGCTAGTTTGGCACAGTGTTTTTGCTCGGGTGAGTTGGCGAGTTTAGACAAAAAAGCAGCCATAATATAATGTATGTTTGATAAGACAGTGGTTATGACCGCCACCACGAAAAGAGAACTAGGTTTCGTTTGGCGCAGTTTATTTGCTCCATTAAGTTTGGTCAAAAACATCAATATCAGAAAATGTATGTTTGAAAATAAACTAGTTTTGAGTATAAAATGCATAAAAATTTTTTAGGTGAGGTCAACAGTTCATGAACGACGGTTCATGACCAACGCGTTCACTGCCGCCACCATCTCACCAAACGAAGCCCTAGTTTGAACATAATAATGGTTGAAGTTCCTTAGGTCATAAGGTCGTCCGAACCACTGTGTCCATGAATGCCCCTGTCGTGCCAAAGACTCTGTTCGGCGCGACTTCTTTCACCCATGAGCATGGACAAAAACGTCACCGTCATAAAATATATATTTGATAGCCACCAAAAAATAATAAAATTAGTTTTGAAAATAAAGTTCCTTAGTCATTTTATTGCATCAAAAACCAAGTTCTATTATTATTTATTAAAAGAAAATTCATATAAAGAATATTAATCACATTAAAATTATATATATATATATAAAATACCTACCTTCGCCTTGCACTCATCCGTTAGAAGAATGTTAGAAGACTTAACATCTCTATGAATCACAGGCTTCGAGCAGCCGTAATGGAGATAGTTCAAAGCCTCCGCAACTCCCACCGCCACTTTAAACCTCTTCTCCCAGCCCAGCGGACTTTTTGAACTTTGATGACCTACACACATTTCAAACTCAAAGCCGTTATGTATTTGAATCGTGAGCTAAATAAATAGCAGAGCTTATAGAATTATGCTGGTTGCAGAATCTCACAATGAAGGTTTTCCTCAAGACTTCCTCTGGGGAAGTAAGAGTAGACTGGGATAAGATTGCTATCCTTGACGCAGACGCCGATCAACGGCATTACACCGTCGTGACGAATCCTTGTGATGATATCCATCTCGAGAAGAAAATCTTTTGACGATTTTTCAGATAAATATGACACTTTTACAGCCACTTGCTCGCCATTAGGAAGACGGCCGCTATAAACTTGACTATTTCCTCCTTTCCCAATCAAATTCTCTGTTGAGTGAAGTTTTGGTGAATAATCGGGCATGTTTAATATGCAAAAGAGGCATTGGGGAAGCAGAAACAGGACCTGATGAGAAGCAATTGGTGGAAATCTGCAGCTCCTCGTAATGAAAAAATCTGCAAGCAGCAGAATTTATACCCAGAATCGTCTCCAGTTGCTTAACCATTTCAACCCCTGTTGGAATAGAAGCAGAGGATCTGTTTGGGAGCTTCATCGCCCATTGAACCACAGACAATTTTCTCTCTTCGATATGCTTCGAAGCTTCGATGTTGCCTGCAGCTTCTTTGCGCAGCAGCGGCCAGCCGGGTTTCTTTGAAGCTCTGTCGGGAAGAAGAAGGCAGTAATCCTTTGATTCTTTGGCAAATTTCTTCTTTTTTTCGCAGGTTAATCGATGGCAGGATCCACGAGCAATGTGGTTGGTGTCCATGCCGATGCTTGGATGCAAGAAACTTCGAAGATTGGGCTTGTGCTGTTCCCCTGTTTCAGCTCCGAAGAATTAAAATTCAATGAACTATTGAACTGGGAGGAGTAAATCAGAAATCATGAGTGCAGAAACTTATACCTGAGATTGGTTTAGAGTTGTTAGTGGCTTCCCTTTCTAAGATTATTTCCCCTTTATGAACTGCGATCAGAGAAACAGTTGAAGGGAGTTTCTTGGCACAATATTTTGCTAGAGAAGCTGACCCCCTGAAAGAAAACATACCAGGAACATATAAATAGGGAGAAGATAATATATTTATATGGTTTTTTAAAAGTTTCCCAACAATTACCCAAAAGAGTAGTTATTGCTAGCTCCAACAATTACTGTATGGGCACCGCAAAATTCAGCTTCTTTCACCAAAATTCGCTTAATTGAGCTTCCCCAGGCAACGCGGCCGGCAAGAATTACCTGAAAATGTGAATAAAGTAGAGATTTTGATGATTCTGGAGATTGGATAAAAAATTTACTGAAGCAAATCTGCACATGGCGGAAACCGTTAGTTGTTAGTTGCTCACCTGCTTCTTCGCACAGATATTCTCGTGATCCGCCATGAAGTCATCTAAGATTTTGAGCAGAGAGGAAGTTTGTCCTCTGTCTGTGTCTGGGATGAGAAATAATCACAAGAAAACTGAATACGCAGTAATTAAATGTAAGAGCTTGGGAGGTGAGATTTGGAGTTAACCTTGAGGATTCCTTGAAACACGTACAGCTATTAAACGATCTCCTTCTTTGGCGACGTTGGCGAGAGCCCAGCTGAGCAATTCTCTTTGTTCGCCATTAAGTTGAAGCCCAACAAGAATGCATCTTCTCTTAACCTCCTCTGCTTCGAACACTCTCTTCTGAACTACCATCCTCTGTTTCTAATAAATCCTATAAACTTCCGCAGCAAATGATTTATTATAAAGCTTTCCTTCAACGGAACAAGGAATCCTGTCGGTTTGTCGCATCCGAGAGAGAGAGAGAGAGAGAGAGAGAGAGAGAGAGAGAGAGAGAGATTTTGAAAAAAGAAAGACGCAAATGAACAAGATTCGGGCTGCCGCTGTGATATAATCAGCTGAATCGGTATCAACTGTAATCAATTCCGAACAGCTTTATGAGGAGGAAAAGGAAGAAGGAAGATGGAGGAGTTACTGTGGCGGTGGCCCCTTGATGACTGCGGAGGGGAGTTAGGCGGGAGTTAGTTGTTTGTTAATTGGAAGGAAAATAGAAGTTCGTAGGGTTGGGAGAGACTTGGATAAGAAGGAACGGTTAAAGGAAAGTTGAGAAAGATAAAGCAGGAGAAAACGAATAAGAAGACTCTCAGGCTCTGTTTGGCGCGGCTGGAGTGGCTGGAGAAGCAGTGGTGAGAAGCAGTACTGGAATAATCAGCTGTTTTGTAGAGTGGAGACATAGGGTCTGTTTGGGACAGCTCTGGCGGCTGGAGAAGCTCTTTTCCAGCTGCCAGAGCTGGTAATGGACCTGTTTGAGACAACTTTTCAATAAAATCATTTTTTGAAGAGCAGCTTGTTATGTTTTTGGTTCGGATTCGGATCCAAAACATATCCAGTATTTTTTTTTGGGGGAAACATCATGAATGGTAGGAGAGTGAATGAGGGCATGAATTGGAAATTCCAAGAAAAGAATAAAATCAACATATATTGATTTCCTTTTAGAGAGAGAGAATCACTCTCCTGCTTGAATTGTTTGAATATTAAATCACGTCATTCATGGGTCATACATAACATATATATTTATGATTTTTGAGTTAGAGATATATAAATGCAGCCCGCATGGGAGAAGAAGCACAGCCCTGAGAGAAAAC
Source organism: Platanthera guangdongensis (assembly GCA_039583875.1). NCBI lineage: Eukaryota > Viridiplantae > Streptophyta > Magnoliopsida > Asparagales > Orchidaceae > Platanthera > Platanthera guangdongensis. The sequence continues at coordinate 22,020,545 of CM077152.1, forward strand.
CTATTCTTCTATTGACGTGAGGAGACGCCTTGATTGCGTTGGAGAGAGGAGCCACCGCCGCCACCGTCATCTCACTCTTAGTGCCGTAAGGGGTGGGAGACCCCTGTTGGATGCCGCCGGTGGTTGCAGTTGGTGCAACACCGTGCGATGGCGGCGAAGCATTTCTCTTGCGAGGGACTCTCGACGTATCCACCGGCTTTGGAGGAAATAACCACCGCTCTTGGAGGAGAGGATATCTACCGGTCTTGGAGTAGATGAGGCGGTGCGGGCGTGGAGGCGAAGGCTTGCGGTGGTGCAGTGGCCTTGACGGAGTTTCTCTCTGGCGATGCAGACATGGCGGCGAAGGCTTGCGGGAGTGCAGTGGCCTTGATGGTGTTTTTCTCCGGTGGTGCGGCTTGGCGTCGATGGCGTGCGTGAGTGCAGTTGATCTCGACGATGCTTCTCCGGTGATGGCGGGTGGTTTGGTCGTCATCGGACGACGAAGGTACTCGGTGAATCTTGTGCGTCCGCTGTGCTAGCGGATTGCAGTCCAGATAATTCTCTCTCCCGCGGATCGAGCGAGTCCGGCTCTCCGCGGTGTGTTTTGTAACGGACGTCGGTACACTTCTTTATGTATTTTATTGCAGTTACATTAATTTTGTATGCAGTGGTTTGTTCAGATTTATATGTTCTTGTACACCCTGTAAATATTTGGTTGTGCCTAGGAAATAGTTTCCGCGTTATATCCCAACAAGTGGCATCAGAGGGAGGTTCTGTAGGCGATTGATTGGACATTCGAGGAACGATTTGACTGCGGTGGGTGACGACTAGGTCCGCTCCCCATCTTTTCAAATCTGACCTTTGAATTAATCAGGTCTCCTAATCGTGTCGTAGGACAACCATGATAGGGAAGAACGTGAATCTGGACAGTGTTTTTGAAGAAGTGCGACAATGGCGGATTTGACTTATGACAGATGGTACTGCATGAGAAGGTCATGATAACAGCGAATATGTTACAGAGAGAAGATTATCTGTGGTACACGATGTGTGTTCAGACAGTTTCTGTGTCAGTTAGAGGCAGCTGTTGCAGAGACGGAGGGAGACGTGAAGACCCGTTTCACTCTTACCTCGCTCACTTTTTTTTACCCGGCCTTAGTGACAATGCTCTTGTATGAGAAGGATACGGTGGAACTTGTGGAGGTCACGATCGCAGTGCTATCCAGATAGATGTTAGTGAGCCCTACTCCTGAGGGCGGTTGCATCTTGGAAGCATCAGATGGGTAAGGTGAGGCAGTTTGGCAAGGGATTGAGTGCAGCACGATCTCGATCCGGGCCAAAGGAGGGTATGATATTTTTACCATTGCAGACAGTGCAGTCACACAGGAGTGCGAGTTCGCAGCGTGCAAAAAGGGCTCGAGGCTAGGGTGCGGACATGGTGACAGCTGGGTCAGGGTGCAGAGTGATGAGGCACTCGCCATCACTAAGAGTCGGTGCGACTCTGACAGCTAGATGTTTTGAGCAGTTTGAATTCAGGTGGCGACAGTTGGGTTGCCAGAGGTGGAGTCCTTATGGTGGAGTGAGGACGTACCATACTCAGGAGAGCTGTGTAGCGCGGTAGTTTGTACCGGCTGATGGGGACCACGACGTATGGTGGTATGCTCATGATTTCTGCGGCCAACATGGTGGATTGTCGTGGTGGTGCAGAGGATCGTCCTTCTGGGACTCCGGTTATGGGAGTCAGTTTCTACGATCTGGTTGCGACGATGTTCACTTGTTGAGCCCGAGCAGAGATGAGTCGACTGGAGCTGGTCGGCTAATGCCTCAGGCTGAGGCGGTGCTACGTGCAGAGTTGCTTGGTGTAGTTGTTGATGTGTGAAGTTGATGTTTCGTGCAGATGATGGCTCCGAATTCCGAACCAAGGTGGTGATTGTTATGTTTTTGGTTCGGATTCGGATCCAAAACATATCCAGTATTTCCTTTTTGGGGAAACATCATGAATGGTAGGAGAGTGAATGAGGGCATGAATTGGAAATTCCAAGAAAAGAAGAAAATCAACATATATTGATTTCCTTTTAGAGAGAGAGAATCACTTTCCTGCTTGAATTGCTTGAATATTAAATCACGTCATTCATGGGTCACACATAACATATATATTTATGATTTTTGAGGTAGAGATATATAAATGCAGCCTGCATGGGAGAAGAAGCACAGCCCTGAGAGAAAACCTATTCTTCTATTGACGTGAGGAGACGTCTTGCTTGCGTTGGAGAGAGGAGCCACCGCCGCCGCCGTCATCTCACTCTTAGTGTCGTAAGGGGTGGGAGACCCCTGTTGGATGCCGCCGGTGGTTGCAGTTGGTGCAACACCGTGCGATGGCGGCGAAGTATTTCTCTTGTGAGGGACTCTCGACGTATCCACCAGCTTTGGAGGAAATAGCCACCGGTCTTGGAGGAGAGGATATCTACCGGTCTTGGAGTAGATGAGGCGGTGCGGGCATGGAGGCGAAGGCTTGCGGTGGTGCAGTGGCCTTGACGGAGTTTCTCTCCGGCGAAGGCTTGCAGGAGTGCAGTGGCCTTGATGGTGTTTTTCTCCGGTGGTGCGGCTTGGCGTCGATGGCGTGCGTGAGTGCAGTTGATCTCGACGGTGCTTCTCCGGTGATGGCGGGTGGTTTGGTCGTCATCGGACGACGAAGGTTCTCGGTGAATCTTGTGCGTCCGCTGTGCTAGCGGATTGCAGTCCAGATAATTCTCTCTCCCGCGGATCGAGCGAGTCCGGCTCTCCTCGGTGTTTTTTGTAATGGACGTCGGTACACTTGTTTATGTATTTTATTGCAGTTACATTAATTTTGTATGCAGTGGTTTGTTCAGATTTATATGTTCTTGTACACACTGTAAATATTTGGTTGTGCCTACGGGATAGTTTCCACGTTATATCCCAACAAAGCTCCCAGTGCTATTTTCCGGAAGCCCCTCCCCCCTGCGTTCAGCGCTGCTAAAATCGCGGATCGACTTTTCTTCTCTTCCCGATCCCGATCCCGCGTCTCCTCTTCCGCTTCTTCCCGATCCCGCCCCTATTTCCCGATCGAAGAACGGCGTGGAATTCGTCTCTCCTCTTCCGATCGAAGTCTTGTCGAGTCCATCTCCCGCTTCAAGGAACCCAACACTCTTACAGCGTAAAATCCTCGGACGCTTCCGTGAAATCTGAAACCAATGCCTTCCCCGCTCTCCGCCGGCGTTCTTCGTGCTATAACCTTTCCCTCCCATCTACGCTCTCCCTTTGTCTATACCAAGAAAGATCCCTCTCGTTTTTTTCACAGATCCGTCAACAGAGCGGTTGATGTTGGTCTCCAACACAGCGCTGCGCCAAATTCGAAACCGACCTTCGGTATGTATAGGCGCAGAGTGGTGGGTAGCGTTGTCGCACAGTCCACGGGCGATGGATGGAGGGAAGGGATCCGCTCTTGTCTGGCTAGCTTCCCAGGGGGAGAGAGGAAATCGGCGGAAGGGGGAGTAGTGGAGGATAGAAAGAAGAAAGGTAGAGGGCAAGAGATGGGTTCTCTGCATCATCATTATGAGGTGGAGGAGGTGGAGGAGGAGATGGACGGAGGGTATAAGAAGGTCTTGCAGCATCAATGCGCTTCTTCGTCCAGTTTGCATGAATGTGTGTATGTGTATGTGTGTGTGTTTGTGTGTGTGTTTGAATGTATGTTTATCCAAACAGCTAAAAAATAGAAAATCGCTCTTCAAAGCGCACTTCTGCACAGAACACCCAAACACTCTGCAGCTTTTCAAAACTGCTCCGCAGAGATCTATTTTAAAACAGCTCTATCCGGACAGCAGCTTTTCAATCTGCCAGAGCTGTCCCAAACAGACCCATAATCTGTGAATCTGTTTGGAAGAACAGCGTTTGCAGCGTTGTTTATTAATTTTATTTTATAAATACTATATAAATAATACTATAATAATTAATAATAATATATAACTATATTAATAATAATATATAACTTATAACATATGACATAATAAGATATAAGTTTATAATTATATTATTAATAATAATATATAATAATTTAATAAATAAAAAAGGCAGTACAACAAGGCATTTTTGGCCATGGGAGCTCGGCCTGGAGGAGATTTCGGCTTCGTGGAGGGGGGAAGTTTCGGCCATGGGAGAGGTGGTCGAATCCATGAGAAGAGCAGATCTGGAGCTAGGAGTTTCATCCATGACTTCTTGGTGGAGATGGTCGGCCGGGAGAGGAGATCTGTAGGTTGCCATCCAAACAGAGGAGCTAGGAGGGCAGTTTCGACTATGGGAGAGATGGTCAAAGCTTGGAGAAGAGCGGATCTGGAGCTAGGGTCGATCGGAATAGGAGAGCTGGAGGTTTTTGGTCGAACATAGGAGCTAGAAGTTTCGCTCTCTCGTGAAAAATCCTCTCCCGCCCGCGACTGCGATCTGGAGTCGTGGAAAATAATCACGACTCCAAATTGCAGAAAAATGGCTGTTTTGGGGCGGTGGCGACTCCAATCGTGCCCCCAAAATTGCTGTTTGGCGCGGCGTTTTCAAAAACCGCGGCACCCCACTGTGAAAACACCGCGCCAAACAGAGCCTCAGTAAGGGAAGAAAAGTTGTGGAATAAAGGGAAAATTTTATGGTGTTATCGTGGTTCATAGAGCTACGTGTTTTAATAAATAGCACATTCTTAACTGCGGGGCCCACTGTCAGAAAAAATAATCCGTCGTTTTCTAGCACGCACCGGTTTCGTCGTTTAGGGTTTTGGATTCCAAAAACCGTACCGATTGTGTTACGACTGTAAACATACCGTATCGATTGTGTTACGACTGTAAACATATTGTATCGATTGTGTTACGAATGTAAACATACCGTAAAACGTCTGTAAAATACTACAGATACCCTTAATTTCTTATACGTATCGATTATGTTACGACCGTAAATACTGTCGTAACCTCCAAGTGAATCAAATTGTGCGACATTTAGTTTTTTTTTCATCTTTAAGATTCATTTCATTTATGCAGAGCACATCAATGGTTAATCTTTATAGCCGTTGTGCTGTCAACATCCACTAAGAATGCTCAAGGTTTGGGCATGGATGTTCTTTCGGCTGAATCAAAAGTAGAACTACAAAAAATTGGATTGTTACTTTTGTGTTATGCTCACAGCATTCCACAAAACATCTCATTGATACATTTCATGTTAATGTCATACTCCACTAAAAAGAAAGCTTTTTATTGGAAAAATATTATGTAAAGTTCACGGTAAATCAAGTAGCATTGATTTTGCGGCTAGAAAATCAAGGTGCAAAATTTTCTTTTAAGAAATTATCACTTTCAAATATTTTGATTAAGAAAACAAAAAATGTTCTGTATCCGAACACTTAATTTCAAATTATATGCATAATTGCAATACATTGTGTATGTCTCTACTTCTGTTTGAACAATAGGAAACGGAACAACAATCTGTCGGATTAAGAAAATCAAAAAACAGGAGTTTATTCAAACGTACATCATATTTTTAATCTTACCTTTAAAGTTGAACGGAAAGAGTATATACTGCTGTAATATGTATTACAGCAGTTATTACAACCGTAATAACAAATTACGGCAGTAACACTATCATAAACTAAAATTACGATAGTAATTGATACTATAATTTCTGTTCGTCATTTACATTGTTGTCTGCTCTGAAAATTTCCTCGGCGACGACTTCAACTGAAAATTTTTCCCCATTAAGCTGTAAATTGAGGATAAAATTGGACTATCAAAGCTTTTGAAAAGGGATAAATTATATGATGTACGAAAGCTAAACATGACATGAACGGACAGTCGTCACTTACAATACCCGGATCACTACAAGTTTCCTCATCATCTGTTATGTCTGCGGAAAACGAAGACCTTTACGGCAGCGACGAGACGGGTGCTGGATGAAGAAGACGATGACGGAAGGGGGAAAACCTAGAAGGTGATTTAATTTCGAAAAACCTAATTAAAGGCTTGGGTGGGAGGAATTGGCGGACTGCGAAAAAGGCAGTGGGCCCCGCGGTTAAGAAAGTGTTATTTATTGAGACATATAATTCTATGAACCACGGTGGCATCATAAAATCACAGGCTTGTAATTGTTCCATTTGGTTCGTTTTTTAAAACCAAAACCGCTAATTGAATCACCCGCATGTGGTTTGAAAAATTTGAAATCGAACTGAATCGCTTACACCATTGGAACCGAACCATGTGGTTCGGTTTGATGGTTCGATTTGATTTGAGTTATTTTAAAAGTATAAAAATAGAAATTAAGTATCATTCTATATTTATATGTAGTTAGTATTAAATATTAATATAACCATAACATTCAACATTTAATATTGGAAATGGGCATGAAGCATTAGCAAAACATGCAATATTTAGATTATTGTCACTAGTGTTGTATTATGAAATCGAAAATTATGACTTATATAAGTTGTAACATGAGTTAATTCCTAATTATATTGATAATTGATAAAAATTTTATTGAAGTTAACACGTTTCGATTCAATTCTGTTTGATTCGGTTCTATTTGAAATTTGGAACCGTGAATTAAACAAAACCATATAGTTTTTTTTAAATGGATTTGTGATCGAACCGTAGGTCATTAAAATCGAATCGAGCTGAATCGACTTGTGCGGTTTGATTTGGTTCGGTCTAGTTGTGCGGTTCAGTTGGTTCCGACTTACAGCACTACCGTACACTTCGATGTAAAATTACAAAAAAAAGTTGGTACGTATAACACATCTTAGACCAAAGTGTGTGACCCTTGATCCCGCGTGTATTTTCGCAGACACAAATTTTCGCGCATGATTACCTAAAATACATTTACTTTTTAATACAACCATATTACACAAACACGATCCTATATTTTCACAAACAATTTACACCATTAAAATCACGGATCATACGTTTATATCTGCCCTCCGCGCGATGATTTATTGTGATCATCATTAGCTTGCCGTACCTAAATATCTCCCAAAAATTAAGGTGTCGGTTGAATTAAGTAGCTTTAATTTCGAATAAAATTATATTATTATGAAATTTTTATGTGCAAATCAATTTTAAATATGCCGAGATAAATTTTTAGTGCCATTCAAAAAAAAATATAAGAAAAATTTAAGTGCATATCCTTGTCAAGCTCTCGGAACGTATTACAGAAAAAACAAGGCATTGTGCCGTCACTTCTCAAAATCATTCGATTAGGGGAGGCGTGGCCACACCGCTTATACACCCAGGACCAAAGAGCACGTTAGGCGGTGTGAGACTAAACCATCCCCTTTAACGAGTCGCGACTCACGCTCGGACAACACCGTCCATTCCAAGTGGCACACTCAACACCCCTCCTTGCCACGTGTCACCCTTGCTGTGATACCGTGTAAAACATTGTGGTATTACTCCCAAAACCACGCAGTTAGGGGAGGAGTGACCACATCGCTTATACACCCAGAACCAAGGATCACGGTAAGCGGTGTGAGACTAAATCATCGTTTTAAACGAGTCGTAACACACGCTCAGCCATCACCCTCCATTCCACGCGGCGAACTCAACACCCCTCCTTGCCACGTGCTTCCCCTGCTGTTATACCATGTAAAATATTGTGGCATCACTTCTCTAAACCACGCAATTAGGGGAGCAATGGCCACACCACTTATACACATAGGACCAAGGAGCACGCTAGGCGGTGCGAGACTAAACCATCCCTTTTAATGAGTCGTGACACACGCTCAGACATCACCGTTCATTCCACGTGGCGCACTCAACAAAAAACATACGTTATGGTAGGAGCAAACCCGTAATATGTCGATGCTTCATCTTTGCTTGCGATTTCATGTATTATTGTTTTCAGAGAATAAGGTGATTACTTGTGATTTGAATTTTGCTTGAAAGCTAATGTCCCTCCTTCATTGAGGTCCTTGCTTAGAAATGCCCAACAACAACAATGCAATATTTTTTTTTGTATAATTGTTAATAAAAACATTTTTTTATTTTACTTATAACAAAATCATTTGCTAATAGTCGTTTGCAAAACAATTGGCTTGCTAATAGTCACAAATTTGCAAAAAACGAAAAATAGTTTACTTATAACATTCCTCAAAAAATATCGTGAATTCATTCAACATAATTTCTCCAATAAGGTGAAATTTATGAGAGGGAGGGAGTGAGAGAGTTACCGAGAAGATGAGAAGGGATTTTTAGAAGAATGTTTGAGCGTTTTTCTTTCATCTTCATTGGGAGAAGGATGACAACGCTCAAAATATTTGTTTGTTAAATCTTTCTTCTTCATTTTTGTTGGGATGAGACTCACTTTATAAGATTAGGTGTGCAAGTAATCACACACCCATGATCTCCACCTCAAAAGTAGTGGGATCATGAGTGTTGAAGCTAGGAAAATTCCCTACTCCAAAATTCGGATCAAGGCAGCCTAAGGTTACTGATTTTGCGGTCAGATGTCACAATTCAAATGGCTAGCGTGAGAGAGAAGAAACTATCTATAAGCACACCTCAAGAACTCCAGCAGGGAGATCCCTCCACGTACCCGAAAGTTTGGGAGAAACTTCTCTTCCGCAACGAAAAGGCTAGGCGAGGTACTAGGCAGACATGGACTGAGCAAGTATCCACTTGGGGGGACTTCAACCTCCTCCAAAGATGTCATTTCTAGTACCCTTCATGGGCAATTTATAGAGAAATCCTGGGGGGGGGTATAGCTCGCCTCTGCTTGCTCACGAGTCGCTTCTGCTTGTCATCCCTCTGCTCGCCCAGCTTCTCTGCTCGCCCACCGCCTCTGCTCGCCCAGCGAGTTCCATCTGCTCCCCCAGGGCTACTTTGTGAATAGCGTCCATACTCGCGAGGCACGCGCGATCACCGCGCCCGATCCCCCGCTCGTCGACTCTCCCGCCGCGAGCCCCACCTTGCCGTCGGCGGGCTGCCAGCCTCTTCTCGGGTCGTCGGCCAGCTCGCCGCCGGCCACGCCCGCGGTCGAGGAAGCGGCCGCCCAGGCTGCTCCTCCCTCCACCGTCAAAGCGCGCCTCCGAGGGAGCGGCCTGCTCGCCCACGCGCGGCCACCTACTGCTCCTCCCCGGCCGCCGTCGGCGGTCCTCCTCTCGTCGGCGAAAAGTATTGTAAATTTAATTATTTATTTTGAATTCCATAAATTATGGAAAAATATTAATATTAGGTGGTTACGAGCAATCGGTAACCACCCCCTGCACACCACAGAGAGCAGCACCCGAGCCCCACTAGTGTGCAAGACCCCCGCAACAGCGAGTGCGCTCCGCTCCAAGGACGAAATCGAGTGTCCCGGCGCGACGGTCTGTCGTCCGCTGTGTGCCAGTTCTCCAAGGACTCCATTCACAACAAACTGGCAGGTTCTTACGTGGTTTTTAGGGTGCGCGCTCGACATGTGCAGAATTAGCAAGCTCAGTTTGATGTCCTGTGGGAATGTACCTAGGCTTTCAACCCAATAGGCAAGAGATCAGCAGAATCAAATCATAAACTGCCCAGCAAGTATGTGCCCCCCGCTCAGCCGGTGGCAGGCAGAAGAGAAGCCTGGTTGTAAACATCGAAACTATCGCCTGGTCACTGATTCTCTCTACCCAGATACTTTCGGTAAGCGCACAGGGAGGCATCCATGAATACAAAAGGTGCAAGCAAGACTCCACTATAGCCTTTGGGGATGAAGATCTTGAGCGGATCCAGAAGCCCCACCAAAACCCTCTCGTGATCAGTGCAGGGATCGGCGATCGCTGCTACAAGGTCGAGCGGGTACTCGTCGACAATGAAAGTTAGGTTGATGTCTTATTCTTCTCCACTCTTCAGAACATGAAGCTTACCAGACAACATCTCGCACCAGCAGTAGGACCTGTGTACGACTTCGGCAACCATCCAGTCCAAGTGCAAGGGGTGATAACTCTACCAGTCACCATGGGAGAGTTTCCAAGGCAAGCTACGCACGAAATCCAATTTGTCATGGTGGATTGAAGTTCAGCCTACAATGTGATCTTCGGGAGACCCATTCATTTATCTTTAAAGCCGTTCCTTCAGTCCCCCACCTTGCCATGAAATTCCCCACCACTGGAGTGACAAGTGTCGTACGTGGAAATCAAGAATCAGCCAAGATTTGTTATTCTAAGCAAGCTCAGCCAGTAAAAGCTGCAGCCCTGAGTATCTGTGACTCTTTATTTTGAACTTCCTAAAAAGAATTTTTACCACATTCGAACTCTATGACATGTAAGAACCGTAATGCCAGACGTATGTAGACAATCAGTTATTCGAGTATTGTGTTTCCTTTCCAACAGCGTCTGACAAGTTTCAAGTAAGTTAAGCCGCAAGCGATTCTCGTGCAAAAGGTAAGATTGTGCATACTGTTTGAATACGAAAGCTATTCACCGAATCTGCCTTTCTATGCCAGGACGTAGACAGGGCCTGCCCCCCTCACGACCAAGCCGCGAGCGATCTTTGTGCAAAAGATAAGATGCGCATGCGGTTTGAATACAAAAAGCTATTCACTGAACCTGCTTTTCTACGTCATAATGTCGTCAGGGCCTGCCCCTCACGACCAAGCCGCGAGTGATACTCGTGCAAAAGGTAAGACTGCGCATGCAGTTTGAATACAAAAGCTATTCACCGAACCTGCATTTCTACGTCAGGACGTCGTCAGGGTCTGCCCCCCTTACGACCAAGCCGCGAGCGATCCTCGTGCAAAAGTTAAGACTGCACATGCGGTTTGAATACAAAAGCTATTCACCGAACCTGCCTTTCTACGTCAGGACATCGTCAGGGCCAGCCCTCCTCACGATTAAGCCGCGAGTGATCCTCGTGCAAATTAAGCCTCAAGCGATTCTCGTGTAAAGTAGGTTACTAACCAGCTACAGACGCAATTACAGCCCGCACAAAGCAACACCATGAGCCAAACAATGCGCGGGCAAAAAGAAGAAAAATGACACAATCATCACAACAACATACAAGTACATGCGCAAACGCGCCAATCAAGAACCCTCGAACAATAAAGACGACATACAAGACATCGTACTATAAAAGCAAAAGATGCAAACACACTAATACAAGGAGACAACGCCGCTACATATCAGCTGCGTCAACATCAGAACTCTCGTCGTCAGAGATATCATCAAAGCTAAGGCCGGATACGTCGCATCCCAAGCTCCTACCAACAAGACGAAAAGTCTTCGAGACTCCATGCCAGAGGGCCAACTCTCGAACGTCTTCTATCTGAGGCTCCACCTCCTTGCTCCAGATCTCATCACGAACCTCCTCGCTAATCAAGCAACAATCTCGCATATAATCCAGAGACCCCATGTACTCTACAAGTCCAGCAGCCTTCAACTTTGACACACGACTATCAGAAGATAACCCCCCCCCCCACTTGAGCCTTCGTTGCACAAATCTCTATCTCTAAACAAGAAATCTCCTCCTGAGCGCGCTTCAACGTCTGTGTAGTTCTTTCCACCAGATATTTCTCCACCTCCAAATATGCTCGAGTATCCTCCAACTCCGCTTCAGCTCCGATCCAATCCGGTGAAATCGAGAAATGTCCCGGTCATGATCATCCCTCAGAGTGACAAGGGAGCCCGCCGCCGCTCGAAACTTCTCCTGGAGGGCCAGATACCCGTCCTTCAAACTCACGTAATGATCATTACAGGTAACGACAATTTGAACCTGAGCCTCAATTTGCAAAAGAAAAGACAGAGAAAAGTCAGCACAATACTACAATAAAGAAGAGCCAAAAATAATCAAGATTGCTTAACATTTCATTCATCGCCTTCAAAGAAGAAGAAAGTCTCGGAGCCGCAGCCTCCGTAGGAAAAACCCAGGGTGGCAGATGATCAAGCACATGTGCCTCGGGAAGTGAATTGCCACGGCCACCAGAAGGAGAACCGCCACCCGGAGAAGACGAACAAGACGCCACACTATCGCTACCCTGAGAAACTACAGTGGTCTTCCGTTTCCGACCACAATTCGAAGATGTCTCAGCGGTCCGCCCAGAGTCTGAAGAAATGGCACACCGCAACAAGCGCTTCTCTTCCACAAATGAAGAAATACTAAACAAACGCTTCGCCAACTCGCGAGGCTCTGAAAATCCAAGCACTGGAGAAAACTCCCGCTCTCTCCCCTTTTGACGACGACAACGATCAGACAATCGTTCCATAGTTTAGGCAAGCCCCAAGAGTTCCTGACATAACCAAATAAAGTATTCCCAAGGCGGCGATCTGTCCGAGTCTCAAAATCAAGTCAGCTCTTGTTACTATGAATTTCCATACGCTTACCACCATTAGAACGAACATTGCACCAATCTTGAAAGCAGTCCAAAGAGAATTTCCCGCCATGTTCGTGAAAGAAGACAAGCAACCCCATGAGACATACTACCCCCAATGGAATGAACTGGGAAATCGGCAAGCCACAAAATTTTAGAATCTCGATCACTTCCTCGCTTGGGGAAATCAAAAACCCAATCTTAAAGTGGTCTCGCAGATCGTAAACCAGCCACGAGCGGGATTTTGAACCCTCTCCTCAACACGCGGAATTTTCACTTCAAGGTTGGCAGACAGACCGAACCTTCTCCTCCAAATTGCAACCTGATCGTCGGTAAGGGAGGAACAAAGACGCATCGGCAACCTTCTCCTTCTTTGGGCACGTTCATCGCCTCTCCTCCACCGTAGCATATTCTAACATTTTTACCCGAGTTTCCAGGGCTCTACTACTCGCTATCTCAAGTCCTTCGCCGTTCGCCATTGTCGTCGCTGTAAAAAATGAGTAGAGAAAGATCCTTGTTTTTCTTCGTCCGAGCCGGTCTCGAGCAACAAGGATTTGGCGGCAATTGTTGGGGATGAGACCCACTTTATAAGATTAGGTGTGCACGCAACCACACACTCATGATCTTCACCTCAAAAGTAGTGAGATCATGAGATTGATCGCACGCGCGATCACCGTGCCCGATCCCCTACGCGCCGATCCCATCACACTTAGTGGGCAAACCGCCACGAGCCCCACCTTGTCGGCGGCGGGCGACCGACCTCCACCCCGGCCGTCGGCCGCCGGCCGCTCGCCCTCTCTTGTCATGTCGGCCGCGGCCGCGGCCGAGAAAGCGGCCGCCCGAGCCGCTTCCTCCCTCGGCCGCCGACCGCGGCTTAGGAAGCTGCCGCCCGGGCCGCTACCTCCCTCGGGCGCCTGCTGCGGCCGAGGGAGCGGCTGCCCGGGCCGCTCCCTCCCTCGGCTGCCGGTCGCGGCCGAGGGAGCGGCCACCCGGGCCGCTCCCTCCCTCAGTCGCCGGCCATGGCAATGGCCGACGGAGCGGCCGCCCGGGCCGCTCCCTCCATCGGTCGCCGACGCGCGACCAAAGGGGGTGGCCACGCCGACCGCTCCTCCCCGGCAGCCGTCGACAGTCCTCCCCTCGCCGACGAACTCGACGACGAGTTCGCCGGCCGCCCGTGGAGTTCCACTCCTATCGTCTGATCGATTCTTGATGATCCCGACCGTCCGATTCGTAAGTAATCACCCACTAACCACCAGGTTAGTGGGGTAATTTAATTACTAAATTTAATTATTTATTTTTGGGGTGCAAACAACGATATTAATAAGCACCACTAAACTAGGCCTGTTCAAAAGGCCCGGGCCCAGTGGGCCGGCCCGAGCCCGGCCCGACGAAAGCCTATTTCGGCCCGGCCCGAAAAAAGCCCGGCCCGGGCCGCGACCGGGCTCAGGGCCCTTACAGGGCCCTGGTTTTGGGGGCTAGCCCGGCCCGATGCCCGGCCCGGCCCGGGCCGGGCAAAGCCCGAAAATCGGGTCGGCATGGGCTCGGACCCGGGCCCGGACGAAGCCCGGACCGGGCCCGCAGGCCGGCCCGGACCTGCTGCCAACGACTCTAAGTGCCGTTGGAAATCCAACGGCTCTTAGAGCCGTTGGAACTGCAGCCAGCAGGGCTGCTGCAACCCTGCTGGCTGCAGTGCTTTGGCCTAGGGCCTAGGCAAAAGCCTAGGCCCTAGGCCATATTTTATTAAAAAAATTTTTTATTAATTTTTTTATATATAAACCCCCCCCTCTACCCGATCCCCTCTCTCTCTCTCTCTTCCACTCTCTCTCTCTCTCTCTCTCTCTCTCTCTCTCTCTCTCTCTCTCTCTCTTCCACTCACTTTCTCTCTCTCTCTCTTCCACTCTCTCTCTCACTTACTCTCTCCCTCTCTTACTCTCTTACTCTCTCTCGCTGCATGACATCGTCCTCCTCAACGCCGACGTCGTCGACTTAAAGCACGGCCGAAGTGGTGGAGCATAATCGGAGGGCGCCCGTCTGGGAGCATTTCGACAAGGTTAAAGTCGGCGACGAATTTAAGACGCGGTGCAAGTTGTGCTTAAAGTTGCTAACTCTTACCGGCAGCTCAACACTAGCGAGACACGCTAAGTCCTGTTTTGCAAAGCAAGCTCCCGAGTCCAGTCAGGGACAAATAACAGCATCATGACAAATTTGGACGTACGATCAAGCAAGACAGCGAGACCTATAGGTGAAAAACGTCATCAGACGTGGGTTGTCATTCAGTCACTACGACAACGATGAGACGACAGAGTATATACACGAAGGGCTTCAGCCCAAATATCAACAGGTAAGTAGATCCACTATTAGACGCGACGCACTTAAATTATATTTTGACGCAAAACAAGATTTAATAAATTTTTTGAAACTTTCGAGGGACGTGTGAGTTTAACGAGCGACGTTTGGAGTAATAGCGTAAGGGTAGAGTTATCTTATATTTGTATAACGACTCATTGGATCGATCCCGTTTCATGAGATTTAAATAAGCGCGTAATATGTTTTGAAGGTTTTGAATTTCCGCACACGGGTAAGGCTATATATTCGGTAATTATTAAATGTTTGCGTGAATTTAAAATAAAAGATAAAATAATGAGTATTTCTTTTGATAACGCTAGTAATAACAACACCGCAGTAGATTTGTTAAAACGTGAATTAAAACCAATGCTCAACGATGCGTTTTTTCACACTCGATGTGTGTGTCACGTTTTAAACTTAGTGGTACATGATAGTTTAGAAGCTATGGAACCATATGTTGAGAAAATTCGTACTATGCTTAGATTTATTTATTGTACCAAACAGCGAAGTCAAGATTTTCGAAAATTTGTGATCGCACAAGGTCAAAAATATTTGAAACCTCAATTTGATATGCCTGTAAGATGGAACTCCACATATAAAATGTTAAAAAGAGCGTTTCGACAAAAAACACTTCTTATGGAATATTACACTATGACAAATAATCATAATTTAACTGATAACGATTGGGACGTACTATTTCATTATATGGATTTATTAAACTGTTTTTATAGGGCGACTGTTTTTTATCTGGTGTGTATTATCCCACTAGCTCGTTAGTAGTTGAAAATTTTGTAAATGTCGCACAAAAACTTAACTATTTTAAGCAACACTCCGGATGGCTTTCTTTAATTGAAGTAATAGAAGAAAAATTTTTAAATTATTATAGAGAAATGCCTCCTGCATTTTCATGCGTCGCCGCTTTAAACCCGTTATTCGCTGTAGACGGCGTAGAAAATTTAATAGATGAAATTAACGTTAACTTAGACATAAATATAAGTTTCGATGACGTTGACGACGTTAGTACTACTAAATTTAATTCTATTTTTACCGAATGTTTTAATTATTACGACAACTTATATGCCTCACGACCCCGAGAAGAAATAACACAACCTAGGACAAAAGGTTCTTTTACAAATAAAATTTTAGAATTAGCTTCCAGAAAAAAAGCATGCACATCGAGTAGTTTAAACGAATTAGGACTGTATACGAAAATGCAATTTCGTGATTTTATGACTACGGAAAAGATCGAAAACTTCGATATCTTAAAGTGGTGGAAAGGTAAAGCTAATACCTATCCTATTTTGGCTTATATGGCCCGTGATTTACTAACAATTCAAGCTAGTACAGTAGCTTCAGAGTCCGCTTTTTCTCTTAGTGGCAGGATTTTGAACACGCGGAAGAGCCGACTAAATGAAGAATCACTCGAACTATGCATCTGCTACAAGGATTATTTGAATGCTACGAATAGGAAACAACACATTGGAGAGCTTCGAGAAAATTGAAGAGGAGATGAACAACCTGAATTTGTAAAAATGTAAATTTTTTTATTATCATTTAAAATAATAAGTTTCATTTTTTTCTACTTTTATTTTTTAAAAGTGTAATTTTGTTTTTTAAAATTTCAATATTAATAAATTTTTTTATTCTAATTTTTATTTCAATTTTTTAATTTTTTTAAAGAATTTTTTTTCTTAAGAGGGCCCGGCACGGGCCCGGCCCGACCCGGCCCGGTCCGACCCGGCCCGGCCCGACCCGGCCCGACCTGGCCCGGGGGGCCGGCTCGGGCCCCTTCCCGGGGTCAAAGCCCGGGCCCGACCCGAACCCGATAAAGAAAGGGCCTGGGCTAGGCCCGGTTTGCAAAAGCCCGGGCCTGATCAGGCCCGGTCCGGGCCGCCCCGATCGGGCCTTTTGGGCAGGCCTGCACTAAACTATGAAAAAAATATTAATATTGGGTGGTTACGGTGTGCAGATAACCGCATAACCACCGTAGTCATCCCCTGGAGCATATAAAAGGAGTCTCAGGCCTCCTCATTTCTCACCTTCTTCCTTCGAGTCTTTTTGTTCCTCAGGTCGAAGCTCTGTCGAATTTCTCCTACGAGCAGCACCCGAGCCGCACTCAAGTCGCACCCGAGCCGCGCCCGTGCCACAAACGTGTCAAGTTAAAGCCACCCGACGAAACCAAATCTCTCAAGTCAAAAATGGCCCCCGCAGTCGCGAGTCCAGGCGCTCCGCTTCACGTCCAAAATCAGCAAGGTGCTAAGCTAAGACCACAAACACAGAGTACAATTTGTAATAACTCCTGCCGCGACGGTCTGTCGTCCGCTGTGTGCCATGTGTTGTCTCACCCCAAAGCTGTAACGAGAGGTGACCTGTCACCCTCGACTTCACAAACAAGTTGTAACAAACAGGAAATAGTGGACTTTGAACGACACAGATCCGGTCACGTGGTTTTTTACACAGTTGATGGGTTTTTCCATGTTAAAACTGCATGTGTACAATTGACCTACTTCATTGACTGTGTGCGCGCTCCACCGTTTCAAGAACTAAGACGGTTCAAGTTATTCTGGTTCAATCAGGACGTCGAATTAGAACGCAATGATTCTCAACGTTTTAAAATATCATTTTTTGACTTTAAAGTTTAAACGTCTCACAGTCAACGTTTTTAAAACCGGACCGGACCGGACCGACCGGTCCGACCGGTTGAACCGCTGACCGGTTCTCCGGGCGGTCCGGTCTGGTTCCTAAAACCTTCCTGGCCAAGAACCGGCCAGGAACCGGGAAACCGGCCGGTTGAACCGGATAACCGGAAACCGGGCCGGTTTTTGGCTAACCGGGCGGTTCACAAAATCAGCATTAATTTTATGTGATTGTTAACCACAGCCCGTTATTGGCTATTCGCACCTCAAAATCTCATAATTTTCCGCGCCTTTTCGAAATACGCCTTGTACATGCAATATTAGGAAAAGTGCTCAACATGAAAGTTGTATATCTCGTCGAAAGTTGATCACTTTTCCTAAAAAATGCATGTACAATGCATACTTTCGAAATATGCTCAGATTTTATGCATTTCAGAAATACGCCTTGTACATGCAATTTCAGGAAAAGTGTTCAACACGAAAGTTGTAGATCTCGTCGAGATCTACAACTTTCGTGTTGAACACTTTTCCTGAAATTGCATGTACGAGAAGTATTTTGAAAAGGTGTGAAAAATTAGGAGATTTTGGGGTGCGACTAGCCAATAACGGGTTGCGGTTAACAATCGCCTAATTTTAGATCCAATGATTTAGATTAAATGTTAGAGCTCTCTGGGGCTAGGGTTAACTTATTTGGTTCCTCCAAAACAAGCATTCGACCATATGATCTCATGCATGTCCGCGTGAAACTACTGTTAGCCGATACCTTCTCTAGTTCTTCGTCTTCCTCGCGTGCGACTGTCCAGGTGCTCACATGCGTGTAATTTAAAGATTGTTTTGGAGCCAGCGTAGCACTGCTCTTCTCCCCCACAGATATATCACTGTTCTTCTTTCTTGCAAAGATATTTTTGGGGTGTTTATAATTTCTTCTGCTGCAGATATATTTTAGTGCCTAAATTAGTACAAGTTTATTATTTTATTTTTCCAATTTACTGCAGCTTTCAGTTTTTTTGTAAAATATGAATTGTTTGGATTTTTTTTGTAAAATGTCATAAATTTTCTTAAATTGAATTACATAAATGATAGAAATCAGTAATGACAACATGTAATTGTGATGATATTTTCTTTGGGTCTTTCTTCAGAATTGTTATTTCATCAATATTTTTATATTTATTATTTATACATGTTCAAAATTTTATATATTATATATTTAATTTGTATATGATACGTTATAATTCTAGTCATTAATGTCAAAATGATTCAACTCCGGTTCAACTTCGGTCCAACCGGTCAAACCGGTCAAATCGGTTCTATGTCCGGTCCGATTCTCAAAACCTTGCTCACAGTTCAAAAAAAATAGACCCAAATATTTGGGGATGAATGAATCATTAATTTTGCCTTCATTAAACTGAAGCTCGCAACGCCACTTAAGAAATATATACATATCCCAAAAATATATAAATGAAGTTGAGTATGAACCTCCATTCATTGTCCGACATAGCAGACAAACTGCCTAAAAAAACAAGAAAGATGCGTGCAGAGGCATGCATTATTGGTGGACGGCGGCCTGTCAATTTTAAACCGGTGCGTGATAACTTCTACTATTAATTATATATAGTAATGACAGACACAGGTCTTCAGTCTTTGTGCCCTGTGAGTATCCGGCCCTGACGGCGGATTTCGCCCATTTTCCGGCGGGCTTCGTCCCCTACGATCAATCACGACAGTATCGCAACCCGTGTGGCATGCCTCGCTCGTCTATGGTGGTTCTTAATATATATATTTATATATGTACATATTATTTATTTATTTAATTATTAATTGTTAAATTTTCTATTTTGATTCAACTCGTAGGAGTCTGTTAGGGTAATTAGTATAAGGTGATGACCCACTGGACCCATGTGTGATAAGTGGTTTAAGTTAGATCTCGGGTTTTAAGTCCAGATCCTTTAGATGGGAGGATGGACAACCTAGATCATTCAAGGTAAATACTTGAGGCCTTGGATCGGGGTATATAGGGATATAAACCCATCTCAAGTGGAGTTGGGTGGTTAGACTAGTCAAACCGCATAGAACGCAGAGTTTGCCGTGGCCTGACGGACAACATTTGTGGATAGCCTTTGGCGTGTTGCCGGTAGTTCTTGCGGTCTGGCTCAGCAAACATCCTTGGTTAACCGGGTGGTTAGGGTTCGCTAACCGCGGTTGTGGCGGACTCTTTTGGAGCTCGTTGATGTCCGACTTGTTTTAGTGCTTGCGGTCTGGATGTTGATTGTGGAGGTCGGCACAGTTGCGCGAACTGGTTTACCTGGAGGTCGCGCGGTCTGATGGAGCAGTCCGCAAGGTGGCAGACTGGTGTTGTTTAGATTGAGCACGGTCTTGGTATCAGGTGGCACAATTACTTGGAGACCGCGAAACTTGTTGTGGACTTGGTGATGCAGCAAGCCCAGAGCTGACCCGCTCTGGCGACCCTCACGGCCTGGCCAGAGGCCCACGTCTGGCGGCCCACTGCCGGGCTACAGCTCAAGCACCCCACCAATGACCGCACCTATTCTCAGCGCGGCGGGATGTTGAGGCAAGGTTTTGAACCCAGCCCCCTTGATAAATCTTGCAGCTCAATTGGTGATAGTCCATGTTAGGAAAGGGATTTATCAAGGGGGCCGGGTTCGAAACCTTGCCTCAACATCCCGCCGTGCTGAGAATAGGTGCGGTCATGGGTGGGGTGCTTGGGCTGCAGCCCGGCAGTGGGCCGCCAGACGTGGGCCTCTGGCCACGCCGTGAGGGTCGCCAGAGCGGGTCGGCTCTGGGCTTGCTGCATCAAAAAAGTGCAGCTCAGTTGGTGATAGTCCCTGTTAGGAAAGGGATTTATCAAGAGGGCTGGGTTCAAGACCTTGCCTCAACATCCCGCCGCGCTGAGAATAGGTGCAGTCATGGGTGGGGTGCTTGGGCTGCAGCCCGACAGTGGGTCGCCAGACGTGGGCCTCTGGCTAAGCCGTGAGGGTCTCCAGAGCGGGTCGGCTCTGGGCTTGCTGCATCACTTGGTCTTGTGGGACTAAGTCCAGCTTGTTACCTACCTCGCCAAGATCACTTGTTTGCGGACTGCTTCTGGTATTCACCGAGTTTGACAGATTGACATGACACGAATTTTATTCAAGTTGCGGGCTGCAGTTTGCGCGAACTCGAAGTAGTATCTACATGGTTGTGCGGTCTGATGTCGGTGTTCGACGGTCCGCCTATGCTGTGTTCGTCATCAGTGTGGTTTGATGTTAGGCATGACAGACTGGTCGTTCTATCCGGCCATGTTGATAGTTGCGACCTTGGCGAACTGGTGATGGTATCTGCATTGTGCGGATACGCAGTGTTAACGTTGCGCGAACTGGTTTACTTGGAGTCCTCGACTCATCATAAATAACAATGAACAACAAGAACTGGCTCGCGTTTAGTTTTGCGGTTACGGTTTTCTAACCGCTACGACTAAGTAAGTTGAATATGTGCAGACTGTGCGGCTAACATCAGACGACTAGACAACTAGTGGAAACTTGATGTGAAATAGTTCGCAGATAACAGTCAGTGGATTGCAGCATGTCGCGGTCTCTGCGACTTGATCTCTTCCTCCGAGTTGCAGATAAGCAGAGCAGTTTGCTCTGTCTACCAGCAGATTCTATTCGTGTTCCTTCAGCATTTCAATAACAGCAGTCCGCGCGGTTAACCACAGATAGGCGGCTTTGGCGGACCCGGCGGACTCAGCTGGCGGTTAGGCGACTTGTGTGGTTACAACTTGCTGTCCGTGCGGTTAACTTCTTGTGGCAGATTTCCGTTTTCCTTGGTTGCATTGTAATCATGTCTTGCAATGTATACCTCACTTTGTAAAGATGTTGATTTCAATTGGAGACTCTTGTGTTGTTGTTGTTACTGATTTTTACGTGTCTTTGGTTGTGTGTTTAATGTTCCTGCGACCTCGTTTTTATCTTCCCATAAATTTTCACATATCCCACTGGTTTTTACTCTCCCCCAAATCTAGAAGTCGCGAGTTTTAAGGTTTCTTCCCGATATCATCTCCGTCCGACGGCTTCTTCCCGATCGCTTTTCCGCATGGATAGTGAAAAGGTGCCCTCCTCAACCTCCGATCGAAGATAAGGAGGTCCCATCTCCGTGCTTCGACATTTATCACACAAGACGTTGCTCTCTTTGAGCCTCAATGGCCAGAGGTACACCCCCAATAAACGTTATTCACTCTTAGGGGCGGACCCATCTTGGGGCGAGTGTGGGTGGCCGCCCACACTCATTTTTTGTAAAAAATTTAATAGTATTAAACCGTGACGAATACTCTATTTTTCTTTAAAATTAACAATATTAGCCACGATTTAAATCGTGACAAATACCCCCTTTTTTAAAAAAATACCTATATTAGTCCACGACTTAAACTATAAATCGTGGTTAATACCCTATTTTAAAAAAAATTTAATTGTATTAGTTACGGTTTAAACCGTGACTAATATCATATTATTAAAAAAATTATAGTATTAACCATGATTTAAATCGTGACTAATAACATATTGTTCAAAAAAAGTATTAGCCGTGGTTTAATATTATGAATCAGACAATTTCTAAGTCCGGCCACGCTGAAAAAAGTATCTGCATCCGCCACTGCCCACTCTGCTGTGATTTTAGAGTCAGATCTAGAATATATCTAACATTTGGTATCAGAGCTAAGTATAAGCGGATAGATCTCGTTTTTTTTCCTTCAAAAACTTGAGTGAAGATTTCTTCCCAAAACTATGATGTTTTCTTCCAAAAAATCTAGGCGATTTCTTCCAAAATCTACGAAGTTTTCCTTGTTGGATGTTCTGTGATGCCTTTACAGTGGTTGTCAGGGTTGTCCGTTGCCTCCCTTATGTGATGATTGTAATATTTTTTCACGATTAATGTATGTTATTGCTATAAGCTTAGCATGGTATGTAAGAGGCACTCACAGGGACACACTCAAATGTTCAGCAACTGGTCGTCGAAGTATAAAGTTTCATTAGCAGGAGGCCGTTTTCAGATTTGGGGAATTAATTTTCAAATCTTGGTGTCTAAGGTTTAGGGTTTAGGGTTTAGTACATTAATTAAAATAAATTTTTAATAAGCACCTCAGGAATAGCCACATCATCCTGACATGCCCAGTAGAGTGATCTTCTGGGAATACACCATGGGGTGCGTTCATAATCACTAAATTTAATTTGTGCACGTTGCAATTATTTTTTCTAAGTTTGTTATTAATTATCCGATCCCATTTGGAAGTAATTGATAGCAACAGGAATTTAATTGGCATATAGTAGTAAGTATGTACATTAATGGATCTTTATGCCTACAAGTACGAGATTCCATTAATCACAGTATTTTCCTTACTAGTTATATAAAATAAAGAAATATAAGAATTCAATGTGATAGGAGTCTTTGTCCAAAGGGATACTAGATTCTTATCATTAATAATTAACATGGGTTAATTATTAGATAAAGATTTATTTAATACACTCATTGCTTGTTGCTTCAAGTCTAATAGTGAGCATGTAAACTTTTTTGTCATTTTACAGTTTTTAACACATTAATCGATCTCACTCAATTTATCCTCACTCTTTTCGGCGATAATTACAAAATATGGAAAGATAAGGTGCTTCTAACCTTAGTATGCATGGACCTAGATTTGACTCTTCGCATGGAGGAACCAGCTCTCCCCACAGAGCAAAGCTCTCAAGTTGACCGCATCTTATACGAGCGATGAGAGAGATCTAATCATCTCAGTATGATGGAACTCAAGACCCACATCAGCCAGATCATAAGAGGATCTATCCCTGAATGCAAAACTGCTAAAAAACTGATGGGGGCCATTGAGGAACAGTTTGTCAGCTCCGATAAAGCTCAGGCCTGCACTTTAATGGCAAAATTCTGTTCCATGAAGTTGAAAGGAACAGAAAGCATAAGGGGATACATTATGGAGATGAGAGACATAGCTGCTCAGCTAAAGAAATTGGATGTCGATTTTTTCAGAATCTTTCCTGATCCATTTCATCCTGACTTCCTTGCCTACTGATTACACCGCGTTTAAAATGTCTTACATGACACATAAGGAAAAATGGTCAGTGAATAAGCTATTGAACATGCGCGTTCTAGAGCAAGGCAGGCTGAAGTAACAGAAGTTAGAATCAGTGAATCATGTGTTACACAAGAAGGACAATCAAGCAAGTCTAAAGGTGATCCAATGGATAAAGGAAAAGGGGTACTTGTTTCCATAAAAAATCGGATAACTTAAAACTATCAACTTGCTTTTTCTGCAAGAAAAAGAGTCACATGAAGAAGGACTACAACAAGTATATGACTTGGCTCTCGAAAAATGGAGGTATGACATCATTAGTGTGTTATGAATCAATTTTTGTGAATTCTTATAATTTTCATAACACGTGGTGGATTGACTCAGGCTCTACAATCCATGTTTCTACTGTCATGCAGGGGTTTCAAAATCTTAGGAAACCTAGCGATGAAGAACTATGCGTCTATTCAGGGAACAAGATGTCATCTTTTATTGAAGGTGTTGGGACATACAGGCTCGTCCTACAAACTGGATACATTTTGGATGTAAAAAAAGACTTTTTTCATTCCTAATTTTTTAAATAATTTGGTATTTGTATCAAGACTAGCACCCAAGGACTTAGAGAAACATGAGACGAAACTCACCATATTTTCTTATGTGTAACGGGTTGGTGGCTTGATAGTCCTGTTTGATTTTCTCAAAGTTGGTGCTTTACTGACCACCTCCTCAGCTGCCTCTTATGTACTAGCTTATCTTCCAGACGCACTTGGAGCATCGCTCCCCCTACTTCCAGAACCAGAAGTTTTCGCCTCTGAGCTAGACACGGCTGGAGCTCCTAGTGAAACAGACAGCTCTACTTGAAGATTCACATCAGCTTTTTCTTATCCGTCAACCCTGCTCTCAGGTAGTTCAATTCCTGAACTCCCTTTGTAAGATGTCAGTTCATCAAACACCACATCCCGAGAAACAACAAATCTCCATGTCTCTAGATCCATGCACTTCCAACCCTTCTTCCTATCATCATACCCCACGAACACTAGCTTCCTTGCTTTTGCATCTAGCTTCGTCCGAAGTGTGTCAGGAACATACACATAACAGGTTGACCCAAATACTCGAAGGGGCGCAACACTTGGTTTCTCCTTGAACATCAGTTCATGAGGAGCCATCATGTTGATTGGACTTAGAGGCATTTGGTTAATAACATAGGTTGCACAAGACATTCCCTCCTCCTAGAAGGACCTTGGGATACTCTTGACATGAAGCCAGCACTTGCAGGTCTCCGTCAGATGATGGATCTTCCACTCTACATGTAACAGCCCAATTTTCAGCAGGCAAAATTTTGGGTGATACGGCTTGCATATCCCAGGGCGTGTCCCGCTCGGGTTCGGCGTCAGGTCGACGAAATTCTGTGTTCAACGAATTGAGCTCGACGATTTAACAAAGGCCGGATGGGGTTGTTACACTACAATTCCGTTCTGTTGTGGGGTATGTGCACTAGTAAGCTCTCTTCGAATGCAGCTCTTCTTGCAAAAATTAGAGAACTCGGCAGAGGTGAACTCTCCACCATTATCAGTCCTCAACTTCTTAATCTGTAGGCCTAGTCGACCTTCCACGAGCTCCTTGAACTCCACAAACTTCCCGAACGCTTCTAACTTTTCTTTCAGAAAATACACCCAGACATATCTGGTGTAATCATCAATTAACACCAACATATACTTGCTGCCTCGGAGGCTTGGGGTGATAGTTGGTCCCATCAGATCCCCGTGAATCCACTCCAATGGCTCTTTACTTTTGGTTTGCGATTTATCAAATGGAAGTCGATGAGACTTACCATACTGACATCCCGCGCAAACATGACTGTATCCGTAGGAGGACAAGCTAGGCAAGCCCTTGACTAGGCCCTTTACCGCCATAGCCTTCAATTTGTCCATTCCTACATGCCCCAACCTCTCATGCCAAATGGCTGCGCTATCATTCTTCCTCATCTTATCAACATAAGCACTTATAGATAAAACGTACAAGTCTTTTGCTCTCCTCCCAATGTGAACAACATCAGCTTTTTCGGCTGATACATTTCGAAGAAATTTCACTTTCGTTGGACCAAACAGAATGTGATACCCAACGTCAACAGCGTTGGTCATGGAGAAGAGGTTCTTTTTCATACCAGACATGTGATATACACTCTTTAGAGTGAGTGGCCATCTATCACTTCCTATGGAGACAATCCCTTCCTTCTCGACTGCATGGACAGTATCATCAACGGTGATAATAGCATCATTACCTGAGTATTGCTGCGATGAAGAGAATTTTGACTCATCTTCAGTGAGGTGATGACCACACCCCGAATTCACGATCCAATCCTCCTGATAGTTGATAGGAGCAAAAGCACAAAGAGTAGCAGAGAAGGCTCCTCCCCAACCACCATCATCCTCCCTGACATCAGGTTCCTCCTTTTCTGCAGCATGCCTTGGCTGAAGATTAACTCTGCAGTCCCTTTTGAAGTGACCTAGCTTGTTACACATGTAACACCTGAGCCCTTCCTTCTTCCCCTCAGACTTAAGAGCATAGCTCCTCTCCCGCTGACCTGAAGATGAAGGCCCATTGCCTCCAGAAGGCTTCTTCTTCTTCTCCCACTTCTTCTTCCCAGAAAACAACACCTCGTTCTCTCCTTCTGAGATGTAACGCCCCGAAACTCAAAAGAGGGACGAGCAGCATTTAAAACCAAGTTTGGAGCTTGGTAGGGGTCGCACGGCCTGGGATACGAGCGTGTCAAGTGCCGTGTCGTGCTCGGGTTCGACGATCTTGCCGTGTGGTCGACGAAAATGCAGTTGACGTTCGTCGAGACAGCGAACACGGCCTGAGACACGGTCATGCCCCAGGCTATATCCTGCTCGGGCTGTTAGCCGAGCTGTGTCAGGGGAGGAACACGGCCTGGAGCCCAGACATGTTCGGGCTGAGACGGGCGTGTCGAATGCGACACGGGCGTGTCGAGTACCCGTGGCCTCTTCGGGACGTTTTTGGTCCTGTGTCGATGGAGGAACACGCCCTACAACACGGGCGTGTACCTATTGATACGGGCGTGGCAAGTGCGATACGGGCATGACGAGAGTCCGTGTCCTGGTCTGGATGAGATGGTTTCGGCGTCGATTGAGGCACACGGCCTTGGACACAGGCGTATTACAAGCCGTGTTTGGCCCAGGAAATGGATTTTAAGTGTGAATCGTGGTCGTTCGTTTCCTTCTTTTGGGATCCAAGGGCCCAGGGCTATTCCTGTTGGGTTAAGTTCGGGAATAGGGTTTGAAACCCTCATTCTACTCCAAGCTTTCTCTTTTTAAAGCTTTAGAGAGAGGGGAGAGCAAGGAAGAAGGAGGAGGAGAGATTCGGTCGCCAGTGGAGCTTCGGAGCCCCAAATCTCAAGCCGAGTTCAGATCTACAGAGGCGAGGCCGTTGCGGTGTTTTTCATCCGCCTAGATCTTCATGGCGTCAAAGAGAAATGCAAGGGTAACGATTCTCTCCTTGGATATGTGAAGTCTTCTTTCCTTTTTGCATAGGAAGCCCGCTCTTGCGAGTATGCGGTGAGTGTGAGATTTTCCTTCGGGTAGACATGAATAGTCCCCATTATTTTACATATAGAGTCCGGAATCGAATTACGAACATAGGCATGGTGTGTGAATCCTACCCAGACAAGTTGGTCTGGATCAGTGATGTTGCATTGCATGAATGGCCGAAGAAGACTCCGCATCGATGGTTATTTTTCAGGTTTTCTATGCGGTAGATTGCAACAAGGAGCCTTGGGGACTAACCTTAAGGTGCACCCAGAAAACTGGGCAGAAACGTGGTTCTGCCATCTTGGTGACCTGAGAGCCAACTTGTACATAACTGAGTTATGTAATATTGTGTGTTCGATACTCGGGATTCAGGGAAGCTTGACCCGCGCCGATGACTTAAATTTTCGTGGCGAGGTGAGCAACGGGTTGAGTGGAACCGTACCCGCTCTATGTGGTTCGGTTTTAGAGGCCTACCGATGACATATAAGGTAGGTCTTAGGCTTCGGCTGAAAAAGACTAAAATGCTCATGTGTTTGCCATCCAAGGGGAGGTGGTGGACCGAGTTCATCGTATAAGTGCCCTGAGGTGTGTGGTCGTATGTGTCTACGCCTGTGGTGAAGTGTGCTTAAATTGTACTTTCACTATCTTGTTTGGTTTTACTAATGCACTGCAAGAAAGGAGCATCGCCGTCCCGAGTTTAGGGGCGGGGTCGTTATAATTTGGTCAGCTTTAGCTGACCGTTGCTTTTGTTTGTCACCGCTTCGGTGGATTGTGCTTGCAGGTGCTGTGGAGCCTAGTGGCAAATAGCGGGCAAAAGCCCTGGTTGCTGAGTCGGCCCTCGAAGGCCTAAAGCGAATGTTTACTTATATTCTCATGTGTGACCGGCCTGCATGCCGATGTTTGGAAGACACTATTTGTTTAACGTAAACACTTGTAAGGCCATAAAGCCAAATACTTGTGTATTTGTACGCTCATTTCTTTTGGGTTATTATTGTTAGTGGACGTTCATGTTGTGGCTGAGTTCTTATTTTTGCAACATTTAAAATGCTTCCGCTAGAATGTACTGTGTAAGACGTTGGTTATTGGAAGGATGGTTTCGTTGCGTAACCCTTCGGTCTGTCTATGGCATATGGCGTCGGGCCCCGGCCGGACCTACTGCTATATGCTATGTGACGGATTGGGGGTGTTACAATTTGCTATCAGACTACTAGTTTCGGTCAACTTAAATGAATTCGTGGACGAATTCTTTTAAGGGATGGTGAGCACATGCGTGCGCGTCATCGTTATAACATAAAAGAACCCATGAATATCCACTTAGGAATAAAAATACACATGTTTGAGGAACCTTGTGTTCCTATAATTGCTTTTTGCAGTATTGTTCGGTCACTTAATGATGTTTTGTACGACTATAGGTGACCAGGAGTGGTGCAGGGCCGTCAGAACGCTCGCTTTCTGAGCAAAGTAGTGCACCTAATGACGTGCCGACAACCCTTCCCTCCGCTGAAATCATAAGAATGGTGGTTGATGCAATCTTCGATGTGATTGATGAACAAAATGGAAGACGTGTGCAATCCCCTATTCATGAGGTAACTCCAATTCCGGGTGGTGTGATGGAGCAAACAACATTTAAAGGACCATTTGGTCAGCAGTTGAACATGCTTTTAGTGCAGGGTACACACTCAATTGAGGAATATTTGCAGGCATTTCTTATGATAAGACGCTACCCAGGCTCTGAAGTGGAGAGCGAACAATCTTTGGTAGATAGATTTTATAATGGCCTGCGTGGCGAGTTACGAGTTTTACTGCTAGGACCAAAATTATTGGGATTCCGAGCCTTGGTGGAGTCGACTGGATATTTGGAAGTATATTTGGTAAAAGCCAATCAGACGTCGGAGTTCAGGGTACGAAACTCTCCAGATTCTACAAAGTCTGCATACCGAAGGAGGAGGAAAAAGAAGTCTAAAATGTCTACTGGACAGGCCCCATATGATTGTTTTAATTGTGGCAAGGGAGGACACTTTGCCCGAGATTGTCGTAATGGCGCACAGAAGATAAAGAAAGTTATTACAAGAGTAGCTATAAGACAGAGTGTCAAAGCACATAGTGATATCCCAGTGGCACAGAAGACTGGATCTGGAGCAGCCTTTGGGAGGAAGGCAATTATATGTTTTAACTGTGCGAAGTCGGGACGTTTTGCCCGAGAGTGTTGGGGCGGACGTCGGAAGTCCGAAAAGAAACTTGGGTCTACCTACGAGGAGAAGGGCAAGGGGTCGGAGGCAATCACATCACATTATTCCCCAACCCAGCCAAAAGTGTACAACCTTAGCCAGTAGGAGGCCACGAAGCAGTTTGGCGTGGTGACAAGTATGTATAATAGGTTAGCTTTAAATACTTGTTGCCCTATGCGTGTTAGCCTATGACTGGTTGTGTTAGGCTTGTTTTGATTTTCGATTATCCGGCGAGAGCACTGTTCGATGCGGAAGCTTCACATTCTTTTTATCCGAAGAGTTTGTATCGTGCATCGGAGTACCTTCTTCGATGGCAAGGGACAAATTGGATGGGCTGCTGCCTACGAGTGCCTTATGCGCACGGATAGAGTTTGTTGCGTAAAGGTAAGGCATGAGAGTCACATTGATGACTTGCGAGCGTCGCTATTGCCGATAGTAGTGTGCGATGTGATCTTTGGTATGGACTGCTCTCGGAACAACAAGCATACATTGTTTGAAATCGCACGGAGGTCAAGTTGAGAACTGGTCGTGAGACGACATTTGCGGGTTTGAAAGGGTCAAGCAAGACTTTGATGTCTGCTCTTCAGGTGGTTAAGGCGGTTCGTGTTTGTGCAGAGCTGTTCTTTACGCTAGTGGAGGCTTCGAAGCCTAAGCCTGCTTTAGACAACATCCCAGTGGTATCCGAGTACCCTAATGTGTTCCCTGGCGATCTCCATGGAGCCCTACCTCAGCGGGAGATTGACTTCACTATTGAGCTAGTGTCAGGCGCCAAACCTGTGTCACGCTCTCCGTATTGGTTAGCGCCTAAGGAGATGACGGAACTGAAGGTTTAACTTCAAGAGCTGTTGGAACAGGGTTATGTGCATCCAAGTTCATCGCCTTGGAGCACACCGGTCCTTTTTGTGAAGAAGAAGGATGGAAGTTTGCGACTCTGTATCGATTATCGAGAGCTGAACATGTTAACAGAGAAGAATAAGTACCCGATCCCAAGGATTGATGATCTGTTCGATCAGTTAGTCAGGTCATCGGTATACTCAAAATTGGATCTTAAGTTCGGGTATTATCAGCTGAGGATAAGAGAAAGTGATATCCCCAAGACATCTTTCAGCACGAGATACGGGCATTATGAGTTTACGATCATGCCGTTTGAGCTGACTAATGCGCCGTCCATGTTCATGGATCTGATGAACAGAACTTTCAGAGAGTACCAAGACCATTTCGTGATCGTCTTTATCGACGATATATTGGTGTACTCGCAGAGTGAGGAGGATCACTTTAAGCATCTGCATTCAGTGTTGGAGACGCTGAGGGGGAATCAATTGTATGCCAAGTTCTTCAAATGCGAGTTTTGGTTATCCTCAGTAGCATTCCTTGGTCACATAGTTAGTGGAGAGGGAATTGCGGTGGATCCGACGAAGATAGTTGCTATACGGGATTGGCCTGTGCTGTTTACGGTAGCAGAAGTCCGGAGTTTTCTGGGGCTTGCCGGCTATTACAGGCGCTTCGTGGAGAACTTCTCGTGGATAGCGTTGCCCCTCACGACTCTTACGAGAAAAGAGCAGAAGTTTGTTTGGACGCCTGAGTGCGTGCAAGCTTTTGAAGAGTTGAAAAGTCGGTTGACCACGACATCTGTTCTAAGTTCGCCGAGTGGGACCGAAGGCTTTGAGATCTATAGCGATGCTTCGGGCAATGGATTGAGTTTTGTTCTACTGCAGCATGAAAGTGTGATAGCTTATGGATCGCATCAGCTGAAAGTTCATGAGAGGAATTATCTGGTCCATGACTTGGAGTTAGCGACCGTGATATTTATCTTGAAGCTGTGGAGGCATTTTATGGGGTGAAGGTTGATATCTATACCGACCACAAGAGCTGAAGTACTTGTTGGATCAAAAGGATCTAAACATGCGACATCGGAGATAGATGGAGTTCCTGGGGGACTACACATTCAAGATTCATTATGTGCCTGGGATAGGCAATGCAGTTGCGGATGCGCTGAGTCGCAGAGCCCCTACGCAAGCCAACTGGTTATCGGTTCATGACGAGCATTTGCCTCGGGAGTTGGAGGCATTAGAGATCTCTTGTGTTACAAGCAGATTAGTGCCAAAGCGCTATTGAACTGGACAGAAGTTCAGTATGACCTGACTGATCTTATTCGGCAGACTCTGGATTTGGATGACCACATGAAACAAATCATGGTTGAGGCTTTGGATGAGTCAAATTCCCAATTTGATGTTGTGGATGGATTGTTATAGAAGGACAGTCGTCTGTGTGTCCCAAATGTGGGCAAACTGCAGGCGGAATTGATGTACGAGGCTCATCATACCAAGTACTCGATTAACCCAGGGAGCACGAAGATGTACCGTGATATGAAGAAATTGTTCTGGTGGTCAGGGCTTAAGAAGGATGTGACACTTTATGTGGCGAAGTGTCAAACATGCGGCTTAGTGAAGGCGAAGTGCCAGAAGCCGGGAGGATTCTTGAAGTCATTGTCTATCCCGGAGTGGAAGTTCGACGATATTACAATGGACTTTGTGCATGGGTTGCCAAGGTCGCAGAAGGGAAACGACGTCATCTGGGTGATCGTTGATCGATTGACGAAAGTGTCGCACTTCATTCCCAATAGGAAGGATGATTCGGTGGACAAATTGGCAAAACTGTATGTGGATAACATTGTGCAGCTTCACGGTGTGCCCTGCAGCATCGTGAGTGATCGAGATGGACGGTTCACGTCCAATGACTGGAGATTGGTGCAACAAATGTTGGGAACCAAGCTAAGTTTCAGCACGGTCTTTCATCCGCAGACGGATGGTCAGACCGAGAGAGTCAACAGGACGATGGAAGACATGCTTCGCATGTGCGTCTTGGATTTCGGGAAGCAGTGGGAAGATCACCTGTACTTGGTGGAATTTGCTTATAAAAATAGTTACCAAGCAAGCATTCAAATGACGCCCTTCAAGACACGTTATGGTAGGAGATGTCGCACGCCGTTGTCATGGTTGGAAACAGGTTAGTCGAAGTTGTACAAGCGGCAAGAAGTGGAAGATGCAACCTCATTGGTACGAACCATTCGAGAAAGATTGCTAATCGCTCAGAACTGACAAACTAAATACTATAATGCCAAGCATAGGAACGAGGAGTTCGCTGTTGGCGACTGGGTGTATTGAAATTTGTAAGCTTTTTTGGAGTTTTGCACTCCTGTGGGGCCAATTTATTGTTGACTTGCATGATATTCTAGTGGGGGGATAAAAATTTTGCCTAGCTTGCTAGTGCCTGGTCCCTTGAAGGTCTCGCCCGGCCTAGCTCCCATGGTCTCGGCAAGACAGCTCCCAGGGTCTCGGCGAGACAACTCCCAGGGTCTTGGCGAGACAGCTCCCAGGTCTCGCCGGCTTGAGCAGCTCGCCCGGCTTGAGGATCTGCTATTTTGCCCCTGGTGGGCTACAAATAGCTGTTCAAAATAGCGGAATTTGGCTGTTGGCAGACCAATCCAGGGGTATTTCAGAGCAGCGAGATTGCGCTATTGGCAGGTCATCCCCGAAAACCTATAAATAGACCATTGGGGTGCCTTGGAGATGCATCGGTTTTTCACCACTCCTCATCCTCTTCTTTCATCCTACAAGGCACAGCTCAACATTGGCTATGAAGGGGGAGATCTGAAAGGTCTTCCGAGTGTGAGGTGTGACCTCCGCGCTACAGCCAAAGATCATTTTTCAAATTCAGGTCTCTCGCCAAGGGACGGCTTGAGAGAAATAGGTGTGAGCTGCACCGTAGGTCCGAACTCTACGTGGAACCGAATCCCAGTTCCAACATTGAGCATCTCATTTTATGTCACATTAGAGGTCATGCGCAAAGATTAAAATGTGTATTAAGAAGAAGACTATTTTTTGCTCTTGCATGCGTTTGAAGAGTGTCAATTTAAATTAGTTTGAACCGTACTCAACATTATGATTTATTTATTGAGTTTAATAATAATAATAATAATAATAATAATAATAATATATATTAATATAAAGTGGTAGGTGACCCAAAGAAACCCAATTTCTATTAAAACAACGTACACGTCACCTTTTTTGCGATAAAACTTTGGCTCTTTGACCGAAAGTGGTTCATGCACTAATAAGTATTAAATTAGATTTGGCTCTCTTAGAAGACTCCTTCGTGGACGAATATTTATGTGGTGTGCCAATAAGGAGAAGCAGTTTTAGAGAGAATATTGTCATTCTCATTATTTTTGCAATTTGCTATAAGCATTAATATTTGGCTTTTCACAGATAATATTTAACTATTTGTAGAACAAATTTAACTATCTGCAGATCAAATTTGATAATTCGCTACCAAACTTAACTATGTGCATCCCAAAAATAATTTGAAATATTTTATGTACTATTGTATTTATAAAATTTTATCCACTTTCATTTTTAATTTCCTAAATCCACAACTATGTTCTTTACGTACTTATTATGTCTTATGTTTAAGATAATACCCCATGACCTTTTCCTTGGGTTTGTCAGAGAGTTAATGAGTATTTTCATTGTTGTGTTCACCCGATAAGAAATATAAATTAGAGCTGTGTGTTTGACGCGTTTTATCACGACTTATTTGTTTCGATTAGATTGGACAAAAATGTCATTGTCATACAAAATCTTATGACTCAAATTAATTATTTTTTTGTAACATTTGTGATATCAAACATACATTCTAAGACAATAACTTTTTTGTCCAATCTCATCAGAACAAATAAACTATGATAAACCGCTCCAAACGAAGCCAATGTGGGTTTATGTAGCTTTTTGTTTGGGAGAGTTGGAGCTCTGACTTTTGAGAAAGAGAAATGAAATTTGTACAATGAGTTGTTTATGATAAATAAAGTTTGTATATAAAATTTGTTTGGATATATACTATGTAGAACTGTTAAGCATAGTAACAATAAATTTTTTTGATAAAAAAAAACAAATTTGGTATTGTTTTTTTTTTCCAAATTGATGTACTCTAATATGTAAAGCAATAAAAGAAAAGGTGTGGAAAAATTAAATTTAGGCTAGAATTTATATACGCAAATGTATATATATATTTTTTTGATGAAAATACAATTGTTAAAAATTGATTTTATCAACTCAGATGCGACCGTAATTTTTACTGAAAATACAGTTTAATTATGATTGTAATTGTCCTTACAACTGTAATGTAAACTAAAAATACAGTCCCACACTATCCATATATGTGCTGAGCGCACCTAAAATTCTCTCATTATTTTTTTTTCAAAATTAGGCTATCAACAATGGACAAACGAATCAGTAATTGCTAAAAAATCAATAGTTCCTTTCTAATATAGATATAGAAGCAAAAGCATCATCAAGGTTACCATCCAAATGTTCTTGTTATTAATTTATAATGAAACATCCAAAAGTTACAAAATTTTCATAGTGCGTCAGACCACCTCTCGATTCCATCACCTAGCTGAGCACACGAATTGCTGCTCCCTCTCACACGCAACCTTATAACAAAAAGACTATTTCCTCGAGATCCTATTTATAGGCAAGTTTGGGGTGGGGGGGGTACGTATGCGAGAATACCCAATCCTTGCAAAATGTCTGTCATGCAACCTAAGCAGCAACCTCAACCACATGAAGATTTTAAGGTGCTACTCTTCTATGACAAATGTCGTGAGAACCCTCTCTCTAGCGGTCTTTGGATACTTGCCCATACTGGCGAGTTATAAGCGCTACTCACCCATACCGGCGAGTTACAAGGGCTACTCGTTCATACTAGCGAGTTACCAGGGTTACTCGCCAATATTGACAAATATTCATAACTATTCTTTTCCTTGAGGATGTCAAGTATTCATCTGTTTATGAATAGTCGTCACGCTCTCGAATTGAATGGCCAGCGAATATCCGCTCCTAGACAATCTGATCGAGACAAATTACTCTCGTTTTTGATGTATAAGATATTTTGTACATTGGAAATTTTGTGCCATCATATCACATGTTTATATAATTGTTAAATTTAAATAAAATTTAATCCAAAAGTAAACTAGAAAACCAAAATATGGTTAATAAACAGTTTTTGGACAGGAGGTTATGCGATGTTGGAAGTAAGAACATCTAGACAATAATGATATTAAAACAATGCAAATGAAACAAAACAATAAGGGCGTTTGGTCTAGTGGTATGATTCTCGCTTTGGGTGCGAGAGGTCGCGAGTTCGATTCTCGCAACGCCCCTCTTTTTGTTTTAAATTTTAATTTCCGCTTTGCAAGTTGTAACCATATTTTTTTGTTTTTTTGCTGCACGGAGGTTTTATCGCGGGCCCCACTTCATTTTACCACGTTGGAACATCTGTCCCTGCTCCTCCGCCTTATTCAATGCCCCAGTTCTCCCGCTTCCCCCACTCACTTCCCGCGCCTCCACCGCTTTTTGGGTTTCCGCTTCGCTCCTCGCTCGCCGGAGCGTCGCAGATTTTACTGGAACACCGATCAGTCCTCAAGACGCAAAGAAGGCCAGATGCTCAGAGAACTGGAGAATTCAGCCCATTCCCGCTCTCGTACGACGATCATTTGAATAATCGATTACGGAGGTAGCGTCTCCTTTCCTGCAAAGTTTTAACGAGTTCTTAGTATAAGGGGAAGTTTCTAATCGAAGAGGGCTTCATCAACACTCGTCAGCATCCCCATCCCGATCAGCAATTCGGCATTGAAGCTGAACCCGCCTATGCGGCCGCCGGCCGCCCAAATGAACCGGCCAAAGAACTCCGCCGAACAATATTAATGCATACAAGGTAATCCTCTTCTTTCCTCGCCGCATTGTAAATATTTTCGATTAGTAAGTAAAGTTTGGCTAGGCTCTGCAAACACGCTGTGTTTTAACATTTTAGAAGAAGCGGTCAGCGTGATACATAAATAAGCATGAGAAGCTCAAACGTTGTTTGGGGGGAGAAAATGCCTACCGCAGTGCAATAAACAGTAAAGAGTGTTAGGGTTAGGCTCCGCTCAAAATATTCGACAATATTACATGGCAGTTTGAAATGTATATTTATAGCACCTTCAGCTTAAAGTCTTGCCCTAGATAGACACAACTCACGGGTCACCAAGTGAACATACATGAAATAGTAGACACAGTGAACCATTAAAGTCTCCTAGTCATATTCCCATTTGGCCCAGTAGTAGTTGCCATTGGCGAAGGGCGGCGGTCGCCAAGTGGATTGATTGCACGGGAAACAATGATCACGAGATTTAGAAGGTGTCATGGATGATCATAGTTCACAAAATGAGATGAGGAGACCGAATCCGCGACACGATGCAACCAGGATGATTTTTGAGCGAACTCTACATCAAGACAATAATATCATTTCCAAAGTCGGCGCCGCAAAGGCTGACTAATTTATTACCACTTAAAGCTCGATTGATCTCAGCAAGACAAGATATTGTTCACACGGTCCAGTCATCCTTATATCAATGAATTCATGACATAACCCTTGGTAATTGTAATTTTGAAAGTTAGAGGGGTACAATATGTAATTACACAAACTTCGAGGGGAGGTCCCGATAAATAATCCTTGTTAATTAAAGGCAAGCTTTAAATTTTAAGGATCAAGTAAATAAAAACATCAAATTAATCTAACAAAATCAGAGCAAAGAGAAAAATAAATACACCCATAAGTTCACAAATGCAAGGAAGAAACAGATCGGGTTCTCTGGATTTTGGTAGGAGTGCTCGGGTATTCTGATGCAGATTAGAACTGGGGGAGGCTTGTGAGGTTGTGGATTACTTGGAATGGAAGAAGATAGATGACTGGTATACTGTCTGTCTGCGAATTGTGGAAGGCCGAACGAAGGAAGAGGAAGCTCAGATAAGGGCAAGGCAAAAATCTGCAGGTGAATTGTTGGATGGTAGTGATCCTGAACACTGGAGGGGCGTTGTACACACCCGATGAAGTTGGGGGCAGGGTCGCCGGATCCCTAGGGGACGTCAGATGATAGTTAAAAGCACTACTGGGTGTGTAAGAGGACCGTCATTACCGAGATGCGGCGTGAGGGAGGTCGGCCTGAACGTCTGAAATGTTAGAGTTGAGAATAGAGAAAAGTGAGAGAGAACGAACAAAATAAGAAGAGCACACGAGCAAAAGTGAGTAAGAGAGAAAAGAACTCAAAAAATATTTCTGAACTAGATTCCTTACAAATGAATACTCTATCCCCTTTTATTTTCATTCAAGATCAATATTTTATTTACAGGCTTATGTCATCGTTGAGCTCATTCTACTATTTATATTATCGTTGACATTATCATATCATTTAAATCATCGATAACATCATCATACAATTTACATCATTGTTTATATCATCCACCAATTTACATCATTGCTTATATCATCCACCAATTTACATCATTGATGACATCATCCAATTATTTACATTATTATTCAGATTCAAAAGATTTTATATCATAAAATCAACACGAAACAAAGAGATGATTTCTCTATTTCGATTTGTCCAAGGTTTCTTTTCTAAGGGAAGGTGGCGATTATTATAAAGAGGTGATTTTAATGGGTTCAACTAATTGACATCTTTTTCTT
Source organism: Platanthera guangdongensis (assembly GCA_039583875.1). NCBI lineage: Eukaryota > Viridiplantae > Streptophyta > Magnoliopsida > Asparagales > Orchidaceae > Platanthera > Platanthera guangdongensis. Next base: position 22,058,217 of record CM077152.1, read on the forward strand.
TTGAAGAAGCAGAATAAAATCAATATTAGTATTTAGGGCTAATTTCCCTTTTTGTGTCTCTCATATTTAAATTACTCCTAATGAGGACGCCACATTAAATATTTACTTAATTTTCATTTCAAGGTTGACTATTTTTAAGATGCAACAATTAAATAAAATATCCTACTTAATATAAATATTTTTTATTGAGCTTGCCTTAATTAACAAGTCACATAATTTGACAAATCTTTTTATTCATGGAGTTACTGGACTGTCACTCCAATAAGCCGTAACAGCGAGTGCGAAATAAAATAAATGTGTGCGAAAAGCTTGCGCGATACATATGCGAATAAAGTAAAATTAAAGTACAACACATGTTGCAATAGAAGGTTAATGATCCTCGGCTTAACAATCATCGACACTTAACGAACAAAGATCGACACTTAACGAACAAAGATCGGTTGAGGACTTGCGCTACCCACAAATACGATCCATGTGTCACATTGTGGAGGTCCTACCACACACCCAATAGTGTATATGAACTTCGAATCCAATACGAAGATGTATTCAGGGAAGAGGCTGATAGGCTCATAGTCGGCCGACGAGTAAACTTTGGTGTCTCAGATGCCTCCTCTTTTCGGTACCCAACTATCAGTGAATGAGCCTGGTACCCTAGCAGATTTAATCAAGTCGATTGGCGAGTTGATCAAAAGTCGAGCGAGGTGTCGCGAGCTGAAAGGAAACTACTAATAAGCTGTTGAGCGAACCGAGTGAGCCTCCTGTGAGTTGTACAAGGTCACCACACTGTCTTTCTTTGGTCAACTGGCCATTATTCTGGGCCCACAATCTACTCACCGAATATGTCTTGTACACAAGTGTTCTCGCGTATGCGGACGGTCTTTTGAATCTCTCCACTATTCCTTTCTTTAGTAAGGCTTTCACCCCCGTCTCGATGGATCATTGGGGATTCAACATCTTTGAGGTGCAATGGGTGTGAAAAGTGGTGACAAGTTTGAAAAAACAATCATAATGGTGAAGAATCACAACGGAGGATCGCCGACCAACGTCGATTACACAACAAAGTATGATTTGACAACATTACAACAAACAATGGTAGGCTTGGTATAAGTTGTACAAAATTTAATCATTCCTCTCGTTACTGCGTCGCAAGCTCCCTGCAAACCAATACCTCTGCTCCAAACATCGAAACAGCCATTCCCAATTCAGCTCCCATGCTCCATCCACCAAATCATTCCACTCAAACTTCCACCACTCCTACCACTCTTACTACCATCACTTCTGACCCAAACTCCACCAACCCAGCACTGAAATTGGGCGTCTGGTATGGAGTTTCTATAGGAAAGCATGGCCACTGCTACAGATGATGGTGGTGATAAAATTTCTTTAGCTATGATTCTATGAAGAACCCAAGTGGCGGTTGTAGATCTAAATCATGAGGGAAGGAGAGTTTTTGTGTGATTATGCATCACGCTGCTGGAAAACAAAGACGATGGTTTTCAACAGACCCTTACTGCCCAATAACAAACAACTAATGTCTTCCACTTATTGAACATGGTTTATGGTCGATCCGTGACCCTTGGGTGTCGAAGGCATCCTTGGGGTGATCTCGCAGTGGGCGGATCCACGGCTAGACGCGTTCATGAGTAATCGTGAAACCCTCATCATGTGAGCCTCCTTTCTTTGTGATTTTCCTTTTGCCACATTTAGCTCAAAGGGTTGAAGGGAGAGAGTGCATCAAGTTATTTGCAGAGGCCTACATGATCCAGTTTCTTAGGGTCCCTCATCTGGTAATCCTAGGAGAGTCACCGACTCAACTATCGTCCATGTATGGTATGACAACATTACACACTTGTAAGGGGATTAAGGGATGACCTCTTTAAATACTAACAAAATGTTTGTCCACCCACTTCATATGGGTACATATTATATTGTTCTGAATCCTTTCGTACACGCCCAATCTCCTCGCAAGGAAGTGTCTCGCCCTAAGGACCGATAGCGCCCTCCTTCAAGTTCAAACATCGCTTCTACCACCTCAACACCAACTACAATCATCACCCTAACCCCTTGAGAAGAAACCATCAGTTGGTGAAAGAGTGCGCTCTCCGAATTTCCTATTTTTGGTGCAATGTTCCAAATTTTGTTCTTGAAGGCTCTCGTGGCAGTATTATAAATAGACCCCATGTACATGAGTATAATACTTATGTGACTGATTTCCAAATTTAAACAAGTTTACCCTAAATATAGTAATCTACTACCTCGCGGTCCTCACATAATATTTTTTTAGTTGATTTTGTTGTAGGATATGTTTAATTACACTTTATCCTGATAGGAGGTTTTAATACCTCAATCCTCTTGTATTCTGCATGTTTGGTTAATTTTGATTAAAAGTTTTGGAGCCTAGGGCTGGCCAAGAGTCCCTCTTTGTCTAGATGGAATCTGCATTCGAGAATGTGAATGAATACGTATGAGCTTCAATTGTTGAATATGTGAGGGGAGGGAAGCTTCGGTGAACGGGGTGATGTGGAGAAAGATCAAGAGGCTTTGGTAGCAGTTTGTTATAGTCCTTAGATCATAAGGATACAATAGAGCTTTGTCATGTTGGCGGAGGTGGGGAGCTCGAGGACAGCTTGACAGCTACCAAAATAGCTAAAGATAGACCTATGAGCGGAGAGGAGATAACAAATACTTGCCTTCATTCCAGTCCTAAGAAACATAAATACCACATGTATACACCTTTGCACTGTAGTCCACAAAAATGGAGTAATTATATAAATACTCATAAATTGCAATTAAAAGAAGAGATGCATAATTAAAACTTTTAATTAACCCATAACTAAAAGTGTATAAATACAATACTTAATTAACTAAACAAGATACGTAATAATTGATCCATACACACTAAAGAATCCATAACAAGTTTCAGCACTTGCCTGACCTGCAATATTTAAGGAAGCAAATATCTTTTCTATTTCAAAAAATTAGGAACTTAATTTATGAACGCCAATATCATATATTTTACAACTTACTCTGGCATTGTGCTGCATCTTACAATGTATTTTTTAGGAAATTGAGATATTTTTTAGTTGATCCTCATATATTTTGAGTATGAAGATTTCAAAGCCAGGATCCTGAACTCCCTTGTTGCCCACTACTTTTGACAAAATGTACGGTTGATTTCATTTACTATTTCATCATATCAGTAGCCTTTATTTGAGGGAGATCTTATAAAACTCTAAGGAGGACATTTTGAGGAAACATTAGATAAATAGACCTCGTAAGCTTAAATTTGTCATTGGTCTATTACCAAAATTTGCTTCTAAATTTTTTGACTATGGATATGAAAAAGCTCGAGGTTTTAATTGGTTTAGGCCATTATTTTGATAAGAAAAAAATTCAAATGTTGTGCAATAGCCTGAAATTTTCGTTTGAATTGTCAATCCACGTAGAAGTATTTTTATAAAAGAAGAGAAGTTCTTAAAATCAAATAAAACTATCATTTACAGGTCTTGGTAAAATAACTGCTAATTTAAGCACATCAACTGAGAGACTCTTGTGCTTCTTGTTGTAGTTTAATCAGCTGTGTATAGATGCCTTCCGTCTGTCTGATAAGTTCCTCATGGCTGCCAATTTCCTGAATTCTGCCTTCCTGAACCACTGCGATAGTATTGGCTTCACGAATTGTTGATAACCTGTGAGCGATTAGAATTGTTGTTCTCCCTTCCATGAGTATATTGAGAGCCTCTTGTACTTCCTTTTCTGATTCTGCATCCAAGGCGCTTGTGGCTTCATCCAGAAAGAGAATCGATGGGTCTTTTAGAATTGCGCGAGCAATCACCACCCTTTGTTTCTGCCCACCAGATAATTGCGTACCTCTTTCGCCAACTTGGGTGTTATAACCTTCAGGCATCCGGCTAATAAATCCGTGAACATTTGCAGCTTTTGCAGCTTTCAGAACTTCAATTTCTGATGCACCTTCCTTCCCATACAAGATATTTTCATAGATGGTGGTGGAGAATAATGTTGGCTCCTGCTGAACTAATCCTATTCCCCTTCTCAAGGATCTTAAGTTTAAAATTCTAATGTCCTTGTTATCTATTAAAATTTCTCCTGATGTAGGATCATAGAATCTCATCAGCAGTGATATTACAGAGCTCTTTCCTGATCCACTCTGGCCCACCAGTGCCAGGCTTCTTCCGGCTGCTACATGTAAGCTTAGTTCTTTCAGGACATTTATATCAGGTCTAGTTGGATATGTGAAACTGACATGCCTGAATTCTATGTCCCCTCTGATTTCTTCCACCAGTTCTGAACTTGATTCATTGGCATCTATTGCTGTTTTCCTTTCCAGAATAGAAAAAACCGAGTCAAGTGCTTGTGATCCTTTCACAATGTCTGGTGCGAGCGCTAATGTTTCTGCTATTCCGAGTGATGTAATTATCAGGACCATGAATGACTTCATGATATCACCAAAGTTCGAGGTTCCGTTCTTGATAAGCTGCGATGCGTACCAAAGGCCCAGTGCATAGGAACAAAATGCGAAGGACTGCGATAGGCCATAACCTATTCCTGATATATGTCCTCGCGCAAAAGCCTGCTTGTTTGGACGGGTTAATTCTTGTGTGAACTGAGATGAAACATGGTCTTCAGCGCTAAATGCTGCCACTGTTCGAATGTTTGTTATTGCTTCACGGGCTATTGATGTCGCTCTGGCATAAGCAATGGTGTAATTCCCGCCAAATCCCTTGAGAAATAGTTGCTGCATGAGGCAAGATGGTTAGATGATAATCATGATTAAGTTTTGTTTGTTTGTTATAATACCTCGGCTATGGAGGCACCAACGAGTAAAGGAAAGGTTGAGAGGACGACTGCAGCCATGCGCCAACTAAGCACAAATGCTATGGTGAATGCTGTCATTGTCAGCGACATATTCTGAATGATGGTCGACATCCGATCTGCAATTGTGCTTCGGACCAAAGTAGCATGTGCTGCTAAGCTCAATGCTAATGAACCGCTACTATTTTCCTCCTGATCAAACCATGCGATCTCGTTTTCCAGGATTGCTGCAAAGAAAAAGTCAATGCAAAAGTATGCATCCATGACAGCAAGATATGTGTCAATGTAGTGGGATAAAGGTTTGAGTGTTGTTGTTGTTGTGAGTAACGACTGTAAAATTTAATGAATATCAAGGGTTTAATTCATGCATTTGATTTAAATGAGAGGTAAATTGCAGCCAGGCATGAAGAATGAATGATGTGGATGTAAAATTAATGAGATTAATCAAAGAAAGTTGTGTCAAGTGAAGAGGGTGACGTGAGTGTCAACTGATGATGCTTTCCATATGTGATGTGACAATCAACAATGATCAAAAAGATTAAAAAAGTCAAATGAAGGGATTTTAAGTAGGTTTGAGCCGATGAAAGTTGTTTAGACCAACCCAAGTCTAATATGACATACATGACTCGCGACTCATTCTACAACTCATCACATGATATTGGCCCATAACTAAATGCCAACCGACACATGTCCATAGAATGTGTGTCAACTGATAGGACAAAATGATTGAATGCTTACTATTAACATAAACAACAAGAATATATATACATGTACAAGAGGGGGTGTTTACAACACCCAAGATGACCATAAGCTAACTCTACCACAAGTTTGTACACTATATCTAACCCCCCCAACTCACGAGCGATCACACACCGAGAGTTTGGACAATAGATAGGCATGTTGGGTCTTGGACCTCCTGGTCTGCGGCTTTATCATCAAATCTACAATCTACTGCTCAGAAGGAACAAAAGGAGCAAGGGTAGTGCTCAAGTAGGAAGAAAGCATCCACCATAATATGCTTGAGAGTGAGTGTTTCACCGGGTTTAGAGTAATCTGAATGATACTGATGTTATCACAGTAGAGTTGAGTGAGATCTGAAGAAGAGATACCAAGGTCCTTAAGAAGCCAACAGAGCCAAATAATATCCTCAGAGTGGTAGCTATTGAAGTTGGGAAAATTCTCTACTCCAAAATTCAGATCAATGCAGCCTAAGATTACCGGTCCAACGGTCGGACTTGACGGCTTTAACGGGCAAGGACACATAAACAAAAGAAGCACTAAGAGGACCCCAGACGCTGCGGCGGGGAGGTCCCACCACGTACCCAGAAGCTTAGAAGAAATTTCTCCTCCACATCCAAAACTTACCTAGCAGGGTACAAGAAGAACACTAGCCTAATGACTATCTCAAGATGACGACTATGGGGGATGATCACTATTTCACAGCTCAGATCTTCAAAAACGAGATTCCAAAGCTCGGGCAAAAGTCCAAAATCTTATATTATTGAGAAAGTATATTCAAGTTTGAGGTTTTATCCACATGGTATCAGAGGGAACAGGTCCTCGGTGCGGTTAACTCCTTTTCTAACCACTGCTTCCCGTGCGGTTAAGCCCGTTTCTAACCGCTGCTTCCCGTGCGGTTAAGCCCATTTCTAACCGCTGCTTCCCGCTTGTTTAAGTCCTCTCTAACCGCTCCTCCTGCTCTCTCTCTCTCTCTCTCTCTCTCTCTCTCTCGTGGCAACCGTGCGACTTCTAGAGGAGTTCGCTTGACTTGGGAGAGTATCTGTCTTGGTCGCCTACCAGATGAGTATGCAAGGGGTGTTCATCATACTCACCCATGTCTTCTACTGTCTTGAATGCTGTCTTTGACTCCTTTTTTGACCTGTTCACTCTGACCCTTTGCTGGCATGACTTTGAGTGAGCCTACCCGCGACGAATATGAGTTGTACGCAATCCTCTCTCTTTGCGAGCGACTTAGGATTTTGGAAAGAAACATTCAACACTTATTCGGCGAGCTGCTGCTGGCGAGTATCTGGACTACTCGCGGTCTCTTGTTGGCTCTTGACCTTTATAAAGAGGCGGGATGGCTCATTTTTGAGGCAGTCCTTCTGAACTCGCACATGATGTCGTTGTCTGTTGAGGAAACATACCAGACGAGTATTGCTAAATTGGCGATATTACTTGGACCTAAGTGTCGAAGCGATCCCGAGAAGATGACGATCCCGCCGAGATTCGTCCACCAAAAAAGAAGAAATCGCAGTAGAAGAAGACTCTCACTTCTAAGAAGAAGATTCCGCTACCCGGTGTTGAGGATGTCGCCCCGCCGGCTGACAATTCCGAGATTCCTGCGGATACTCAAAAAATGCTCGATCAACTAGGCCTTAGCGATGATGATGAACAACCTGCTCTTGAGTCTTCTCGCCATCCTCTGCCTCAGTCTCCTCCTTTGACAAACCTCGCCGGGTCCCAGGCTCAGATGCAATCAGATCTCACCGCTTCGCGGGGTTAGAACCTCACCGCTGTGCATTTCATATTGCCGCCACCTTTAGGTCTTCCTTTTACTGACCGTTCTTTGTTACTCACAGCTCCACTGCCAAATACTGAGGCTTCCGGCCAATATTTATCTGTGCCTACCCTGCGATCAGCTCCTTTGGTCGCTCCTGAATCCCAAGAGGGGTCGCGTCCCGATCACTCTGTTCGAAGAGAAACAAGTCCCCGATGAGAGAAATAAGGACATTCCCGCGGAGAAGACCTCGCAACAAGGGGCGAGTAAGACATCTCTCCCTGCGACGGGCTCGTCGCATCCTTCGGCGAGTAATCCTCTGTCGTCACCGCCGCCCTTGCAGCCAACTCCTTCTGCTACCTCAGATGCTCGTTTCCAAAAGGTTCCTGCTTCCGCGTATGCTCCCGCGAGCTCGTCGCAAGGTCGGGGAGGAAGATACTTGCATTTTTTCGCGCCGAGGGTGGGGTGGGGGGAGAGATTTCGGTGGTCGTGACCACGGGCAAGCCGCCAATCATCAAGGAGGTTCCTCGTCAGGTCAGCGAGATTCAGCTCGTCACAACCCTTCCCCCGCAAATCTCAATCTCTTTGACCGGGTAACTCGCTGTTGTTGAATAGTAAATCGTTTCTTTGACGTGGCTTCACCTAATACGAACAACTTTTTCCGTTTTGACAGGCTTCCCTTCAACCCCGGGTGGGGTGATTTCATCGACGCCCTCTACCTCCCCTCCCACGAGTATCGCCATTCGTCCGCCCGTGCTTACATGAAGTTGGAGGCGAAATTCGATCAGCTGGCTATCTGTGATCCTCATTGCCGGATCTCTGCACTGGAGGATCAGATGACGAAGATGGAGGAACTCTCAGAGAGACTCGCTAACACTGAGTGCCGCCTCCATATGATCAATGAGTTGGAGCGGCGACAAATGATGTCTGAACATCGCCAGCAGTTACATCACGAGGAGCTGTCTGACATGCGAGCGAGCACGGGATCGGCGGGAAGGCTGACGAGGAAGGAGGAACAACTTTGCCGAGGCGACGACGTGATGGCTGTGGCGAGCGAGCACTACCGGCGCGCACGCGACATGGGATGGGTCAGGCGACATCCTCCTCTTCCCAATCAGCGGGCTCCTAGGAATTAGGATTTTTTCTTTTAGTCGTCTTTCTTTTCCTTCGCCGCAGCTTTAGGATCTCCTTTGATCCTCACTTGGACGTCTCCACAACAGTACTTCAGATACTGCTGGTAGGAGGATGAGACGACCTTGAAGTAGTTGATGAACGGCCTCCCGAAGATAGCACTATAGCAACTCGGTGCGTCCACGATGACGAGCCTGCACCTGATCAAGGTGTCACCGAGTGTTACCAGTAGATCTGCTTCTCCCTCCACCTCCTTCTCTCCGGAGAAGCCAAAGAGGGGACCATCTACCGGCAACCCGACGAACGTTCTTTTGAAGATGACATTCACCGAGCTTTCACTGTCTCCCAGGATCCGATCGACAGTGAAGTCTTTGATGGCTGCTTGGATGACGAGGGCATCGTGAAAGAGATTCTTGTTCCCCAGCATGTCCTCCTCCGAGAAGGTGATCTCCTCCAATGGGGATAGTGCTTGAGAGGTCGAACCAATGGAGACTTCTCTTTTGGGAAGCCCCTCCCCCCGTGGATCACTCCTGCTCCTCCTCCTTGAACCACTTCTCCGTGACCGCTTTGGTCGATCCGATCTTCATTCCTCCTTACTGGGGCTTTGAATGTCGCCGACCCTGCTGAGACTTCCTGTCTTTGTTGCGCTCTTTCTTCCGCTTCTGCTTCCAACCTTCTCCTTGCTTCCCAAAAATCTGGGCAAGTCATGATCCCGTGCCACTCTACTCGATGTAGTTCGCAGTAGAGGGGAATCTCCTCTGCCTAATTCCTCCTTGGCTGATTCCTTCTGCAATTTCTATCCCTTGTCGGGCAATAGCTATCGCCTATTCGTGCGCTCCTTCTTATCGCCTCTCCTGCTGGTTAGCATTTCTCTTTTTAGGGGAGAATCTCCTCCCTTGTCCTTGGTGCTGGGGTCTTCCCGCTGGCCTCCACTGGGGCCGGTTCATGGGATACTGGAATCTCCACGCCTCCACTCTTCTTTCTAGAGCCGCTATGAGTCTCCTCTCTTCCTGCCCTTGAGGCCTCTCCTGTCTCCTATGGCTCCTCTCTCCTTCCCGGTTCTTCCCTCCTCTCTTCCTTCCTCCTTTCATCTCCCGAGTCTTCTCTCAGATGTTTCTCTTTCCTCCCCACCTTCCTGGGTCACCTTATCCAGCGTGGCCAAAAAGTCGGAATTCGTCGCTTACCATTACACGAACTTATTCGCCCTCTCGATCAGGTCTTCCTAGGAAACCGGGGGGTTCAAGCCGACCTCCATACAGAAGAGAACTTGCTTCAGGCCAAACGTCAGGGCTAGCTGTAAGGTGTAGCCATCCACCTCCTGGTTGTCAAAGACCTCTTCCTGGAACTGGCGAGTACCAACTTCATACTCACCACCTTGTTGCGCATCCTGAAATCTCGTCAGATTCTCCACATCTTGGAACCTGATTCCTTGAGAATTCGCCGGGTAGAATTGCGATTGCACTAGTCACTCCGGCTTTTCCGCTACATGCTCCTTTCCTTGCCTCCTAGGGAGGCCTCGCCCTCCGACGGAGTCACGCGACGAGGTGAGGTCACGTGACTTCCGAGAGAGGAAGGAAAGCTGCTCGCATGGTCTCCTCTATCCTTTGCACAAAGTCTTCGAAAATTGGATCTGTCACATAGCCGCCTCCACCTGCCGAGTTACCGACTTTCTCTCTATTCTCGCCCGCATCCACCATCTCTGTTGAAGCCAAAAATGATCTCTGTGGAGTTCGGGGTTCCTAGAAAGGGGTGACCTCACACCTACTACACCCGGAGGAACGTCACGAACCAAAGATCAAGAAGCTAACAGACCCTCGGCTCTAGCGCGGAGGTCCCACCTCACACCAGGAAGACCTTTGAGATCTCCCCCTCCCTAACCAATGCTTGAGCTAGGGTGCTTTGAAGGATGAAGAGAGAATGAAGAAGTGATGCCCTCCAAGGCTCCCCTAAGGGTCTATTTATAGTTTTTCAAATCTCATGTACCAAAATGACTGAAATGCCCCTAGGGCCAAAAGACTTTGGGCCAATAGAAAACAGCCACGCCGGGGGGTAAAGAGCTAATTCCCCCCCGAGGGCAAGACGGTAAAAGCAGGGGGATAAGGGCGAGACCCCATCCTCTGGCCGGTCTCACCCCGCCAGGCCGCCAGGCAAGAAGGGGCAGGGGCGAGACCCCGGCCCCCGGTCGGTCTCGCCCCGCCAGGCCGCCAAGCAGGAGAGGGCAGGGGCGAGACCCCGGCCCTCGGCCGGTCTCGCCCCGCCAGACCGCTAAGCAGGAGAGGGCAGGGGCGAGACCCCGGCCCCCGGCCGGTCTCACCCCGCCAGGCCGCCAGGCAGCAGAGGGCAGGGGCGAGACCCCGGCCGGTCTCGCCCCTCCAGGCCGCCAAGCAGGAGAGGGCAGGGACGAGACCCCGACCCCGGCCGGTCTCGCCCCGCCAGGCCGTCAGGCAGGAAGGGGCAGGGGCGAGACCCCGGCCCCGGCCGGTCTCGCCCCGCCAGGCCGCCAAGCTATGAGAATAGATGGGTTACATGACCCCCCTCCCCCCCCCCCCCCCCGGACTCAGTTGGTCGGGGGTTGGACTCATTACAACATAAGATACATACAGGATTCTGCGGCATCTCAATCAAACCTTATCAAATCCTACATCCTCAAACGGGGAAAATAGATAGGTTACATGACCCCCCCGACGCAGTTGGTCTGGGGTTGGACTCATTACAACATAAGATACATACAGGATTCTGCCGGAGCGAGGCTTCCTCAGGGGGTCTGGGCCCGGTGGTCGTCATCCGCCTCCTTCTCGCCGGACACTTCCATCCTGCTCAGGTTTTCCATAATCCTTTCCATCTCCGCCCTGGCCAACCAAGTGATGGTGTTGACGGTCGTGACGTAGCACTGTCTTGCCATCCTAGAGTCTCTCTTGACTCTGACCTGGATACCTCCGGAGCTGAACTTGAGGCATTGGTGGAAGGAAGATGGAACGCAACAGAAGGCGCTGATGAGGGGCCTTCCGAAGATGGCGTTGTAGCTGTTTGGAGCGTCAACAATGACGAACCAGCAGTTCCTTGAAGCCCATCCCAACTTTACTTGGAGTCTTACTCCACCCTCTACCTCCTTCCTCTCCCCTGAAAACCCGAACAGGGGTCCGTCCGAGGCCAACACCCTACTTGGCTCTACCTTCATCTCGTCAAACGCCTTCTTGAAAACGACGTTGACGGAGCTTCCGTTGTCAACTAAGATTCGGGAGACAGTGTAGCCCTCGATGGCCGTCTGGATGACCAGCGCATCGCAAAACGAATCATCATGATCCGGCAGGTCCTTCACCGAGAAGGTGATCTTCTCCTCCTGGGGCGGTGTCTGGGATGTTGAGGCAACGCTCCGTCGATACATGACATGGAGGCTTGCCTTCCGAGTGGCCTCGATCCCCACTCCACCATGGATCACCGCTATACCGCCGCGGGGTCCGACATCGACCTGGTCCTCACATACGTCATCTCCCCCTTCTCTGGGCAGAACCTCTTCAACCCGCGCTGGTGGCTATGGCTGGGCAGGGCCTCTCTCCCCCCTCACTTCCAGGAACTCGGGGCAGGTAGCTGTGGCGTGCCCCTCCACCTGGTGGAAGTCACAGTACGGTAACCCTACCCTGACCCTTCTCCTTCCCTGGCGGTTCCTCTTCTCCCTTCGACCAATCTTCATCGCTTGCTGTGGTGGGGGTAGGAGCTGCCTAGGGGCTTGCCTCTGGAAGTTGAACCTCCCTTGACCCCCATGAAAGTTTCCCCCATCTTGGACGTAACCTCTTCCCGGGCCCTGAACGGGTCCTCCCTGCTGCCTCCAACCTGGTTCTGGACCCTCCTGAGCTCTCCGCTCCTCTCTCCTTCTTCCTTCCTGAGGTCTCGAGTCACCTTGCTCCTTTGCCTCCATCTCTGTTAGCTTTGCCAACTTCTTGACAAATGTCGGGTTGGCCGTATCCATGGCTATCTCCTCGGCCGTCCTTTCCATCAGCTCCTCAAAAGAACGGGGGGCCTTTCGAGTCAGGCTCATATTGAAGAACCCCTCGCGCAACCCCACCGTGAACGCCATCTGGAGGACATTCCCTGACATCTCTTGGACCTCCAGGATCTCCTCTTGAAACCTGTCCACGTAACGGGCAAGCGACTCCTCGGCCCCCTGCCTTATCAGGAGATGGACTCAGGACTCTTCTTCCGCTTCTTAGAGGTGGAGAAGCGAAGCTGAAAGCTCCGGCTCAAGTACTCGAACCCATAGATCGACCTCGGAGGGAGTTGATGGAACCAGTCCCTTGCATTCTCCTTCAACGTGATCGCAAAGAGGCGACACTTGAAGGCATCCGTCATCGGCCTGATGGAGACGACATCCTCGAACCACTGCAGATGCTGGACGGGATCATCCTTCCCGGTATAGTAAGTCATGTCTGGCTCTCTGAACCCCTCGGGAACGGGAGCTGAGATGATCAGCTCGCTGAAGGGTGACCCCCTAAGGGGTGGTCTCGCCACTTCTACTCGTGCAACCTGTTCGCCTGGGAGGTTGGCACTCGCCGGGCTGGAGAATAACTCCCGGCCGGTGAGGTCTCGCTCGACCCCATCTCCCATCCTCTCCTTCCCTGACCTTCTTCCGGGTGCACTTCCTTCTCCCCCTGCTGGGGTCATCTCACCTAGACCCCTAGGAGTCGACTCGTCGAGAGGGGGGGGGGAGCTAGCTCCTGGGGGGTTGGGGTGGAGCTGCCTCCCTGAGGAGCGATACTTCGCAACATCTCCATGATGTCTTGGATGGAGGCCATGAACTCTTGCCTCCCCACAAAGGGTCCTGGGTTGGGGAGCTCGCCGAGATCATCACTACCTCTCTGACCTCCAGTCATGACACTCTCCCGAGATCTTCTGTGTTGGTCACTCTCCACGCTCACCGCACCAAAGTGTTGAAGCCAAAAATGACCTTTGTGGAGTTCGGGGTCCCTAGAAAGGGGTGACCGTGAACCTACTACACCCGGAGGAACGTCACGGACCAAAGATCAAGAATCTAGAAACTGTCCCACCTCACACCCGGAAGACCTTTGAGGTCTCCCCCTCCCTAGCCAATGCTTGAGCTAGGGTGTCTTGAAGGATGAAGAGAGAATGAAGAAGTGATGCCCTCCAAGTCACCCCTAAGGGTCTATTTATAGTTTTCCAAATCTCATGGACCAAAATGACCGAAATGCCCCTAGGGCCAAAAGACTTTGGGCCAATAGAAAACAGCCACGCCGGGGGGTAAAGGGGTAATTCCCCCCCGAGGGCAAGACGGTAAAATCAGGGAGGGCAAGGACGAGACCCCGGCCTCTGGCCGGTCTCACCCCGCCAGGCCGCCATGCAAGAACGGACAGGGGCGAGACCCCGGCCCCCGGCCGGTCTCGCCCCGCCAGGCCGCCAAGCAGGAGAGGGCAGGGGCGAGACCCCGGCCCTCGGCCGGTCTCGCCCCGCCAGGCCGCCAGGCAGGAGAGGGCAGGGGCGAGACCCCGGCCGATCTCGCCCCGCCAGGCCGCCAAGCAGGAGAGGGCAGGGGCGAGACCCCGGCCCCCGGCCGGTCTCGCCCCGCCAGGCCGCCAGGCAGGAAGGGGCAGGGGCGAGACCCCGACCCCCGGCCGGTCTCGCCCCACCAGGCCGCCAAGCAGGAGAGGGCAGGGGCAAGACCCCGGCCCCCGGCCGGTCTCGCCCCGCCAGGCCGCCAGGAAGGAAGGGGCAGGGGCGAGACCCCGGCCCCCGGCCGGTCTTGCCCCGCCAGGCCGCCAAGCAGGAGAGGGTAGGGGCGAGACCCCGGCCCCCGGCCCCCGGCCGGTCTCGCCCCGCCAGGCCGCCAAGCAGGAGAGGGCAGGGGCGAGACCCCGGCCCCCGGCCGGTCTCGCCCCGCCAGGCCGCCAAGCAGGAAGGGGCAGGGGCGAGACTTCGGCCCCCGACCGGTCCCGCCGCTCCCACCTCGCACTTATCAGGATGGGGCGGGTGCTAGCCAACTTGTCGCACCACCCCCCCCCCCCCCCCCCCCCCCCAAAAGAGGGTCACTGGGGGGAGACAGATTTTTCCTCCCCCTACTAGTATATTCCAAGGGCTAGGCCAAAATTGGTCACCAAGAGCTCAAACCACTCCAAAAGCTTAAAATCCAAAACCTGCGAATACGGGGTTGTACAATCTCACCTGCTCACAAGATTTTCCTCCGCGGCTACGATTCACGCTAACCGCACCAAAGTCTTGAAGCATAAAAAATTCCATACTCAAAAATTCGGATCAATGCAGCCTAAGGTTACTGTCCAGCGGTCGGGCTTGACGGCTTTAATGGATAAGGACACAGAAACAAAGGGAACACTAAGATGACCCCAAGCGCTACGGTAGGGAGGTCCGACCACATATCCAAAATCTTAGAAGAAACTTTCACTCTACAACCAAAAATGGCAAACAGGGTACAAGAGGAACACTAGCCTGACAACTATCTCAAGATGACGACTATGAGGGATGATCATTATCTCACAGCTCAGATCTTCAGAAATGAGATTTCAAAGCTCAGGCAAAGTCCCAAATCTTGTACTCCTGTGGTCCTATTTATAGGCAAATCCAAGGGGTGGGGGTGTCTTATTTATAGCCCAACCCTCACTTGAAAACCATGCAACTTCTGGAGGAGCTCATCTGGCTTGGACGAGTATCTATCTTGGTCGTCTACCAGACGAGTATGCAAGGGGTGCTCGCTATACTCGCCCAGGTATTCTACTGTCTTGAATGCTGTCTTTGACTCCTGTCTTGACTTGTTGACTCTGACCCTTTGCTGACATGGCTTTGAGTAGGCTTACCCTCGACAAATATGGGTTGTACAGTAGCCATGACCCGAAACTCAGCCTCAGTGCTGGAACGAGAAACACCAGTATATTTCTTGGACTTCCATGCAATAAGTGAAGAACTCAAGAATAGACAGAAACCAGTGACAAAGCGACGGTCAACGAGATCACTATCACAGGTAGCATCCGAGTAAGCACGGAGCTGTAGAGAACTACTGTTAAAGAAGAAGAGACAATGTGAAGTCGTCGCTCAGAGATAGCGAAGGACCACAACAAGTGACCATAATGCATACAGGTGGGCGTATTAACAAACTGGCTTAACATATGAGAAGATCATCACTGGTAATAATTATATCATCCACGTAAAGTAACAAAATGATTCGACCACGAGAGGAGTGCACGATTAGAGCTGGATCATGTGGACATGATGAGAAACCGACGACTGTAATGGCAAAGTTGAAACGTCCAAACCACTCGTGGGGCGCCTGCTTGAGCCCATAAAGAGCTCGCCTCTAGCGACAAACATGGCATGGATGAGAGGATAGAACAGGAGGAGGAAGCATGTATACCTCCTGTTGAAGATCACCGTGAAGAAAGACATTTTTCACGTTGAGCTGAGACAGAGACCAGTGACAAACAACTGGAACTGCAATAAGAGTCTGAACCGTAGTCATGTGAGCGACAGGAGCAAAAGTCTCGTCATAGCCTCTCCCCTGCTCCTGCTTAAAACCACGAGCAATTAACTGAGCCTTGTACCTCTCTACAGAACCATCAGCGCGAGTCTTGACCTTGAAGACCCACTTGCAAATAATAGGAACAACACAAGATGGAAGAGGAACAAGGTCTCATGTACGAGTGTGCTCAAGCGCCTCCAACTCAGCAGACATAACAACCTGCCACTCAGGTATTTGGGCAGCCTCATGGTAGGAAGTCGGCTCTTGAGTACTACAGGTAGTAGCTGGAAGGGCGGGTAGGTCCAACGATATGGTGGCAAGGCTAAGGCTGTCGGAAGGACGTCTCTCATAAGGTGGGTTGCGACACACAGGAGGATCATCCACAGAACACTCACTGGAAGAGACAGACACTAAGTCTGGGGCACTGAAGGCGAGAGAATTGGAGGACAACAAGTATAGTGATAGGGAGGATGAGGGACATGATCACAAGTGGACAACTCATCAGAGGGAGAAGTGTGTGACAGAGAGGAGTGAAGAAGTGACAGAGTTGACTGCGTCAAGAGAAGAGGAGGTGACAGAGACTGCGTTAAGGGAAGATAAGGTGAACATATTGGAGGAGAGGATACATGTGGCTGGGAGATGAGAAGAGTGAGAAACTGCACGTCATAGGGAGTAGCAGATGAGTGCGAGGTCGAGTGGACATAGGGCACGAAGAAAGGGCGAGACTCGTCAAAAGTGACATCACGTGAGATGCGAAGTCGACGTACAATAGGGTCATAACATCGATAGTCCTTGTGCTCAGTACTGTATTCAAGAAAGGCACAAGGAACAGACTGAGCAAAGAGCTTGATACGCTCATGAGGAGGGAGTAGAAAATAACACCGACAGACAAACACACGAAGATGAGTGTGACGTGGGGGTCGAGAGTACAAACACTCACCAGGACTCTGGCTCTGAAGGAAAGTGGAAGGCTGCAAGTTAATAAACAGCGGTGGAAACAACCTCAACCTAAGAGTGAGGAGGAACGTGAGAGGTGATAAGAAGGGTGCGAGCTGTCTCAATAATGTGACGATGTTTCCTTTTAACGATGTCATTCTGAGCATAAGCACCGGGATAGACAAGCTGAGGGATAGTGTCGTGGGTAGCTAGCAGATCTCAAAAAGCATGAGAGAAGTACTCCTTCCTGAATCAGAACAAAAAATATGTATGGAAGCAGAGAACTGTATGTGCACCATAGCAAAAAAGGTAACACAAATCTAAAAAGACTCATAGCAATAATGCATAAAGTACATCCAACTATAACGTGAATAATCATCAACAAAGATAACATAATATCGGTGTCCGTCCTTAGATACAAAAGGTGTGAGACCCCATACATCAGAATAAACTAGATCAAACAGATGCTGAGATTTAGACTCGCTAGACTGATAGGGGAGTTGTAGTTGTTTACCAATCTTACAACACGTACAAGAATGTGACCGATCAACAGAAACACGACCAAGGAAACCATTACTGATGAGGGAAGCAAGACGAAAGCCACTGGGGTGACCTAGATGGTGATGCCACTGAGAGAAGCCCACCGAAGGAAGAGTGGAAAGAATAATTCTACGTTAATTATCCAAGAGAGCCCTTACTCATACATATACTTGATTAAGAGAAAACCTAAAATGGAAAAAAGACCAAATTACCCTAACCCGGGGTTAATACAAATAACATTGACTTGCGATAAACTAAATATATTATAACTCTCCTCTTCAAGTTAGACGAAAGATGTCGGTCATCCCAAGCTTTTGAATATCGTCAGTAAACACATCACACCCTAAGATTTTGGTAAACACATGAGGCAGTTGATCTTTGGAATGAACAGGAGTGACAATTGTCTTTTTATCCAAGTGATCTTTGATCAAGTGTCGATCAAACTCAACATGCTTTGTCTTGTCATGTTGGACTGGGTTATGAGTGATGCTAATAGCTGCTTTTTTGTCACGGATCAAGGAGCAGCCTTAGAGAAACCCAAATCTTGTAACACAGTACACAACCATAGCCCCTCACATAGGTCTTGGGACATGGTACGATATTTTACCTTTGCACTTGATCTAGCCACAACGTTCAGCTTCTTGCTACGTCATGTCACAATGTTTCCATCAACAAAAGAATAGTATCTTGTTGTTGACTTTCTGTCATTACAACATACAACCCAATCAACATCAGTAAAAAATTCAATTTTCAAGTTGTTTTTGGAGAATAAGAGACCATGACCAGGAGATTTCTTCAAATATCGCAGCATGCAATACACAACTTCTTGATGTCTGATTTTGGGGAATGCATGTATCTGCTAAGGATACCAACCACATACGTAATGTCAGAGCGTGTATGAGATAAATATATAAGTTTTTCAACCAATCTTTGATAACGTGATACATCTATGTGATCACCATCACCATCTTCCTCAATTCTGTGATTTTTCTCCATAGGGCTGTTCACATGAACACAACCAAGCATACCAGTCTCCTTTAGGAGGTCTAATATATACTTCCGTTGGGATATAAATATACCCTGCTCAGATCTAGCTACCTCGATACCCAGGAAGTACCATAATCTTCCCAAGTGTTTCACTTTAAATTCAGCAGATAAGCGAGTCTTAAGATTAACAATCTCCTCTGTGTCATTTCCGGTAATCACGATGTCATTCACGTAGACAATGAAAACCACAACTCTCTGTTCATGTCTACATGGTATGATCAGATTAAGCTTGCTTGTACCCAAACTTGAGTATTGCCGCGAGAAATCTCCCTAACCAGGCCATTGATTGCTTCAGGACATATAAGGATTTCCTTAGGTGGCAGACAAACCCTTCAGCTCATTTCTTTACAAAACCCGGAGGGAACTTCATGTACACCTCCTCATCAAGCGCACCGCGAAGGAACGCATTATTCACGTCTAGTTAATGGAGGTCCCAGTCCAGGCAAGCAACACGCAATAACAATACCCGAATGGAGTTCATCTTTAGAGGAGTCCGATACTTGGATAGGAGCTATGGGTATCAGCATGGGAGTTGAAGGAATGGAAGGAAAAGAAGGGAGAAGAGGAAGAGGAGCAGGAGTAACATCAGCATCATCACTACTCTCCCCCTGACGAAAAAGGTGAGTCGAAGGTGGAAAATAGGATTCCCCCTCGCGGAAGGTGACATCCATGGAACAGAACATACGCCGGGAAGGGGGGTGATAACATCGATATCCTTTGGTCATAGATGAATAGCTAAGGAAGACACAATGTTGAGCCCGAGGGTCAAGTTTGTCACGATGAGGTTGGTGAACATGCACGAAACAAACACACCTGCCAAATGAGAAGTATGAACCACGCCGTAGGTGGAGAGACAAGCTATGAGAGTAGTAAAGGAAAGAACACAAGAAGGAAGGCGGGTCATAAGATGAGCAGTCGTAAGCACCGCATCATCCCAATAGGATTTAGGAAGATGCATAGTGGTTAGGAAATAGCGACCAACCTCGAGGAGGTGCTGATTTTTACGTTCGTCCATTCCGTTCTGAGTAGAGGTATGAACACATGTTTTCTGGTGGATAATACTGTGAGTGGTGAGGTAAGAGTCAATGACACCACGATCATCATACTCCCCGCATTGTCACTTCGAAGAACACAAATAGAGGCATTAAACTGGGTTTGCACCATTTTATGAAACGCTTGAAAGTAAGGAAAAACTTCAATTTTCTTTTTCAACAGATAAACCCATGTAGTGCACGAGAAGCAATTAATAAAACTGGCGAACCATCAAAAACTAGATAAAGATAAAATGGGGAACGAACACTAAACATCAGAGTTTATAACATCAAAAGGGGTGTTACTAGGGGAAGAAAGATGAGAAGAAGTATGTCGCACATGTTTAGACATATCACATACATCACAAGCAAAGTTATGAAGAAAAGGAAAAAAAACAGGAAATATTTTTTGTAGATAAACGGAGGACGGATGTCCTAGACGCAGATGCCAGCGGCGAACATTATCAGCACGAACAGTGGAACTGGAAAGAGCTTGAGAGAGACGATGAGTGTCCAGGTAGTACAAGCCGTCACGGTTCCTACCACTGCCAATGTTCTGCTTCGTACCCAGTTCCTGGAAGACACAAGAATCAGAAAAAAAAAGTTACCGAGCAGTTAAGAGATTTAATAATATTGCTGAGGAGAGTAAATTGTGAGGAAATGAGGGAACATGAAGTACAAAGGGAAGGGAATTGGACGAAGAACAAGAGATGTTGTCTTTGCCGCAATAGAGGACAAAAAACCGTTAACAGAAATAACTTTGTCTTTATTAGACATAGAAACATAAGAGAGAAAACCTGAGGAAGATGCAATCATGTGGTGTGTAGCAACCAGAGTCAAGCACCCATTCAGAAGGTGACGTTGTGAACGCATGAGCACTAGGCATATCAATGGTGGCAAGTGAAGTAGAACCCCCGGTGACGGGATCAGACTGAGAGTGAAGCAGTCGATGGAAGACATGCAATTCTTGAGTTGTAAGAGAGGCTGAAGCGGAACACTCTCGGAACACTGGCTACTGTGTCTATGACTCCCGCGGCCAGGTCCGCGACCATGACCACGCCTATGTCCATAAGGAGGCAGATGCGGATGAAGTTTGAAACATACCTCCCGAGAGTGCCCCCTTCGACCACAGTAATCACAAGTGGTCACAAAAGATCTAGAAGTGGTAATACGACCACGAACAACACTGGTCAGGGCAGAACGATCAGGTGGAGCCATAACACTTAGGGACTTAGCGACGGTTTTTATCCCCCAGAACCATACTAAATGCCTCTCAAAGAGAGGGAAGAGGAGAGCGGTGGAGAACATGTGTCTGAATCATATAAAATTTCATATTAAAACCCATCAAGAAGACATGAAGATGGAAGCGATTCTCTGTTTGCTTTAACTGAACGACATCAGCAGTACATGCATGAGTGAAATGTGCAAAGTAGTTTAGTTCTTGATAAAGACGCTCGAACTCTGAGAAGAACGATGAAACGGTCATTGATCCTTGTTGCAACTCCAAAATGCAACGAGTGAGCTCATAAACCTGGGTGGGACTGCCAATGTGAGTACGTTTCGCGAGCACGGGTTCGGATCTTGAATGTCGAGTCCATCAACATATAGCTCTGATAGACCTTAAGAGGCATCAAATGTAGGAGGCAAGAAACAACTAGAGAGTTGTCAGAATCTCAATTCTTCCAGGAGGGATCGGTCACGGGGGGCTCCTTAATCGTCCCATCGATATACCCAAACATTTGTTGGCTGCGAATGACATGTTGAGCAGCACGAGATCATTCAAGATAATTCGTGTTATCCAAGTGAACCGTGGTAATGTTCAAAGAACTGGAGCGGCCTTGAGGCCGCTGAGGGTTACTCATCTAAGGTTGAATCACACCCAGAGAGGATACCGAAGAATCGGGATCACCCATATTGACGAGGAAGAGAAACAAAAGATCAAGTAGTAAGATCGACTAGTGGCGGTAGCAACAATTCATTAGGAAGCATCAACGGAGAGCGACAGAGTGCATCAGCAGGGAGCGGCGACAGAGAGTAGCAGGTAGCAGCGGTAGGAAGCAACATCGATTAACGACAGAGTGCATCAGTAGGGAGCAGCGACAAAGAGTAGCAAGTAGCAGCGGCAGGAAACAGCATCAGCCGAGGACGACTTTAGAGGAGCGGCAGTGGAGAACAGCGTATCACCAGAGGACGACAGCTTCACTCGAAACGACAGAGAGCATGAGCAGACAGAAGAAAAGAAAAACAAAGGACGACGGCTTCACTGGAGACAGCGGTGTTGTACTCCTCAGCATCCGACGGCGGCGTCGGTTCCGCCCGATGGCCGCATCAGCAGGAGTCGCTCAAAACAGCGATGGTGGAGAGACCGACACACACGATCGAAGAAAAAATGGGAGTTGCGAGGGACGGGAGTCGTGAGAGCCGGAGCATGCAATTAGGGTTTCGTTCAGATCTGATACCAAGTGGAAAAAAATAATTCTACGTTAATTATCCAAGAGAGTCCTTACTCATACATATACTTGAGTAAGAGAAAATCTGAAAGGGAAAAAAACCGAATTACCCCAACCCGGGGTTAATACAAATAACATCGACTTGGGATAAACTAAATATATTACAACTGGAAGACAGCGTAGAAGCCACCAGTGACGATAAAGTGGATGGAAGATGAAGGTGATCAAGTACGTACACACCACTACGGCGACGGACAGCTCCAACGAGTGTCCCTGTCAGACGATCTTGCACACGACACGCAAACTCATCAAAAACAACAAGACAACCGTGAGATGTGAGTTGACTGGCGGATATAAGGTTCATGGACAACTTGGGTATGTAGGCAATATCGGGAACATAAAAATGGCTGGTATGAAGGAGGCCACGGCTGGTGATGAGGTGAATGGTTCCATCTGCTATCATAATAGATAAAATGATAGGATAAAACATTATACAAATAAGTCATACTCTCCAAAAGATAACATAAGATTCATAATATAATTTAGTTTACAGTATATACTCCTGCTACATTTTATCTGGAATGATTTTAGAGCAAAGTTTCTAGAAGATTTTGTTGTGTGTTAGGTCTTAAAATAAACAATTTGATGTAGTGCTGGATTCATTATTCATAAAACATTGAAATTTTTAAAACAAAACATTTTACTTTTTTTACCCTGTACATACTGCATACTGAGATCATTGTCAATACAGATTAATTTATTTTGGTTATTCTAATACACATCAGATGGTTTGAGTGCGCAGGTTTAGTCATCAAAACCTGAAAACATGTGAAGTCGGACACGTGTTGTGAGCTTCTCTCCCATCAGTGTATAGAAGTAGTGCTGCAGAACATAGACTGGCACTGTAATGATTGCTGCTCCAATGAATATGAGAGAAACCATCTTGATCTCACTCATAATATGTGATTTATTATGAGAATAAAAAGCAGTCAGAACATGTGTGATCCCAAGAGCAAATAGAGGTCCTTCTGCACCAGCTAATATAGCACCTACTGATCCAATTACTCCAAATGACCATTCTGGTTTGTTCAGCCTAATTATCTTCCAGATTGATCTCACTGGTCTTGACCTGGTTAAGCCATATTCTTGCTTCATTTCATAATTTCCTTCAGTTTTCGTACTAGCTTTCTCGTGATTTTTTTCAGCTTCACTTGCACATGCAGAATCGGCTGTTTCAGAAGAATACCTGGAAAATAGTGATGACGAATGAATTCTTGTGTCAGAGATTTTGTCATACATAATATTAGTGTCCGTGTATGGGCTCCCACCATGCATACTGTGCGATGGTGACAGACCCGACCGTCACTTGAATGGTGATCGAGCATTGTTTTTACCACACTTCCCATGGGGGACCCTGTGCACATCCGTTACATTTACATTTTTTAATTTTATGCCAGCCCTCATGCTTCTTTAGATCTAGGAGATTAAAATCGAACAGCCGAGATTATTTTGATGGTCCTAATTGAAGACCTTCACAAATAGTTGAGATCTTTTTGATGATCTCGTGTTTTTCTTTATATTATAGTATAAATAACTGCATAAAAATTCTCTTACACTGTCTTTCTCTGATCATTCAGGCTTCTGTTATAGCCATGGGCCAGTACTTGTGCATTCACTAGCATGAAATACTCTCCGTGTTCCCCTCTTTTTAGAAGTTCTTCATGAGTGCCACTTTCAGCAATTTTGCCATTATTCAACACTATAATTGTGTCAGCTTTGCTGATTGTGGATAACCTATGTGCTACCACAACTGTTGTCCGGTTAAATTGTACCTGCTCCAATGCATTTTGTACTTGCCGCTCTGATTCTGAGTCCAGTGCACTAGTTGCTTCATCAAGAAGTAAAATCTTGGGATTCCGTAAAATGGCTCTGGCTATTGCAATTCTCTGTTTCTGGCCTCCAGAAAGTTGGAAACCTCCCTCTCCTGCCTTGTGTCGAAAAGTATGTTAAATGAAGATTTAGTGCAGTATTTTAAAAGAAAATGTGAGAGGTCATATGTGACATCTATTATCAACCTCAGTCATGTAGCCGTTTGGTAGACTTTGAATAAAAGAATGTGCATTTGCTATTTTTGCAGCGTTCATAATTTCCTCCATACCTGCATCTTCTCTTCCATATTGAATGTTCCTGGCAATGGAAGCTGAGAATAATGTAGGCTCTTGACTTACTAATCCCATTTGATTTCTCAGCCACTTCAATTGGAGAAACTTCATATCATGACCATCCAGTAGAATTTTGCCTGGCAAAGATCAGAGCACGAGATATTAGCTACTTATTTTAATTTATTTTAGGGGTTATTTATTTGACTAAATGTTTTCGTTCTTAAACAATGTCATGTTATATAGAAATATCAATTTTGTTTTTGTTCTATTAGGCATTAGATAATATTGATGTCTGCAGATTTTACCTTATCAAAGTAAAATTAAAATGTTATATAAAGATATGACAAAAATATTAAATCAGTCCTTAAACTTTGGGTCCTATTTAAAATTAGTCCCTTAACTTCTATATGGTTGAAATCAGTCCCTAAACTATTAAAACCAAACAAATTTAGCCCCAAAGGCCGTTTTCTTATTAAAACCATTAAAACCACTTCCATATGTTTGTTCTTCTTAAAGCTTGTTGCCACCACTGTCACTGAAGCAGGGCCTAGTGGTTTTTACCGAAGGAAGAGGGGTTAAGGGTCTGAAGGACTTCGCCGGAGGCAGGAACAGAAAGTTGAAGGTGAGAACGACGTCGGTGATGGAGGGGATCGTCGCAAGCTCCAATGGAATTGGGCCAGTTAGCCGTAATCTTATTCTCAAAACTTGACCACCGTCTCAGGTCCTCCATTGCATTCTCCATTCAACTTGCATGCATTTTCCTATAGATTTTGGCAGCCAAGGGGGAGAGCCAAGCAAAAGGAAGTCTTATTTACTGGCTGGCAAACAGTATCCATGCAATTTCTATCTAGTTGGCTGCATTTGGAAATTTGGAAGAGCATCAAACATGCAGGGAGGAAGAAGGCCACTTAGCAGAAGGGGAAGAGTAGAAGACAGAGAGCTTGGCCTCTGCTTTGTGTCGAGAGATAGTCTTTTTGAGCCGGAATTGATGAAAGTTGAAGGAGAGGTCTGTACAACCCCGTATTCGCGGAGTGGGGTCCCCAAGCAAGCGCAAGGTGCAATCCAGAGAATGGTCCGGGACAAGTGAACCCAAAGGATAGGGGGGCAAAGGGTCGAGTGCGCCGGGAGGTCGACACTCCCCTTGGCGGGGACGGGTGCGGCGGGAGGCCGGCACCCGCCCCGGCCCATCTTCTTCCGGGGGGCGGGAGAGGCCGGCACCCACCCGGGCCCCTCTGAGGGTCTTGAGGGTCTCGCCCAGGGTCTCTCGTCTCGCCCGGCTTGAGGGTCTCGCCCGACCTAGTTCTCGCCCGGCTGGAGATCTCGTCCGGTGAAAGTGTCTAGTTGTCTACCTAAATCACCTAGAGGGGGGTGAATATGTGAGATCTGCGTCTTTTACGTAATAAAAATTTGAGAGAGTTTAGCACTGCAAGTAATCAAGCACAAACCAGACGACACAAGAAATTATGGTGGTTCCCCAATCTTGGGTACGTCCACTCTCCAGCTCACCAATCTAGCACCACGGCTAGCCTTGACTACTTCACTATATCTCGGATTCAAACAATCCTACACCTCGGAGCAACGCTCCTACAACTCGAAGTAAACACACTCCTACAAACTCGATTCCCCAAAACGGGATCTACACTCGGAAGAAAAATCTTCCTACAAGCTCGGAGACAATGTTCCTACAAAGGTTGAAATAAATTTTACAACTAAAATGAAAATTTAACTCCAAGATCTGAAATTCTCAAACTTCTTCCCTCTTGAAACTTGAAATTCTTGAAAAAGATGTTGAGTAAGAAATCTTGAGAGAACACGATCTGAAATTCTTGAAATTCGACGCGATCAAATGAATGATTGAAGAATCTGGAAATTGTGATCATGTCAAATCTTTTCTCTGTTGAATCGCTGGATCAAGAAAGAAGCTTCAGAGAAAAATGAAGATGACGACGTGCGACTTTTTTCGATCGTGCACTTGCGGCGATTCTGATTTTCTATTAAGATTAGGGTTAGCGAAATCTTTGACAAGACTTTATATAGAACTTCGAACGGTCTGTAAACTTTTAAGGAATGATAATCAGTCATCTTAAACACGGATTAACATTTGAAATCTCGTTCGACGAATTGAAGGAAATCCGTTCGACGAATTATGAATTCCCGTTCGACGAATGAAATCTTGTTCGATGAATGAAATCCCGTTCGACGAATGAAAGAAATCTGTTCGATCGACGAATTTAATGAAGCTGCGTTCGACGAATTGAAAATCTGAATTTCCCGCAACTCCATTCTTTGAAAGACATTTTGATTTTTCGAAAAGAACTTTGATCTTTCGAAAAATGACATACCCTTCTCGAGAAAATGCTTCACGCAGAATTGTCTGAACTGAGGAACTGGTTTTCCGAAATGGATTTGATTTCTCGAAAAGTAGTATTTGACTTTTCGAAAACTAACTTCAACCTTTCGAAAACTGCAATGCTTTTTCGAGAACAACACTTGCCTTTTCGAAAACTTCACTTCATTTTTCGAAAGAAAGACTTTGAAAAATTTCTTGAGAGTTTTCTGAGAAGTCTTGGTGTTTCCCGAGAACAGTTTTGTTTTCTCGAAAAACTTACTTAGACTTTTCGAAAAATCTTCTTTTTTGAAAAATGTACTTAGAAAATGTCTAAGAAAAATTTCTTTTCTTCTTTGTTCAAAGATCAGCAACACTTCCTTTCTGTCATGCTTTAGTACTTGAAAATGAAGTGCATCCCAATAGAGAGGTTACACATGAGTCAACATCATGGATCACACAATAAAGGATTACATTGCATGGTCCTGTGTTAAGTGACTCATTGTAAACTGATATTGCTCTACACTTAGCAATAAAGACCTGCAGACACT
Source organism: Platanthera guangdongensis (assembly GCA_039583875.1). NCBI lineage: Eukaryota > Viridiplantae > Streptophyta > Magnoliopsida > Asparagales > Orchidaceae > Platanthera > Platanthera guangdongensis. Next base: position 22,085,201 of record CM077152.1, read on the forward strand.
CAACTAGAAAATAACATCAAATACATACTTAATTCATCTTAGTTCAAGGGTGACTTCACACAAATCAAGGTTATTGTGGATACAATACCCAACACCCGGCTTGAGCAGCTCGCCCGGCTTGAGGGTCTCGACCGGCTTGAGAAGCTCGCCCGGCTTGAGGGTCTCGCCCGACCTATTTCTCGCCCGGTTGGAGATCTCGCCCGGCTGGAGGTCTCGCCCGGCCTCATTCTCTCCCGGCTTGAGCAGCTCGCCCGGCTTGAGGGTCCCGCCCGACTTGAGCAGCTCGCCCGACTTGAGGGTCTCGCCCAGCCTAGTTCTCGCCCGACTGGAGATCTCGCCCGGCTTGAGCGGCTCGCCCGACTTGAGGGTCTTGCCCGGCTTGAGCAGCTCACCCGGCTTAAGCAGCTCGCCCGGCTTGAGGGTCTCGCCCGGCTTGAGCAGCTCGCCTGGCTTGAGGGTCTCGCCCGGCTTGAGCGTCTCGCCCGGCTTGAGCGTCTCGCCCGGCTTGAGCAACTCACCCGGCTTGAGGGTCTCACCCGGCTTGAGCAGCTCGCCCGGCTTGAGCAGCTCGCCCGACTTGAGGGTCTGCTATTTTGCCCCTGGTGGGCTGCGAATAGCTGTTCAAAATAGCGAAGTTTGGCTGTTGGCAGACCAACCCCGGGTATTTCAGTAATTTTAGAGCAGCGGGATTGCGCTATTGACAGGCCATCCCCAAAAAAATCTATAAATAGACCCTTGGGGTGCCTTGGAGAGGAATCCGTTTTCACCAATCTTTATCTTTTTCCTTCATCCTCCAAGGCACCTAGCTCAACATTGGCTAGAGAGGGGGAGATCTCAAAGGTCTTCCGGGTGTGAGGTGGACCTCCACGCTAGAGCAAAGGGTCATTCTCCAAATTCAGGACTCTCACGAAGGGACGACTTGAGAGAAGTAGGTGTGAGCTGCACCCCTAGGTCCAAACTCTAGGTGGAACCGAATCTCGGCTCTAACATTTTGGTGCGGTGAGCGTGGACCGCGGCTCATACAAAAGTTCCTGAACAAGTTCAATGGCGCGAGATCATGGAGGTGGTGATGACCCCAACGAGCCCCCCAACCCAGTACCCTTTGTGGGGAGAGAAGAGTTCATGACGTCCATCCAAGGCATCATGGAGATGCTGCGAAGTATTGCTCCTCAAGGTGACTGCTCAACTCCCACCCCCCAGGAACTAGCTCTCTGGGGTCTCGACGAGACGGCTCCTAGGGGTCTCGGCGAGACGGCTCCCAGGGGTCTCGGCGAGATGGCTCCCAGGGGTCTCGGCGAGACGGCTCCCAGGGGTCTCGGCGAGACGGCTCCCAGGGGTCTCGGCGAGATGACCCCAGGAGTGGTAGAAGAAAGTGCATCAGGAAGACGGCCCCGGAAGGAAAGGATGGGAGAGTGGGTCGAGCGAGACTTTACCGGTCGGGAGTTATTCCCTAGCACGGCGAGTGCTAGCCTCCCAGACGAGCAGGTCGCGCGAGTGGAGCATGCAAGACACCAAGTAGGGGGTCACTCTTCAGCGAGCTGATTGTCTCAGCTCCCGTTCCCGAGGGGTTCAGAGAACCTGACATGACTTACTATACCGAGAAGGAACCGACCCCCGAGAGGATCTCCTCACACAGGCTCTCACTAGCTGCATGAGTCGAATGTGCCTCAGTGAAGAGAAGGTTCCACCCCCGAGAGAATCTCCTCACCCAGACTCTCACTAGCAGGATGAGTCGAATGTGGCTCGGTGGAGAGAAGGTTCCAACCCATAGAGGATCTCCTCACCCAGGCTCTCAATAGCTGGATGAGTCGAATGTGCCTCGGTGGAGAGAAGGAACCGACCCCCGAGAGGATATCCTCACTCAGGCTCTCACTAGCTGGATGAATCGAATGTGCTTCGGTGGAGAGAAGGTTTCAACCCTGAGAGGATCTACTCATCCAGGCTCCCATTAGCTGGATGGGTCGAATGTGACTCGGTGGTAAGTTCTCGTCCCGAGAGGATCTCCTCATCCAGGCTCCCACTAGCTGGATGGGTCGAATGTGCCTTGGTGGCGAGCAAGAACCGACCCCCGAGAGGATCTCCTCATCCAGGCTCCCACTAGCTAGATGTGTCGAATGTGTCTTAGTGGCGAGAAGGAACCGACCCCCGAGAGGATCTCCTCACCCAGGCTCTCACTAGCTGGATGGGTCGAATGTGCCTCGGTGGAGAGAGGGTTCCAACCCCGAGAGGATCTCCTCACCCAGGCTCTCACTAGCTGGATGAGTCGAATCTGCCTCGGTGGAGAGAAGGTTCCAACCCCGAGAGGATCTCCTCACCCAGACTCTCACTAACTGGATGAGTCGAATGTGTCTCAGTAGTAAGTTCTCGTACCGAGAGGATCTGTCCATCCAGGCTCCCACTAGCTGGATGGGTCGAATGTGCCTCAGTGGCGAGAATGAACCAACCCCCGAGAGGATCTCCTCACCCACGCTCTCACTAGCTGGATGGGTCGAATGTGCTTCGGTGGAGAGATGGTTCCAACCCCGAGAGGATCTCCTCACGCAGACTCTCACTAGCTGGATGAGTCGAATGTGCCTCGGGGGAGAGAAGGTTCCAACCCAGAGAGGATCTCCTCACTCAGCCTCTCACTAGCTGGATGAGTCAAATGTGTCTCGGGGGTAGAGTCCCGAGACAAATCCTACCCCTTGATAATTGCATTAGCATCAAAAATGCGGGGAAAAAAAGAAGGAAAGAAAAACAGCACCCTAGCCAAAATCATCATGGACAATCTCCATGAATTCGGTAGGGGCGGAGGTCACATCGTGCCAAACAAAATTATTATAGCTACCAAATTTAGCACAAAAATCTGCAAGTCTGTTGGCCTCCCGAGGAATGTGCCGGATAATAACTTGGTTAAGATCCGCAAGGAAAGCGAGATCCTGCTCCATGAAGGTGGCGTCGCTCCATTTCGCCCGATGCATCGAGTTGCGGCAGAACTCCAGCACATTCTTGCAGTCGCCCTCAAGGATGACTCCCTTAGCCTCCAGCATGGCCGGGGAGAGAAGCCTGCGGAGAGAGCGAAGCGCCTCAAGCTCGACTTGGCCGGCATCCCAATGAGGAAAGCCCGAGCCTGCAGCCATTTGCACAGCCCCGTGCTGATCCCGGACAACGACACCAATGCCAGCGCAATTGTTCGGAAAAACAGCCCCGTCCACATTAATTTTAATCCATTCTGGCGGCGGGGGGCACCAAAACATCGATGGCGACGGCCTATTCGGCCGGTTGGTGCCCCAGTAGCGCGTAGAGGGAAAAATAGTGGAGCAGTTTATGTTCTCCATAATAGTAGCAGCAAGAATAAGCGGCGTGCCAACCTCACACCCATGAACCTTAGCGTTCCGTGCCCGCCAGTGCTGGTACACGACATAGCAGAACACCCGGAGGGGCCCCAAATTTAGTTTGCGGGTGGAGGAAACCATAGCTGGAAAGGACGCCCAATCTGTGATATCAGGCGTAGTGATCCCCCACCGGTGAAGCTCGCGAGAAATGGCAGCAACATTGGAGCAGCCCCGCAGGAGGTGGTCCCGGTTTTTCGGTGACGGACAGCCCCAGGGGCACGCGTCCGAGTCGGTGAGGCCACGTCGCAGCAGCCAACAACGGGTGGGGATGGCATCAAGCGCCATGCGCCACCAAAATAGACGTTCGCGAGGCTGAAGACCAAGCCGAGAGAGCCAAGAAAAATCCGTAGCCGGGCTCGGGAAGCAGGCCTCATATGCCATGGAGGCAATAGTCTTACCATTGTGTTGAAAGGTGAGCTCCAATTCGTCCCGTCCCGCAGCTGGGAAGGTCGGGACCTGCATGATGGTGTCGACAAGAGAGGGGCCAAAAAACTGCAGCAGTTTAGGGCGGATCCATTCCCCGGTCTCCGTTAGCATCTCCGAGAGCAACATGGACTCCGGTAATTGGGAGTGAATAAATGTAGGCCAGCGGGCAAGTATTCGGTCTTGAATCCAACGGCCGGCAAGAATGTTAATATTGTCCCCGCGGCCAATGCGCCAGCGGGAGACCGATAAGAGACTAGTTGCACCGTTCCGGAGAATCTTAATAACAGCGGAGTCACTGCGGCGGGCGGGGCAGGAAAATAAATTCTCCGAGTAGCGACCATGCATAGCGCGCACAAATAGGGAGTGGTGGGGCTGGAAATACTCCCAAGCAAATCGAGCTCGAAGCGAGCCCGACCAAGTTGCGGTGGCGTGAAAACCCAGGCCGCCACAGTTCCGCGGGCGACAGAGTGAGGCCCAATTCACATAGTGCATCCCACGATTGTTGGCGGACCGCTGCCAAAGAAAACTTCTAGCCGCGAGCTCCAACGCATCCAGAACCCCCATCGGGACAAGAGCATGAGACATAAGGTAGGCCGAGGAGGCCAATAAAGAGTGATTGATCAAAACCGCCCGCCCTGCCAGGGAGAGATGGCGAGAACCCCAAGCTTGAATCCGTGAGTGAGCCTTGCGAATGATGTCCGCATAATCCGCCTTATGAAGTTTGCGGAGAGCCAATTTAATACCCAAATATGTAAATTCGTCAACCCGAGGAAAACCAAGGAGGCGGGTAAGACGAGTTTTCTTCCACTGCGGGGTAGCATTATTAAAGAGCACGAGAGATTTTGCGGCATTGATGCGTTGTCCGGTCCAAGCACAATAAGAATCAAGGATAGTCCGCACTTTAGCAATCGCGGTAGTAGAGGCTTCCGAGAAAATAAAGATGTCGTCCGCATACAAAAGATGAGAGATGCGTGGCCCTGGTGAGGATAGATGGATGCCCAACTCTGGGCCATATTGCTGGAAGGCAAGAGAAAGCAGCTCCGAGCAAAGAATAAAAAGATAGGGGGAGAGGGGGCACCCCTGCCGGAAACCCCGAGCCGCCACAATCGGCCGAGACCGCTGCCCATTAAGAAGGAGAGAAGCTCGGCGAGCTAATGCATTGCATGATCCAATCAATGAATTGTGGAGGAAAGTGCAGCCCATGAAGAAGCTTAAAGAGAGTTGCCCAGCATATTTTGTCATAGGCCTGGGCCATATCAATCTTTAAGGCCATAAAGCCCGCCTTCGCCGTGGAGAAGCGGAACTTGTGCAGGATCTCCTGAGCAAGGAAGCATTGGTGAGAGATATGACGGCCCGGCACAAAAGCACCCTGCTCCTCGGAAATGAGACAAATCCTACCCCGGGGGGATCTAGCCACCCGGCTCCCATTAGCTGGCATGACAGGTTGACCCCACGGGGAGGTTATGTGAATTCTACCCCGGAGGGGATCTCGCCACCCAGGCTCCCGTTAGCTGGCATGACAGGTTGACCCCTCGGAGAAGCCAAGTATTTTTGGCTCCAAGAGTGTTACACTCAGCGAATACGTTGGGTTGGACGTTTCTTTCCGAGCATGGAATTTGCTCGAAAAGAGTGGAGATTGTGTACAACCCCGTATTCGCGGAGTGGGGTCCCCAAGCAAGCGCAAGGTGTAATCCAGAGAATAGTCCGGGACAAGTGAGTCCAAAGGCTAGGGGGCAAAGGGTCGTGTGGGCCGGGTGGTCGACACTCCCCTTGGCGGGGGCGGGGGCGACGGGAGGCCGGCACTCGCCCCGACCCCATTTCAGGGGGGCGGGTGCGGCGGGAGGCCGGCAACCGCCCCAGCCTCTTTTCAGGGGGCGGGTGCGGCTGGAGGCCGGCACCCGTCCCGGCCCCCTGAGGGTCTCGCCCGGCTTGAGCAGCTCGCCTGGCTTGAGGGTCTCGCCCGGTTTGAGCAGCTCGCCCGGCTTGAGGGTCTCGCCCGGCCTAGTTCTCGCCCGACTGGAGATCTCACCCGGCTTGAGCAGCTCTCCCGGCTTGAGGGTCTCGCCCGTCTTGAGCAGCTCGCCTTGTTTGAGGGTCTCGCCCGGCCTAGTTCTCGTCCGGCTGGAGATCTCGCCCGGCTGGGGATCTCGCCCGCCTGGAGGTCTCGCCCGACTTGAGCAGCTCACCTGGCTTGAGGGTCTCGCCCGGCTTGAGCAGCTCGCCCGACTTGAGGGTCTCGCCTGGCTTGAGCAGCTCGCCCGGCTTGAGGGTCTCGCCTGGCTTGAGCAGCTCGCCCGGCTTGAGCAGCTCGCCCGGCTTGAGCAGCTCGCCCGGCTTGAGGGTCTCGCCCGGCTTGAGCAGCTCGCCCGACTTGAGGGTCTCGCCCGACTTGAGCAGCTCTCCTGCCTTGAGGGTCTCGTCCGGCTTGAGCAGCTCGACCGGCTTGAGGGTCTCGCCCGACTTGAGGGTCTCGCCCGGCTTGAGGGTCTCGCTCGGCTTGAGCAGCTCGCCCGGCTTGAGGAACTCGCCCGGCTTGAGGAACTCGCCCGGCTTGAGGGTCTGCTATTTTTCCCCTGGTAGGCTGCGAATAGTTGTTCAAAAATAGCGAAATTTGGGTGTTGGCAGACCAGCCCAGGGTATTTCAGTAATTTTAGAGCAACGGGATTGCGCTATTGGCAGGTCATTCCCCAAAAATCTATAAATAGACCCTTGGGATCCTTGGAGAGGGATCCGTTTTCACCAATCTTTATCTTCTTCCTTCATCCTCCAAGGCACCTAGCTCAGCATTAGCTAGGGAGGGGGAGATCTCAAAGGTCTTCCGGGTGTGAGGTCGGACCTCCACGATAGAGTGAATGGTCATTCTCCAAATTCAGGTCTCTCACCAAGGAACGGCTTGGGAGAAGTAGGTGTGAGCTGCACCCCTAGGTCCGAACTCTAGGTGGAACCGAATCTCGGTTCCAACAAGATCGACATCGGTGATGGAGGGAAGCGTCGCAAGCTCTGGTGGAATTGGGCCGGTGAGGCTCTTTTGATTCATCTTCAAGGTTAACAGATTTTGGCAATTGATAATATCGGTGGAAATGGTGTCGTTGATGTTGTTTTGTGAAAGCTCAAGTTTGTAGAGATTATGGCAGCCGGAAGCGAAGCCGGGGATTTCGTCGCAAAGCTTGCATGAGCTCATGGAGAAGAACTCAAGTGTGGGGGCCGTCCAGATCGTGTTGGGCAGCATGCTTCAGAAAGCATGATCATATTGGAAAGATTTCTGAACCAAGAAGGAACACTGGAAGCATGGTTTTAATAGTAACAGAACTGGTTTTAGGGACTAAAATTGTTTGGTTTTAGCACTTTAGGGATTGATTTCGATCATTTAGAAGTCCAGGGACTAGTTTTAAAAAGAACCCAAAGTTCAGGCACTATTTTAGTATTTTTGCCTAAAGATATCTATGGATCAAACAACTGACTGCTAATAAAATGAAACTATTCAGAGGATGACAAATCAAGTAGCCTGATTGGATCAAATTATTGAATATTGTTAACGAAAGCGGAAAAACACGTGATAAGATTTATTAATACACGTGATAAGAGCCCCCTTATATAAGATGGATATTACATCATTAATACAAATATTAATTAATTCATTCTACATTCGCTCAAGTTGGGCATATATTTCTCATACTCAACTTGTCGATAAAAATTCAAAAAACATTCACCCCAAGACGGTAAGAATATCAGATCCAAAGGAACAAATGGATTACAAATAATCTTTTTCTCGATATTCTCTTTGACGAAGTGTCTGCCCACTTCAATGTGTTTGGTGTGATTGTGCTAAACGGGGTTGTTGTCACAATACAAATGGATAAGATTAGCCTCACTTAATCCTGTTGAAGGAAATATGTAAAGGCTCATTAGTAAAGACTCATTTAGTCTCTTAGCTAAGAAGTTTAGTCTCACATCTTGAATGAGACATTCTCTCCTCTTTCTTCTTCTATATATTTGAACTCATACATGTATATTTGTAAGTTTTTGCAAGGAACATATTGGGAATTTCTACATGGTATTAGAGCCAATCAGTCTCGTGAGTCTGGGTTTCTCGGAAAACTTGCGGTCTGCTTTATTCTAACCGCCCCTGGTGTGCGGTCTGCTCCTGTGCGGCCTCAGTTCTCTATCCGTGATCCCTCGGGCGGTCTCGTGCTTGGACTTGTGTCCAGGTTTGGACTCGTGCCTCGCGTGGCTTTTATCGACTTTCCTGGTGGGTCTCGCCTGTTTGTCCTGTGTGCGTCCTTGTGTTCTATCCGACTATTGCTAGCCTAGCCATCGCGGTCTCCTTGTTCCCGCAGTTGCGCGCTTTCCGCCAAGATTTCTTGTGATCTCTCTAGTCGCGCGGTCCTCTCTTCCGTGCGAACTCCTTTCTCTGTGTCGCATTTTGCTCATAGATTCTTGTCGCAGTTGAGTCTGTATTGGCCTTCTCGCCGCAGTTCTCTGCTCACCCGCCAAGCCGCCTTCTTTGCTCGCTTTGCCGCTGGTTCCCCGATTGTTTCTTCTTGCCGCCGCAGCTCCGCCGGCTTGTCGCTGATATACGATGTGATCTGTTTAGTGAGGCTTGATTGATTCTTTGCTGTTCGTTGCGATCTGCCTCCGTCCGGTGCACTTGTCTTGCCGCACTCTTCTTCTCATTCTTGCTGTTGCGGTCTCTCTTCTCCTGCAGTTCGTTCGGGCCGGTGGTGCTTGTCGCTGGCTTACTTCCCCAGGCCGCCTCTTCTCTTTTTGTCGTAGTCTTGTCTCTTACCGTTGCCGGCTTGTTTCTGCTGCCTTCCCGTGGCTTGTTGCACTTCCTGCCCGAGCCTTCTCGCTGCTAAGATTGTGGCAATGCTTCTCCTACTCTTGCCGCCAGTTCGCCAAGCCGCCGCTCGCCAGTTCGCCATGCCGCTGTGCCTTGCGGTTTGCTGTTCTCTTGCCTTTTGCTGCAATTTCTACCCGATGAAGTGCTCCCTTGCCGCATAGGCCTTCTGCTCCTTGCCGCAGCTTGTCTTGGCTAGCCGCCAGACCGCTGCTTTCGGCTAACAGTTTTCCTAATGGATATTACTCGCTGCTATTTGTTCCTGCTTTTGTCGTTGTACTGCGATGCTTGCGTACTTGGTTCACTAACTTTCTCCAAGCTGCTCCTTTGTCCATGGCCGCACTTTCTACTCCAAACAACATTCAAACTGACATTGATGTCTTGCGCATCCAAATCCAGCAACTTCAAGGGATGATCGACCATTCCACGGGCTCTGTTGTGTCAATTTCAGATGTTGATTTCTCTTGTCTTGTCAATAGTTTGTCCTGGATCTTGGATTCAGGGGCCTCCCACCACATTACCTCACGAAAACCACCATACTACTTGGACTCTGTGCATCCCAAGTTCATTACTGTTGCAAGTTGGGACACCGTTCCTGTCTCTAACTCAGCTGACGTCAACCTTACTCCCTCCATCACTCTTCGCTCAGTTCTTCACGTTCCGGGCTCTCCTTTCAACCTTTTCTCTATTAGTCGTCTCATTCAAGACCTTGATTGCTACGTAACATTCTCTTCAACCTCTTGTGTTGTGCAGGATCACAGGACAGGGTCCATCATTGGCAAAGGGCATCTGTCGAATGGTCTCTACATCTTTGACCCCCCTCCCCTGACAATTTTCTCCTTTATTAGCTCTGTTGAATAACATTGGCGTCTTGGACACGCTCCTCTAAACATACTCTGAAAAGCTCTTCTCGATGTTTCCCTCCATGATTTCACTTGTGAGTCTTGTATCTATGACAAACATCATCGGTCTACGTTCTCACCCCATCTTACTCGGAGTCATGCTCCCTTTGATCTAGTTCACTCTGATATTTGGGGACCCTACAAAATCGCCAGTATTTATGACTATCGTTACTTTGTTACATTTGTAGATGATTACTCTCGAGTGACATGGTTGTATCTCTTTCATAATCGCTCTGAACTGCCTGGTGTATTTTCTGCCTTTATCATTGAAACTCACACCCAGTTCTCTTTTAATATTAAAACTCTTCGTATCAACAATACTCGTGAATACACTAGTCATGCGTTTACTAACCTATGTGCTGAGTTTGAGATCATCCATCAAATCTTGTGTGTCTATAAATGACATTGTTGAACGCAAGAATTGACACCTCTTTGAGGTCACCCGCTCTCTTATATTTCAAATGAATGTTCTCAAACAATATTGGAATTTTGCGGTCTCTACCGCATGTTCTCTTATTAACCGCATGTCTTCCTCTATTCTCAACTTTGTGGTTCCTTTCAACCTTCTTTTTCCCTCCACACCTCATTTTTCAATCACCCCTCACGTGTTTGGTTGCGTGTGTTATGTTCATAATCTTGGCCCGTCTACTGACGCTTACTCAACGTGCCACAAAATAAATGTTTGTTGGTTACTCTCGTATTTAGAAGGGCTATGTCTGTTTCTCCTCTAAGGATCACAAGGTTGTTAGTTCTACTGATATCACCTTTCTTGAAAATCAACTCTATCATTCTCAACCAACTGATTCTCCACTTCTGCCACTCCTTTCACGACATGTTGTCCATGTTACTTCGAACCTTCCACCCCTTCTTCCCACGCCACTCTCACCCAAACCACCTCTCGTTCGTGTGTATGCTCGTCATCCTCCTTTGTCTACTATCATATGAGAGATGTCCTCTGATGATATTTTGTAGCCTGCAGATTTGATAACTGTTTCTGCTGCTCACCCGATGGCGAATTATTTCTCCTTCCACCGCCTTTCTTCGGAACTCCGACAATTTGCTCTTTCTTTATCCTCTATTACCACCCCTACTTCTGTGCAGGAGGCTCTCCAACATCCAGGATGGAAGACAGCTATGAATGAGGAAATGTCTGCTATTTGGGCAAATCACACTTGAGATTTTGTCCATCTTCCTCCTGGACAGACTTGCTTGGGTTGTAAGTGGGTGTTTGACATCAAACATTGTCTAGATGGGATGGTTCAATGTTTGAAAGCTTGTCCAGTAGCTCGTGATTTTACTCAACAACAAGGTTTAAATTATGATGAGATCTTTTCTCCAGTCGCCAAACGCAATATTGTTCGTGTTTTGATCTCCCTCGCTGTTCATCAACACTGGTCGTTGCACCAACTGGATGTCAAAAATGCTTTTATTAATGACGGTTTCAGGAGATCGTTTATATACAACAACCTCTCGGGTTTGAAACCACGAGGGAGTTTCTTGTCTGTTGTCTGAAGAAGTCGCTTTATGATCTCAAACAGTATCGTCAGGCATGGTTTGACAAATTCAGTCAGACTTTTAGTGTTGTTGGGTTCACTAAGAGTTCAGCCGACTTCTCTTTATTCACTCGTCATCGTCCAACAGACAATGATTTTCTTGTTAATATGTTTATGATATTTTACTTACGGGAGACGATCTTACAGGAATACATACGATTAAACAACATCTGGTGACTGTGTTTCAAACAAAGGACCCGGGAAGCCTTTGTTATTTTCTGGTCTCGAGGTGGCTCGACAACCTGATGGGCTTGTGTTATCTCAAAGAAAGTACTGTTTTGACTTGCTTCATGATGCGGGCTACTCTGGATGCAAGCATACCAACACTCTCATGGATATCAATCACAAGCTCTGCGCTCATGCCTCAAACTCTGATTTGCTCCTTCCAAACCCAAATTATTATCATTGTCTTGTGGAAAAGCTGATTTATCTCACTGTTACAAGACCTAATACATAATTTGTTGTTGGAGTTGTCATTCGATTCATGCATGAGACACATATCTCTCATCTCCAGTCAGTTGAGCGCATTATTCGATATTTGAAGAATGCTCTTGGATAAGGACTTGTATACAAGACCTCTGTCTTCTTTATCTCTGAGTGTGTATTCTGATGCTCATTATACTGGTTCATTGGATGATCGTCGTTTCACAAGTGGATACTGCACTTATTTTGGAGGACATCTTATTACATGACGCAACAAGAAACAGTTTGTTGTTGCTCGATCATCCGCTGAGGCCGAGTAGCGTTCAATGGTAGCTGTTGTGTCTGAGCTTGCATGGCTTGAGGGTCTCCTTGATGATTTAAGAGTCAAGCTTTCCTCACCGGCCACTCTATTTTATGACAGTCAAGCTGTCATACTATTACGCCTCCAGACGAGGCTAGGCTATTTGGGCAACATTACTAGCGGCGGCAACGGCGCGTGCATGACAACAACGGGGCTGAACCAATGGGTTCAGCCCCCTCTTCTTAAAAAGCTCGGCTCAAGGGGGGCTGAACCACATTTTGTTCAACCCCATGGGGGCCGGCCGGCCCCTCGGTTGGCCGGCCTTGGGTCCCGGGTTATATATACCCGGACCCCTCTCTTTTGGAGGCATGCAAGTATTATCTAAGGTATTTTCCTTCCCTCTCATTTCAACCCTAATCTCTATCTTCTTCCTCTAGTTCTTCTTCTCCCCTAGTTAGTGCTTAACATTTGGTATCAGAGGATTCCTTCCTCCATCATGGTGACTACACGTTCGCAAGAGGAGAGTGGCCGCTTGGAAACCCTATAGGAGAATTTGATGGGGCTTACCGATTCGGTAGCCGCCATCGAAGAAAATGTCAAAACGTCCACTCAAAGGTTGGAAGAGCGAATCGACGACCGCTTGAATGATATCATGACGCTATTAGCGCAAAACTTGAAGGGCAAGGCGGTGGCGGAGGAGGAACCAGGTGGATCTACAGGGAATAGACCGGAAATGCCCGGATTTGGTGGATCGGGTGCGGGAAGCGCCGGATCGGGGGCGGCTGGCTTCGGACCTGCTGCTGCGAGCCAGGCGGGGGCTGGATCGGGTGCGGCGAACCACGGAGGTGCCGGATCGGCCTGGGGCGGTGTCGGATGGTCGGGACCGGCTTCAGCGCACACGCAGGGGCCCGGATCGGCGGTTGTTGGCGGTGGCTGGGCTGGATCGGGGGTGGCGAGCACGCAGGGAGGCGGGTTTGTCCCGGCGGGCTACGAAGCGGCGGGAAACGTCGCAGGCGGCTCCAGTGGGGTCGGCTGGGCATCAGCGGCTCCTGTGGGGCTTGGACCGGGGCCGGCGAGCCACCAGGGCGGCGGTTTTGGGCCGGGTGGCTTCGGCATGGTTGGGGGTGGCTTCGGAGTGGCTGGACCCCCCGTGGCAAGCACGGGGAGGGCCGGATTTGTGCCGGCAGGCCTGGAGATGGCCGGCAGGGGTGGCGGCTTCGTAACTGGTGTCGACGGAAGGGCTGGGATTTTTACCGAGCACGCTCCTTGGAGGCAAGGTCGGGATGGGTTGCTACCCCCACCAGCAGGAAGAGGGCAACCACCGGGCTTTGGAAGAGGGGTGCAGTGGGGAGAATGGGGGCCTTTCCGTCATGGGGCCCCAGTGGCGGGGGAACGCGGCCAAAGGTTGTACATGGCTCCCAAGTTGACTCGGATGAATTTCCCTCGGTACAGTGGGGGCGACGCTTTGGAATGGGTACAAAAAGCTGAGTTGTTTTTCACCTATCAGGAGGTGCCAGAGGCTCAGTGGGTGCAACTAGCGTCCTTCCATCTGGAGGATGACGCGTTCCAGTGGACACAGTGGTTCTTGCGTGGACGAGAGTATGTTCCGTGGGAGGAATTTGTGGAAGGCTTCACGGCTCGGTTTGGGCCTTTGGAGTTTGAAGACTTTGAGGCGCTTTTACAGAAGCTACGACAGAAGGGTACAGTGATGGAGTACAGGACGGAGTTTGAGAAGTTGGCCAACAGGGTTCAGTGGGAAGAAAAGACACTCCTTAGCTGTTTTGTATCAGGACTGAAGGATCACTTACGCGATGAGTTTCATGCCTACATGCCCCGTAGTCTGAACCACGCAATCAGCTTGGCGCGCATCCAAGAGGAAAAGTTAAATAGGCAACGAGCCCGCAGTATGGCAAGGCATACTACTACACCGGCCGCGGCCAGGAGAGAGACTCCAGTGGCCGGCCGACCGACGGTGACACGGTTGTCTTGAAACGAGTTACAAGCACGGAAGGAGAAAGGCCTTTGCTTTAATTGTGACGAGAAATTTACGCCAGGACACAAGTGCCAGAAGGTCCAGGTCTTTATGTTGCATCAGGAGGAGCAGCTTGAGGAGGACGAGTTTCCGGAGGCGGATTTGGAGTCTGGAGGGGACTTTGACTTGACGGAGTTGTGTGTGTCCCTACATGCCATGGAAGGGTGCAATCCACCTCCGCTTACTATGCGGCTGGCGGGCTGGATTCGGCGGGAGAGGGTGACCATTCTGGTGGACAGTGGGAGTACTCATAATTTTATTCATCCAGATGTGGCACAAAAGGTGGGGCACGTGATTGACGAAGGAGCGGCGTTCCAGGTTATGGTTGCAGACGACAGCAAACTACAGTGTCGGGGAGTGTTGAAGGCGATGGAGCTTCGGATGCAGGGTTATGTGGGGTGCACGGATGTCTATCTCTTACCGATCCGAGACTCAGATATGGTGCTTGGAGTGCAGTGGCTGCAGCAGTTGAGGAGGGTGACTTTTGATTGGGACCAGATGACGATGGAGTTCTCGCAAGGGGAGCGCCAGTTCTGTTTGAAGGGGCTCAGATCTTCTCCGGTCAAAGAGATCTCCATTCGCAGCCTACAACAGCTAGGAGTCCAATAGTCTGATGACGGTCCTGTTGGGGGTGAGGTCTGACGAGGATAGACCGACGGAGGTTCCTGAACAGATGCGGGCATTAGTGGAGGAGTATGATGACATTTTCCAGGAGCCGGGGACGCTTCCACCGTCACGGTTCCGTGATCACCAGATTGTGCTACAGACGGGGGCAGAGTCGCCCAACACTCGTCCTTACAGGTATCCCCACATGCAGAAGGCAGAGATCGAGCGTAGTGTGAAGGAAATGCTTGATGCCGGCATTATACGACCTAGTACCAGCTCCTTCTCAGCACCAATTATTCTGGTTAAAAAGAAGGACGGATCTTGGCGTTTCTGCGTAGATTACCGTGCCTTAAACAGTGTTACCGTGAAGGACAAGTTTCCGATTCCCGTGATTGAGGAGCTGTTGGATGAGTTGAGTGGGGCGACTAGATTCACGAAGCTGGATTTGCGATCCGGCTATTATCAGATTCTTATGAAGGAGGAGGACGTGCATAAGACGGCTTTCAGGACTCATGACGGCCACTATGAGTTCTTAGTGATGGCGAATGGATTGACGGGGGGACCGTCTACTTTTCAGGCCAATATGAACGAGATTTTTCGCCCATTCCTGCGACACTTCGTCTTGATCTTCTTTGATGACATTCTGATCTACAGCGCTACTTGGGAGGATCATTTACGTCATGTGGCTCAGGTCTTCTCTACTCTTCGGCAACAGAAGCTCTATGCTAAGAGGTCCAAGTGTTCTTTTGGACAACAGGAGGTGGAGGACTTGGGGCATCAAGTTTCAGCGGATGGGGTGAAAGCCGACCCACGGAAGATTGAGAGTATGATTTCTTGGCCACGGCCTCTGACCATTCGGGCGCTGAGGGGGTTCTTGGGCCTCACTGGGTACTACCGGCATTTTGTACGGGATTACGGGAAGATTGCTCGGCCACTTACGCAACTGCTACAGAAGGATGCTTTCTCTTGGCAGGATGAGGCCGAGACCGCCTTTCAGGCGTTGAAGAGGACAATGACGATGACTCCAGTGCTGGCACTTCCAGATTTCACTAAGGAATTTGTGGTGGAGACGGATGCTTCCGGCGTGGGAATGGGAGCGGTCTTGATGCAGGAGGGACGGCCGATCGCCTTCTACAGTAAGGCCTTGGCTCCACGGACACTGGGACTATCGGTGTATGAAAAGGAGATGCTAGCGGTTATTCATGCGGTGGCCCTATGACGGCCATACCTGCTGGGACATCGTTTTAAAATACGGACAGATCATCAGAGCTTGAAGCACTTTCTCGAGCAGCGGCTTTCTTCCCCTCTTCAACAAAAGTGGGTCACCAAGTTGTTGGGCTATGATTATGAGATCGAGTATCGGCCGGGGAAGGACAATCGGGTGGCTGACGCCCTATCGCACTTACCAGAGGGGGCCTTGGCGCACATTTCTATGCCATAGTTGGAGTCGATGGATGAGATTCAGGAGGAGGTGCAGCGAGATCCCGAGTTACGGGTTATTGTGGAGAACCTGTGACAGGCTCGTGAGGTAACCCCCGGTTATCACTTACAAAATGACCGGCTATATTATCGGGGACGAGTGGTCATTCCTGGGCAGTCAGCTTGGAGGACGGTGATGATGCATGAGTTCCATTCGTCGCCGACGGGCGGGCACACGGGTATTTCTCGCACTCTCCAGCGGGCTCGGGCAAATGTATTTTGGAAGGGGATGCGCCGTGACATTCAGGAGTTTGTTCAGAAATGTGATGTCTGCCAAAGGCAGAAATATGAGACTACTTCTCCAGCCGGGCTACTCACCCCCTTAGAGATTCCGCATCAAATCTGGGATACGGTTTCTATGGACTTCATTGATGGGTTGCCCAAGTCGAAGGGTAAAACAGTTATCTTAGTGGTGGTGGACAAGTTGTCCAAGTATGGGCACTTCCTTGCTCTGAGCCACCCTTACACAGGGGAATCTGTGGCGGCTTTGTTTGTTCGGGAGATTGTTCGATTGCATGAGATTCCCCGGGCGATCATTTCCGATCGGGACCCTACCTTTGTTGGCAGATTTTGGACGGAACTCTTTCGCTTGCAGGGGACTTCATTGCGTTTCAGCACGACTCACCATCCCCAGACCGATGGACAGACGGAAGTCTTGAATTGGGGCGTGGAAACTTACCTTCGTTGCTTTATCATGGATGAGCCAAGGACATGAGCCAGTTGGTTACATTGGGCGGAGTACTGCTTCAACACTTCGTATCACTCCGCTAGCAAACTCACCCCCTTTGAGGTCGTCTATGGTCGGCCACCTCCCTCCTTAAGCAGTTATGAGTCAGGCAGTACCGCAGTGGCAGCCGTTGATCGGGCACTCCGTGATCGTGATCGGACCCTCGCCACCTTGCGCGAGAATCTTCAGGCGGCGCAGGATCGTATGAAAGCACAGGCAGATCGACATCGGACGGAGAGGGAGTTCCAGGTGGGGGATGAGGTTTTCCTCAAACTTCGCCCTTACCGGCAGTTGTCTGTGGCCCAGAGGACAAATCAGAAGCTGGCACCCCGCTACTATGGACCATTTCGGATCACGCGACGGGTCGGGCCAGTTGCGTATACCTTGGCATTGCCCGAGGGCTCACGGATTCATCCTACCTTTCATGTCTCCTTGTTGAAGCATAAGCTGGGTGAGGCTGTTCCGGTCTTTCCCGTGTTGCCGGAGGCTACTTCTGGGGGCGAGCTTCGCCCCATTCCGGCAGAGGTATTGTTGATCAAGTGGAAACGTCGGGGCACGGTGTACTGTCCAGAGCTGTTAATTAAATGGAAGGATCTCTCCGTGGAGCACAATACTTGGGTGGACTTGCTGGAGTTCCGGGAGCTTTACCCCGATTACCCACTTGAGGACAAGCTGGCTTTTGATGGGGAAGAGAATGTTACGCCTCCAGACGAGGCTAGGCTATTTGGGCAACATTACCAGCGGCGGCAACGGCGCGTGCATGGCAACAACGGGGCTGAACCAATGAGTTCAGCCCCCTCTTCTTAAAGAGCTCGGCTCAAGGGGGGCTGAACCACATTTGGTTCAGCCCCATGGGGGCCGGCCGGCCCCTCGGTTGGCCGGCCTTGGGTCCTGGGTTATATATACCCGTACCCCTCTCTTTTGGAGGCATGCAAGTATTATCCAAGGTATTTTCCTTCCCTCTCATTTCAACCCTAATCTCTATCTTCTTCCTCTAGTTCTTCTTCTCCCCTAGTTAGTGCTTAACACATACACATTGCCAAGAATCTTGTTTTCCATGAACGAACGAAGCACATTGAAGTTGATTGTCATTTCATTCGAGAGAAAGTTCAATTGAAGAAGATAGAGTTAATGCATGTTTCCGCTGCTGAGCAGGTTGCTAACATGCTCACTAAGGCCTTACCACGACCTCTGTACTATCAGTTCTTGTCCAAGCTTGGTGCCTGCGATTTGTACGCTCCAGCTTGTGGGGGAGTGTTGCAGGAAATATGTAAATACCCATTAGTAAGAGCCCATTAGTAAAGGCCAATTTAGTCTCTTAGCTAGGAAGTTTAGTCCCACATCTTGAATGAGACATTCTTTTCAGTCGCCAAACTCAGTATTGTTCGTGTTTTGATCTTCCTCGTTGTTCGTTGACACTAGCCGTTGCACTAATCGAATGTCAAAAATGTTTTTCTTAATGGCGATTTGCAGGAGCTCGTTTATATGCAACAACCTCCTGAGTTTGAGACCACGGGTAGTCTTTTGTCTGTTGTCTGAAGAAGTCACTTTATGGTCTCAAGCAGTCTACTCGGGCATGGTTTGACAAATTTAGTCAGACTGTTAATGTTGTTGGATTCACTCGAAGTTCAGCCGACTTCTCTTTATTCACCCATCATCGTCCAACATGCACAATGATTCTTTTTATTCACGCGTCATCTACAAATCCCAAATCACAAGTAAGGGAGCTGTGGGATAGACCCATTAAATCCAATGGCAGAGTCGGCCGACGCGTATTTTCTTGTATGCGCTTAATGCGCTTTTCCAGCACACCATATATATATACACGAGTGCCCGACACGGCTCTGCTCCTATGGCCTCGCGCGACAGTATCCGGTCAGCGACGACGGGCTTCACAGCTTCACCCGCCCTGACGGGCTTCTCCCCTACGGCCAATCGCGACATCACGTCGACTGCGATAGGTTTGATGCTCTGCTTGTACAACCTCGTATTTGTCGAGTGGACCCAGCTGGCCCGAGGACAGGGAGCAAGCACACGGTT
Organism: Platanthera guangdongensis; assembly: GCA_039583875.1. Lineage (NCBI taxonomy): Eukaryota > Viridiplantae > Streptophyta > Magnoliopsida > Asparagales > Orchidaceae > Platanthera > Platanthera guangdongensis. Next base: position 22,103,901 of record CM077152.1, read on the forward strand.
TCACTGTGCGTTCGCTGCTTACCCAACATGGTGGTGAGCGAGCAGAGTTGACAAGTCCAAATCTCGTCCATGGGTGAGAGATAAGTTGGCGAGTGTCCAGCCTCATCATGTGCTCGTCGGCTGGGCAAGTGGCGAGTTCCCAGTTCCATCGGGCACTCGCCGCCAAGGCACGTAGGTCAAAGTGCGTCAACTCGCCATCAGTGGTTATTCTTTTCCATTTTCTGTTTTTCTATAATTCGATTTTGGTCTGCCATTAGCCCCTCCAAACAACAGAGTTACGTTGTTGACTAATCACTGTGGTCTCCGGGTGGGTGGTCGGAAGCTCCCTTGGCTCTCCAATGGTGCTTGGTCTAGCTTTGGTTTGGGATGAGAAGTAATGTAAGATCTTTCGGATGTGTGTCGGGACCTCCTCGCTGCGACTTGGGGTCTGTTTGAGGTTACTCCGGTGAGAAGGTTTCCGAACTCTAAGTCCACAACTACGGCATTAGCTTGAGGGAAGTAAAGGCGAGCTACCCCCAGGTCCAAACTCCTCGTTGACCGTGGTTTCCGGCTTCAACACTGCTCCTATCAATTGTTTAATGTAGCTTAAAATAAATACAATATTAATTAATCTAAGAGCTTATTGTGTTTCTAATATTGAGAATGTATATGCATGTTGCCATAAGACAATGAGACTGGAGCAGGAGCAAGTTTTCTTGAACTGTGTTTCTAATATCAAATTATGATTACAATAAGACAATTAAAGGTTGAACATAACTTGATGGTGTCACATATGACTACCAAAACTACATGTATCTCTTGAGCATTATGTCAAATAGCTTGTGGGCATGTGGATAAAATATGTTGCATAAAAACGAGGAAACATTCAGGGCTTATAGGTTTGGATAAAGAATTAATAGTTTTTCATTTTTTATTCTTTTTTTGGAGGAGAAGCACATATAAGAAAAACACAGCTTCAGACAAATAGCATGAAAAAATGATATGCATGAAAAGAATGATAGAAATAACAAATAAAAAACACAAAGACATGCTTCTGACAATGAGCAGGAGTGCAGGGAAAGAACGATGTAAACTTGAAATCATATTTCTGTTCATTAATTAGGAGTTATGATTAATAGAGGGAGAGGGAAAAGTTGAGAAATGAAGATCTGTAACTTGCGATACATGCTTGGTTTACAAGAGAAATTGAAAAGATTGGATACCTGCTTGCAGATGGAGGAGACAGAGGGGTTGAGCGGCTGCAGTTTTCGGAGAAGAGGAGAAGCCACCCTTAGAGAGAGCTGACGGCAAGAGTAGTAGCTTATGTAGGTGCGAAGAAGATCAGCGACAAAGGAGCAAATGAAGGTAGATGTGGCTTGCGGCTGCGAGAAGAGAGGGCAAGCATGACTTCTTCGTGCGACGGGCAGAGGAGGGGCGACCTAATGGCGAGGTGGAGATCAGACGGCAAGGTCGTCGGTTGCGGAGGAAGAAATCAGGCGTCGCGGCGACGTGGAGTTTTAGAGGCGGGAGTGGGGAGCGCTGGAAGTAGGGGATGCGGGTTCTGAAGCGCCAAATAAACCCTAGCATTGATTCTTCCGCCCTGCAATGAAGGACCTGTATTTTTCTTGTATTATGGCCGACAGAGGATATTAATTGAATGGCTTTTTAATTCATGACTTTTAGAAGCCATTGATATTTCTTTTTATAATAGTATATATATATATATGTGGTTAATTACCAGGACCTCTCCCGCGAGTTTGCATAATTACAGGTACCTCACCTCTATGTTTTAATATTACAAAGACCTCCCCTCCAAGTTTCAGAAGTTTACAATCTCACCCTTCCGTCCAAAATTTTCACCCGGTTTATTGAAATGTTGTATATACCCTCACTCCAAATCAGCCCTAAAGGCCTAATTTCCACCATTTCACATTTTTCGACCCCGCTTTGTCTTATTTTGGCGAGACGTGCACTTTGCGACAACGACATAAGTCGTCTTCTTCAGTCGGGGGTTTGCTCGATCTACTTTGATCTTCTTCATCCTATTTGACTGTGCCCCCAACACTTTCATGTCATTACAAAGGGTAAAATAGGAAAATAATGTATTTTTTTTACTGAATAATATACTTTCCATCCAATTTTTTAACAGAAGGGGCAGATTGCAAACTTGTGAAACTTGAAGGGGAGGTCTTTGTAATATTAAAACATAAAGGGGAGGTACCTGTACTTATGCAAACTCGCACGGGAGGTCCTGATAATTAACCCTATATATATATGTGTGTGTATATATATATCTACCACTATAATAGAAATATCAAATTCATGAATTTAAATTTCATTGGAGTGATTTTGACCGTCCGATCTGTTCCACTATTTCAGCGGCCGTATGATCAAATCAACCCCCTCTCTCCACTATTTTGTAGGGGTCCTAAACCTACTAAAGGGGTCCTAAAGTTATGTAGGTTACTTTTAAAAAAAATTAGTAACAACACTCTTTAAGCCCTGCAGAATTAATCCATAAAATATAAGCGCAGCCCGCAAGAGGGGCCAGCAAGCTTGCAAGCCCGCAATCACAAGCCCACAATCACAACACATCTTCTACCAAAAAAAACATATAAATACACGAAAAAGAAACAATGCTAACGGTGTGAGACTAAATTCCTCCTGGGATTAATATAATATCAGGCGGGATTAATTAGGCGGGATTAATCCCGCCTAAGTAGGGATTTTATCCAGCTTAGGCGGAATTAAATCTCGCCCAGGCGGGATTAAATCTCGACCATGCGGGATTAATCCCGCCAACTTAGGCGGGATTTAATCCCGCCAACTTCGGCGGGATTTAATCCCGCCTAAGTGCGGGATTAAATCCCGCCAACTTCGGCGGGATTTAATCCCGCCTAAGTGCGGGATTAAATCCCGCCAACTTCGGCGGGAATTAATCCCGCCTAAGTGCGGGATTAAATCCCGCCAACTTAGGCGGGAATTAATCCCGCCTAAGTGCGGGATTAAATCCCGCTTAGGCGGGGATTAAGGCTGTGTTTGGCGAGACTTATTTGCTCCGGTGAGATTGGACAAAAATGTCATTGTCATACCAAAATTTTGTCTCAAACTAGTTTCATTTTTGTAACATTTGTGATACCAGACATACATTCTATGACAATGACGTTTTTATCCAACCTCACCGGAGCAAATAAGTTGTGATAAGCCGTGTCAAACGCACCCTAAATCCTGCCTAAGTGCGGGATTTAGTCTCGCTTAGGCGGGATTAAAACCTCCCAGGCGGGATTAAATCCCGCCAACTAAGGCGGGATTAAATCCCGCCAACTTAGGCGGGATTTAATCCCCCAACTTAGGCGGGATTTAATCCCGCCTAAGTGCGGGATTTAATCCCGCCTAAGTGCGGGATTTAATCCCGCCTAAGTGCGGGATTTAATCTCGCTTAGCCGGGGGCGGGCACCGCCCGCTGGGAGGCGCGCGGGGCCCTCCTCGATGCGGCCGAAGGGCGCCGGGGGCGGGCAGGGGTGCGGGCTTTCGCCGGGGGCGCGGGCGGGTGCAGCCCGCCAGGGGCGGTCTTCCGCCGGGGGCGCGGGCGGGTGCAGCCCGCCGGGGGGCGGTCTTCCGCCGGGGGCGGGCGCAGCCGTCGGGGCAGGCGGAGCGCGCCGCCGCAGGCCGGGTACTATCGCGCGGGGCCGTAGTGGGGGCGACGCTCGCCGGGAGGGCGATATATATATATATATATATATATATATATATATATATATAATATATATATATATATATCTATATATATATATATATATATATATATATATATATCTTTATTATATAATACAATATGCATATTTAGATCACACCATAAAACTCATCTGTACCGTCCGATCAAGCTCCATCAAACACGGGCCGTTGGATTCAACAAAGGAGATCTGCAAATATCCAAATCAACTAACCTGGCACTGTTCACAGCCGAAAAAAACCCGATGCCCCTTTCCCCCTCCCGCCCCCTCACGGGCTCACCCCTGCCGCCGCCGCCGGCCGAGAATATCGGCCTGCGTGAGCAGGCCGAAGCGGGGGCGGGGGGGGGGGATTTTTTATTAAAATTTTTATTAAAAGTTGGGCCGCGGGCGAAGCCCGCCGGGGGGCGAGCGAAGCCCGCCGGGGGGTCAAGCGGGAGAAGCCCGCCGGGGGGTCAAGCGGGCGAAGTCCGTTTGATTGCGGGCGAAGCCCGCTTGATTGCGGGCGAAGCCCGCAACGACGCATCGAGAACGGGCGGAGCCCGTTCGAAGATGCTTGTGTATATATATATATATATATATATATATATATATATATATATATATATATAGGAATACAACAAAAACCACAAACTCCAATATTACATATTGCATATAAACTATTTTCTCCAATACTCCCCCTCAAGTGCCTGTCGATCTCCACGTGTTGGATATGATCATGTTGGACCGGATTGTGCGCAATGCTGATAGCAGTTTTATTATCGCAACAAATCTTGATTGGACTAATGCACTCTACACCAAGGTCCTTTATAATCAACTGAATTCACAACTCTTCACATATCCCATGTGCCATAGCGCGGAACTCGGCCTTAGTGCTGGATTTGGCTACGTGTTGTTTTTTGCTCCTCCAGTCGTCAACTGAACCCGCCTAGTCCGCATTATTATAGACTTCTACTGTCAATGCCTCGTTGGGTGAGAATAGTATTCTCTTGGCAGGAGAGGATTTGACATACCTCAGCACTCTGTATACAACATCAAGGTGATGTGATTTAGGTGAATGCATGTACTGAATAAGGATCCCCAACATAAGATATATCCGGACGAGTATGAGAAAGATAGATAAGCTTCCCTACCAGTCGTTGAAAACCCGGTATGTCATCAACAACTTCTCCGCCATCCCTTCCAAGCCTATGATTGACCTCAATATGGGTGTCTGCTGGCCTGCATCCGAGCATTCCGGTTGTCTCAAGCAAATCCAGAATATACTTTTTTTGAGATATAAAGATCCTATGTTTGGATCTGGCCACCTTTATGCCAAGAAAAATACTTGAGGGGTTCAAGATCCTTCACTTCAAATTCCTTAGCCAACCTAGACATTAAGAATTTAATTTTTTTTCTGTATCATCACTGATTATCACCATATCAGTCACATAGTCAATAAGAGCAGTCACCTTATCCTCCTCATGTTTCACAAATAAGGTGTGTTCAACATTGCTCTGTTTGTATCCAAAAGAAACCATTACCCTGTGAAATCTCCCAAACCAAGCATGTGGAGACTACTTCAAGTCATACAGGGCTTTCTTCACCCTGCAAACTTACCCTGCCGACCCTTTTTGAAGAACACCAGGAGGCAGGGACATGTAGACTTCCTCCTCAAGATCACTGTGTAGAAATGCATTCTTCACGTCCAACTGAAGGAGACTCCGTCCTTTACACACAACACATGGAAGCAAAATCCTAATAGAATTCATTTTAACAACCAGAGTAAATGTCTCTTGATAATCGATACCTATTGTTTGTGTATATCCTCTAGCCACCAATCTGGCTTTGTACCGTTCGACAAGGCCTTGAGAGTTTTGCTTCACAGAGAAGACTCACATCCCACAACTGTTTTCCCTTTAGGGAGATTAACAAGAACCCAAGTATGATTTTTGTCAAGGGCTCCCATTTCCTCCAACATGGCTGCCTTCCACTCGCTGTGCTCAAGGGCTTTCTGCCAAGAACGAAGAATAAATATGGAAGACAAGGTGGTGACAAATGGTGTATGTGAAGCAGACAAAGAGTCATAAGTCACAAAGTGAGAAATAAGATGTTGGGTAAAAACAGAATTACCTCTTTCAGTACCTGACGATGGATCAGATGGTGGTTCAGGTTGAGTAGCAAGAGCCAGTGCGTTCATACCCCTCCTACGTCGTGTGTAAACTTGCAATGGAGGAGGTATCACCGGGTCCCTAGAGGTAGGTGGGAGCACCAGAGGTATTACCGGGTCCCCAGAAGTAGGGGGGGCCAGATCACTAGGGATAGGAGGAGGCAACATAGATGGTGATGGAATAGGCAAAGGAACAAAAGGAAGGGAACTCACCATCGTAGTAATCGTCTCTCCCTGAAGAGAGGTCCCATAATTGGTTTCTGATTCCCGAAAGGTGTCGTCCATAGTAACAAATATCTGCTTGGTAACAGGATGGAATCACTTATAGCCTTTCTGGTTAGGAAAGTAGCCAATAAAGACACATTTCAGAGCGCGGGGGGCAAGTTTGGTCTTAGGATGAGTGTGAGCAAAACATACACATCCAAAGACACGAGAAGAGATGGAAGTGGTACGAACCCCCAGTATGGTCAGAGGAGTATAGAATCCAAGGATACGCGTAGGAAGACGATTGATGAGGTAGGCAGCAGTGAGAACAACATCACCCCAATAATATTTAGGGAGATGCATTCGAAGGAGGAGACATCTAGCCACCTCAAGGAGGTGCTGATTCTTGCGCTCAACCACCTCATTCTAAGCAGGGGTGTAAACACAGGAGGTTTGATGGGCAACAACGAGCGAGGGGGAGAGCGGAGGCGGAGCAGGTGCGGGAGACCCACGAACAGCGAGCGACGCCATCCAGAGAAGAGAACGAGGCGTGCGAACCCTAGGCTCTGATACCATATTGAGGGAAAAAAGAAATTGTATTATTAAACAAGAGGCAACCTATATATATATATATATATATATATATATATATATATATATATATATATATATATATATATATATGAGCAGACAACAAAAACTACAAATTCTAATATTATATATTGCATATAAATATTTTATCTAACAAATTCATTTTTGCGACAGGGGGAAAAGTGTCTTGATAATCAATCCCTAGGGTTTGAGTATACCCTCTTGTCACCAACCTCGCTTTGAAATGTTGAACTATGTTTTCAAAGTTCTGTTTCACGGTAAACACTCACTTACAACCAACAGGCTTCATTCCGTGTGGAAGGTGTATTAAATCTTATGTACATTTTTTCCAAAAGAGTCATTTCCTCAATCATTGTCTCTTTCCATTTTTGATGTCCAAGAGCTTCCTTCCATGTGGATGGAATAAAAACAGATGCAAGAGAAGCAACATGCTTAATGTGAAGGAGTTAGAGTGTCATAAGAAACATAATGAGACAATGCATGTTGAGTGCAACATCTGATACCTTTACAAAGGGCAATGAGAAGTTCAGAGGAAATTGTTGGAGTTGGCATTGAGACTGGTGGCGTGCGATGAGCCGTGTGTTAGGAACTTTACGTTGTCTGGGGTACACTTGTAATTCCTATTCTTTACGAGGAAGCTCCCTCTTATTGGGAGTCTCATCATGAGTCGAAGTATGTGGAGGAATGCAGTATGGAGTAATTGGTAGGGATATAGTTGGGGAGCTCACTTCTTTCATTGGTGTAGACTCCCCCTGAAGTGAGGACACATAATAAGACTCAGATTTATGAAACATAATATCCGCTGCGACAAAGATCCTATTAATTGGGGATGATAATATTTATACCCCTTCTGAGTACGAGAATAGTCAAGGAATACACACTTAGAACAAGAGGATCAAGTTTTGACCAGCCCGAAGTGTATGTGATAAAAGCAGACAACTACAAGGTTTTGGGTGGAGAGAGGTCGGTGTAACCTTAAGGTGATAAAAGGAGTATGATCTCCCAATACTGAGACGACAGGCGGTTGATGAGGAAGGTAACCTTGAGAACAACATCACCCAATAGTATTTAGGGAGGTTCATAGTGAAAAGTAACACCAAACTACCTGCTTTCTTCTGACACGGTGTTGGGACCTCCGCCATATGATGTCAACTTATCGAATACTACATTGTGAGAGACGATGAACCTACAGTTTGAGGATCTATACACTTTCAACCCTTTCGATCATTGTAGCCTTTGAAAACACACTTTATGGCTTTGGATTCAAGCTTTGTTCTTCGTGCATCCGAAACATGAACATAGCAAACCACTCCAAACACCCGCAAATGCTTTATGCTTGGTATTTCCCCAAACATGAGGTCATGCGGTGACCTCTGGTTGTTCGGGCTCAATGATATTTTGTTGATCACATGTGTCGCACACATCCCTCTCTCCTCCCATAAGGCCTTGAGAATGCCCTTGACATGCAACCAACATTTGCAAGTCTCAAAATTGTATCGAATCTTCCTTTCGACAACATTCTTCTGCGGTGTATATGCGCAAACTCTCTCTTGGTTTCATGCTTCCTACAGAAGGAAGAGAACTCAGCGGATGTAAATTCTTGTATGTTGTCAGTTTTCAGTTTCTTGATTTTCTACCCAAGCACACCTACAGTTTACTTGAATTTCAAGAATTTGCCAAACACCTCTCACTTCTCCTTCAAAAAATACACTTACGTGTAACGTGAGAAGTCATCCACGAACAACATATATTTGTTGCCCGAATTAGTTTGGGTTCCACTTGGCCCCATCACATTGTTGTGGATGCACTCCAGTGGCCTCTTCCATCTCAAGAGAGATGTGTCAAGTGAAAAGCGACGTGTCTTCCCAAATTGAAATCTCTCACATACGTGCTTGTCACCGAAGAAAGATAAGTTAGGTAAGTCTCTGACTAGACTCTTCGCCACCATCGCTCTCAGTTTCTCCATTCCGACTTGTCCCAAATTTTCATGTCAAATCATTGTACTATCATTTGCATTCATCATGTTCAAGTACGATATCGCGAAAAGGACAAACAGATCATGATCCCGTCTTCCAGTGTGAATCACCTCTGCCTTCACCGAATCTAAGTTGCGTAGGAACTTCACCTCCTTCGGGCCAAATAGCACGCAATACCCTGCATCAATTTCATTCGTTACTGAAAGCAGATTCTTCTTCATGTCTGGTACGTGATATATACTTCAGCGTGAGTGCACTCCTATCACTGTCCGCTTTCATAATCCCTTCCCGCTCCACTAGATGAACTTTGTCATCCGTTGTCATGATATCACACTTCCACCGTACTTCCGCAGAGATGAGAACTTGGACCTGTCATCTGTAAGGTGATGTCCACATCCAGAATTGATGATACAACCATCTTTTAAGTTCACCGAGGCTAAGGCTTCTATAGTAAAGACCTCCACAAGGAAACACCTTCCCCAACCTTTGTCATTTTTTGTACCTTCCTCCTTTGTTGTATGGCCCGGTCAACCGCACACCTTGTTGCATCTGAAGCACTTGACATTCCTCTTTCCTCTATCATTCCTGGGAGGGAAATGAACACCCACCCACACAGAAGAGGTAGAAGGGTCATCTCCATCGTTCTTCTTCTTTTTCCTACCTCACTATTTCTTCTTCTTTTTCCTACCTCACTATTTCTTCTTCTCTTTCCTACCTCACTATTTCTTCTTCCTAATGTAGAGAACATTGATGCCTTCACTAGAGATAGACACTCATGTCATCTGTCTAGACAAACCCTCCTAAGACGCCAAAAGATTCTTCAACTCCATCAGAGACGATTGAGTTTCCCATCCTTGTGCCGCTGTAGCAAAAGATAGATACACCTTTTGCAACCCGCTGATAATATGTATCTTCAACTTTGCCTAGGAAATTGGTTCTTCCGGATCCAATGTGGTAAGCTCTGCATAAAGATTCTTCAACTTCAGAAAATATACCGAGAATCGCGAACTCGTTTTCCAGGAATTGAAGTCTTACCACATTTTTCTTGTTGACCAAACCGTCAAGGGATGCTCAAATCTCTGATGCCGATTTGCACCTTATGGTGTGGTCTAACAAGTCTGGTGAGATTGTTCTTTTAAGAGTGAACTCCGCTTTTGCCTTCATCTTTTTTCATGCCTTGACTTCTTGAGCATTCATCCGGGTCGGCACTACCTCTACATGTGCATCTCCAACAACATCTCACAAATCTTCTCCCAACAAGTAACTCTTCAAGCATGACTTCCATTTCTTTAACTTTATGTGTTTGAGCATATCGATCCCGAAGTCACGGGAACTGCCATTGTCTTCTATTGATGAGAAATCAGGATAATAGAAAACCAAAAGAACTTAACCTTGCCAAAACTTCCGTTGATCTGATACTATGTAAAAAGCCATGCTTGCTCAAGATCACTTCACCATTTTGCACAAAATCTGATCTCAATCCCAATGAAATCAATAGTGATAAACCCAACTGGGATGAACAACACACAAATCATATTAAAATTGCAAAGTTCAGATTTTGCTTCCATTCGAGATACAACAAAAAAATCTGAGTGAAACAATCTCTGCCCTACGATTCACCCTAGCGAGACATTCTTCAGTCTGGAGAGATACAACATAGAAATATTATATAGAAACAGTCCCGCCCCGCGATTCACCTTTGCGCGACATGCTTCGATCATGCTTCGATCTTCACAGAAAATCCTCCACAAAATTGGAAATAAAAACACCTACTTTCTTCCTCACAAACAACGATCTCTTCCTCTGGATGCGTGAAACCGATCCATTCAGAAAGCAGACCAACGGATTCGGCAAGCAATGTCAGAGGAGTCGTCGTTGAAGAACATGACAACATTTATTGGAGCCCTAGGCGTGACAGCCAAGTGAGCGAGAAAGTTAGGGTTTCGAGAGAGAGAGAGAGGTTACAGTTTCAGTGGGGTATATTATTTGATGATGGCTTGGTTATATTTTTTTGAAAAATGGAAAAACTCAACAACAACAAAATATTAACCAAATATTAAAAAACAAATAAATTACGGATTCATCTTGATTTTAAATAAAGTTCAATATCATTGCAATCAGATCCAGAACTCAAATTACATCTTAGAAGAAACCAATCACTGCTAAAACCAAATTGGTAATTTTTCGTATGGGGCTGCCACTCTAACACTTTGTCTATTCAGCTTAATTCTTCGTCTTCTTTGCCAATTTTTTTTGCGCACTCAATTTCTTCTCATGTTTGACTTGGTTGAAGTTGGTGGGTGCACATTACAATTTAATTGCTTTGTTTGTACGGTAATTGGTTCTTCCTATCATAGAAATTGAGTTTGTATATGATTGCAATTTCTAATATAGTTTAACCAACTTTTGATTGCATGTCATCTGAAAGAAGAAATTATAATACCCAATGTTGCCTCATAAAATCTTTCGATCATGGATATAATGGTGCTCTTTCCTGATCCACTTTGCCCTACGATTGCAGTAGTTCTTCCAGCCGTGATTGAGAAGTTTATACTTTCAAAGATCATGCTTTTTCGCGAGGGGTATGAAAAAGAGACCTCGCAGAACTCAATTTGGCCTACTACTGTAGGTAATACTGCTCCATTGAATCCCTTTGATGCATTAGAAACCTTTTCTATCATCATTCTGATACTACTTGCAGCAACCTGGCCTTTAGAGAGAGCGCCGAGATTTGGAGCTGCTTGTCCAAGTGCACTACAAAGGTAAAACTCATGTTAATCATAATAGTTGAATTTGATTTGTTACTAATAATGCACCTCTTTCATATTTCCTAGTACTTACAAGCCACTAAATATGACATTTAGTATCGTTGTGAATGCTTTTCCTCCATTTGTATCTTGATGCACGACTAGAACTCCAGCATACCAAAGAAGCAGCGCCCAGGAACAGAATAGTATGCCATAATTACATCCTACTCCGACTCCTTTTGCAAGCCCACTCTTCCTACCTAATCTTAAAGCATTTTCGAGCAATCTTGAGTAAATTTTGATGGCTCTTTCTTCCCCCACAAAAGAGTATACAGTACGGATTTGTGAAATTACCTATAGCACATAGAAAAAGATATTGGACGTTTCAATTCAGCAATTTGCACATATATACAATTTGGTAGGGGCTGTGCCTTCAGTAGGTTTTATTTTAATTCCTGGATGTCTGGTTTAACCTTCTATAAAATCAATGGCTTTCTTTGATTTTTAACAAATTTGGTTATGTTTGGGTTTATTTATTCTGTTTTGCCATCGTTTTGTAATTTTTTCTTTGCCCTAGTTAGAAGTAGATTATCAAACTTGACATATATCATTGAAGATATTCAGTTGAAGTATTCTATATTCAAAACTGGTATTTGATGTAGTGGTGAATCGGATTTAAGAGAATAAGGGTATTAATTGAAGTACCTCTTCTGCAACTTTCCCTGCTTCAGCATAGGCACTCTCACCTTTCTTTACTAAACCGGCCATTACTACAGCATATGTTCCACCGGCAATGACAATCAATGGAACAACAGCCAGGGTAAGAAGTGTGAGCTGCCATACTGAGGTAAATCCTACAACAAATCCTGCAACAAATTGTGATAGGTACCGCAAGCTGTGACCAACCTGCATGTTATGTGGAGAAAAGTTTATTTCACTCTTAGAGGATTAAGTAACCAGTGAGTTAAACAAGATCACATTAAGGCTTTTTGGGCACGAGGGATTTGTTGCGGCATAGTGTTGAAGGAACACCGATGTTGTTGGTGCAAAGAACTCATGGATCACGATCAAGGTGGTGGACTACAACCGTGATCAGGCATTCCGATGAAGCGCGACAGTTGTGACATCCACGCCAAATGGACCATAAGTTATCATCAATAAGAGACACTTCCACGAAGTGATATATATATATACACATATATATATATACTATATATACTAAGATTTATGGTCAGCCAATCAAAATTCACGGTGTAACGCTGATGTATCACCTGAGGCCCGCCAAATCAATCTCGACCGTCCGCTACGCCGGTGTAACACCTGAGGCCCGTCAAATCAATCTTGATCGTCCGTTTTCTACTACGCAGGTAAAAAAGGCCCGTTGGGCCGACGGAATTACTGCGCGTGATGAACCAGGCCGCTTAATAAACAAGCCTTTAGGCCCAATAGAAGGCCCGCCAGAGCTTTAGTGCAAGGCAACCCACCAACAAAAACAACTAGAATGGTTATATAGAGCAATAATTGATATAGATTTGGCGATGTGGGACTATTAGGCTCGCAAAGGTTTAAAAAATGATGAACCGGGCAGGCGAACTAGGCTGGCGAGTGCTCCAAAATTAATCCATCGAAAATGCAATGGTTGGGTTTTGAACCCAAACCACCCACAAAAATAAAATACTTGTTATCCACTGCGCCACAACGCCTTAACGTATAATTCGTCCACCTTTATTATATTTATGACGTGTAAATGCTTCAATTTAATTTTCTTTTAACTTTTTAATGGTAAAAAAGAAATTAATATAGAAAATATATTAACAAATACATTATAAAAACGATTATTAAAAAACATCGGGGGTGGGCGAATCCAGCCGGGGGCGGGCAAGTACTGTCACGTGGGCGGGGGGGGGGGGGGGGGGGGGGGGGGGGGGGGGCGTGCACTGTCACTCGCACACGCACACACACACATATAGGGTTAATTATGAGACACTTCCCTGGGAGTTTGCATAATTGCAGGTTGTACCCCTCCATCTTTCGAAATTACAATTACCTCCCTATAAGTTTCTCCAGTATACAAATTCCCCTTCCATTAAAATATGAATAGAATGTGATAAAATCTGTCAAATTATGAACGTGATAAAAAGTATATTAACAAATACATTATAAAACAATTATTAAAAACTATCGGGGTTGGGCGAAGCCAGCCGGGGGCGGGCAGGTACTGTCACCCGGGGCACGGGGGTGGGGGGGGGGGGGGTGGGGGTGGGGGGGCCGTGCACTGTCACTCGCACACACACACACACATACATATATAGGGTTAATTATGAGACACTTCTCTGGGAGTTTGCATAATTGCAGGTTGTACCCCTCCATCTTTCGAAATTACATTTACCTCCCCTATAAGTTTCTCCGGTGTACAGATTATGAATAGAACGTGATAAAATCTGTCAAACTATGTTATGATATTCAATTTTACCTCTTGTAATGATTTTACATTGAAAGGGATGACCTTTTCCTTTACAATATAGATTTAAAGTGATAAAATATGTCAAATTATTTTATGATATTTCAATTTTATCCTTCGTAATAACTTTACATAGAGGGAAGATCTCTGTAATTATGCATACTCCTAGGGGAGGTCCCTGTAAATCTGTAAATAAATCTCTCTCTCTCTCTTTCTCTCTCTCAATTCGGATGGTTTCATTCTTTGCTAGGGAAGAAATGTTGATATTGTTACAATATTACCTTATCACCTATAGCATCCTGCACCAATATGGCATCAGTTGTGATATGGTGTAGTATGTTTTCGTCTCTAGCGTCTGTATCAAAGAAGCTAATATCTTGTTGTAAGATGGTCTGGATATATTTCACTCTCAACTGAGCTGACTGTCTCTCTCCAGTCTGCATCCAAAATGCTACACCTGCACATACAATGATGTTTTTAATAGATTAATTATTATACTGACTTCTCCATTCCATAAACATTTAGGCGGATACACGAACTACTGAAGCCTGCAATTTTTGAGGACTCACCAATCCACGCCGATACCAATACTGCTGCTCCTAGATAGACCAACTGTAGTGCGTGCTGCATGATGGAACAAGTTAGCATTCTCATAAAAGCATTTAAATTCTTTTCTTTTTCTGCTATATTTCAACAGTTTATTTGAGATGCTATAGTAGTTCGCAGTAGTACAATGCAAGTCCTTAGTTAAGAGTGTTTATATCTTTCCATATTCTATAAGGTGGCCAGTCATAGTTGTGATTATATTAAGGTCAGGTGCTTGCACATGTGAATATGAGACACTTTCTAGAATCAATGATTCTATTTCTCAGGGCATGTTGGACACAACATGATGCAAGTTTGTTCTCCATAATTCAGAGCTTGAGATAACAAAGGATAACCGGATGGTCATGAAGGTACAATATCATCAAACTTCTTTCAGAAAGTCAAAAGCATGATTGTTGGTGGTGCAATTGTTGGTATAGAGTTCCATATGGATACCACAAATTTTTTAGTTCAAAGACTTGAGTATGTGAAATGTTCGCATCCTTGATATGAGGGTTGTGATGGATCATATTTTTGAACAAAAAAGATTGTTTTAATGTGTAATTTCGTAGTTTTGATTAAAATGATTGTGCTAGTGTGAGCAATTTTGCAGTTCTGGGCATATAGACTGTGTCAGATGGTCTAATAGTTCCATAGTTTAGGTTAAAGATTGTGCATTTGAAGCAATTTTACAGTTCTAGAAGAAGAAAATTATGACTATGGGTCATTGGTAGTGCTGTAATATTAAATGTATTTGAGTTGTAGGCTATGTATATATAGCTAACTATTTGCCCGAATAATACAAGATCCATTCTTAACTTGGTATCGGAGGCGGTTCCGCGACCGAGCCTTTTTTGCGACCTCCCAGCCGACCTACTATGCGAACGACGAATGATGCTAGCGCCGACCTTCCGCATCTCGCGTCTTCCATCTCCAGCCTCCTCCGTCTCCAGGGACGGACGACTGACAACTTTAACCAGTGGCGACCCCCATCGGCTGCTTCCGTTGGCTATGGCTAGGAAGGCCGTAGAGGACATCCTCCCTGCCGCACCGAGTGGTTGTTTCTATCGTTCGGGGGTGCGACATCTTCACAACAAGCCTCGCACGCTCTAACCATAGGATGTCGTGATAGGATCTAGGGCAATAGGATGCATCGCTTGCTTGATACAATATTGGATGTGGTAATCGGTGAGGGAGCTAATCCATGACACTAAAGGAAGGTACGATGAAGGATGTCTTCAGGATGTTCGGCCCGGATGAGATGACCACATTGTTGAGGCCTTGAGGGTGTTGGGTTCATCTCACCGGTCGACAAAGTTGGAACTTTCACTGATTGATCTGAAGCTTGATGGACGGACCACCTATCTGAGTTGGTCATGCCTTGTGAAGAAAACCATTGCAGTGACACAAGTTTGGGGCTTCCTGACAGGGGCGTTGAAGAAACCAGAGAACTCGGCTAGTGGAGATAAGTGGGAGTCGGCCCACATGATGGTGTTTATGTGGCTTCTCAGCTCGGTTGTCTCATCGATTGCCGCTACGATAGATGACTAGAGACTGTCGTGGAGGTTTCGGACAAGCTGACAAATACATATGATGACGTGGGAACACTCTGCAGGTCTTCCAGGTGAAGGAAGAAATTGATGACACCGCTCAGGGAGAGAAGACGGCGCAAGACTGTCCGTTGCTGTCGCCGATCTCTGCTGCACCAATCCCACTGCGCCCTAAACCCGTTGTTGCGCCGATCTCGTGGATCTTTCGTAAATCCCTCTGTTGTGCCGATCTTTCGCAGTTCCCACCACTCTCTGCTTTCGCCGGTCTTTGCAGATCCTGCTCCGGTCGTTGCCCCTGTTTTTCGTCGATCTCTGTGCTCCTGAAGCTACTTCTGGTGAGCCATTTTCTTCCAGTATTTCTTCCGCTAGTTGTGCTTTTGCTGCTTCTGATAGATTGTTTCTGCTTGTTTCCTCCTTGGTCGGGTGTTTCCTTTGCCAGCCTCCAACATGTACCTCGTTCAACAGCTCTCTCAGAGTCATGCCCTCGTACTCGACGCCTGTTGACAGTTATGCCTCCGCTTCACAGACCGACTCAGCGCCTGCATTTGCCTCTGAAGGTATCACTACCGATTCCTGGTTACTTGACTCTTGTGCATCTTTTCATGTGACCTTTGATGTCGCTCCCTTACATTCCCTCCGGTCTGTTTCTTCCGACCTGCATGTCATCATTGCTGCTGATGATACTACCTAGCATGTTGCTAGTTGTGGTACCCTGCATACCGTCCACTTTCAAATTTCCAATGCTCCCTATATTCCTAAGCTTTTCATGAATCTCATGTCTGTTAGTCAACTTGCTTCACAAGGCTGTCTTGTTATTTTTGATGCACTTTTGAATCATGTGCAGGATCGTCACACGGGAACTCTCAGTGGAACTGGTCATCGTCGTCGCGGGGTTTATGTACTCGACCATCTTCTGCTTCCTTCACCCATTTCGCTATCATCTTTCCTTGCTTCTTCTCCCATCTATCTTTCGTCGGTTAGCTTTCCGCAGTGGCATCACCGTCTCGGCCATCCCAATGGAGCTCATCTATCCTATCTTGTTCGTCAGGGTATCTTAGGTCGAGTGTCTATTGATCGCTCGCACTCATGTACCGGTTGTAAGCTTGGCAAACAGCTACAACTCCCATATCGATCCAACGAGTCTCGATTATCCTTTCTTTTTGCTTTAGTTCATTCTGATGTATGGAGTCTTGCCCCCCTTTATTTCAAATGGCGGTCATCGTTATTATGTTATTTTTGTTGATGATCTCGGTGAGCGTTTGTTTAATTGTCCTCCTAGTTATGACCACTTACGTGTGTTTGGTTGTCTATGTTATGTTCTTCTTTCTCCTCATGAGCGCACCAAACTATCTGCTCAGTACATCGCTTGTGTTTTCATTGATTATAGCCCTGGGCATAAGGGTTATAGATGCTATAGTCGTGTTGAGGACCGCCCTTTCTTTGTTTTATCCTCGCCTTCGTCTTCTTCTTCCTCTACTCATATTTTTGCTATAGTTGATAACATTTTCTTTCTCTCCATACCACTGCCTTTGTCACCTTCCTCTAAGTCACCTCACACTCAGTCTCCACCAGGGTCACTGTCTCCTGTCTTTCTTCCTGAGTCATCTACACAGTCTTTTGACCCTCCTGTCCAGGTTCGTGCTCCTAGTCTTCTTGAGTCTTCCTCACAGTCTCTTGACTTTCCTGTTCAGGTTCGTGCCCCTGCTCCTCCTCAACGCTATGCTCGACACTATGTCTAGTGTCCTTGTCCTACAAATGCGCCATCTCCCCCTTTGCATTCGGTCTCTTCCAGTGAGCTACCTATAGATGATCCTCCAACACGATGCTATCCCACTCGTGATCGGCACCCACCCGATTGGCTCAACCTTGCTACTCAGCTGCTTGGTCTACCAGTCCTTGACTTATCAGCTCTTCCAACGACTACTTGTGGTGTTCCATATCCTAGTATCTATAGGGAAGTTGTCCTAATTCCAGAGTGGCAGGTCGTCATGTCTGACGAGTTGAGTACCTTGGAGCGCGCATCTACTTGGGATCTAGTTTCATTACTTTATGGTACAATCTCTATCACCTGCAAGTGACTCTTCAAAGTGAAGACTCGCTCAGATGACACTGTGGAGAGATACAAGGCCCAGTTGGTGGCTCGTGGTTTTCAGCAGGAGCACGGTCGTGACTATGATGAGACATTTGTTCTTGTGGCCCACGTGACTACTATCAAGACCCTCATTGTCATTGCAGCCGCCCGTCAGTGATCTTTGTCTCAGCTGGATGTAAAGAATGGTTTTCTTCACGGTGATTTGCAACAGGAGGTGTATATGCTTCCTCCCCCGGGCCTCTCTATTGCTCTTGGCCTTGTCTGTCGCCTCCGTCGAGCACTTTAGGGTCTCAAACAGGCTCCTCGAGCCTGTATTGAGCGCTTTAGTTCAGCAGTTCTTACAGCTAGTTTTCAGCCTAATCATCATGATCCAGCTCTATTTGTCTACTCTTCATCACGTGGTCGGACCCTTCTCCTGTTATATATGGACGACATGATTATCACTGGTGATGATCCCTCTCATGTTGAGTTTGTCAAGCATCACCTTCAACGACAGTTTCAGATGACTGATCTTGGCACACTGCGTTACTTCTCGGGCATCGAGTTCTCTGCCACTTCTACTGACTACCAATTATCTCAGCAGCATTACACCTCCGACTTACTAGCTCGTGATGCTATGTCCGACACTCGCACTGCTACTACTCCCTTGGAGTTCCACCTTCAGCTGCGTCCATATGAGGGCTCTCCTCTTTCCGATCTAACATGGTACCGCCATCTGGTTAGGAGCCGTGTTTACCTCACCATTATTAGATTTGACATTGCCTTTGTTTTTCATGTGTTGAGTCGGTTTGTGAGTGCTCCCACAACAGTTCATTATGCTCACATGCTGCGTGTTCTCCAATATCTTAGTGTCACTATGTCTCGTCGGTTATTCTACCCCTGCAACAGCTCTCTCCAGTTACATGCATATTCTGATGCTACATGGGCCAAATGATCTTTTGATCGTCGTTTTGTCACCAGTTTTTGTTTTTTCTTGGTCTCTTCACTCATTGCCTGGAAATCCAAGAAACAGACTGGAGTTTCTCATTCTAGCATAGTGGCAGGGCTCTGTGTCATGGCCACTACAGCTGAGATAGTCTGGCTTCGTTGGTTGCTTGTTGATCTTGGTGTTGTTCCTTCTGTTCCTACCACTCTCTATTGTGACAACACCGGTGCTATCCAGATTACCCTGAATCTAACCAAGCACTCGCTCTCCAAACATATTGGTGTTGATGCTTTCTTCCTTCGTGATCAACACTCTCAGGGTACTCTTGTTCCTCATTATGTTCTCACCGAGTGTCAACTTGTTGATTTGCTCTCTAAGCCTCAGACTCGCGCTCAACATGAGTTTCTTCCCTCCAAATTCTCGGTGTATGATCCCCCGGGAATTTGAGGGGGTGTTAGATGTGCAATGCATATATAAATCCATATCTCCTTTGACTTAGTGGGCATGGTCTGGTTAGGGCATTCTCGTGAGATTAGAGTGTCTGTTGCTGTGTATTCTCGTTGCGGATCGACTGGGCATTCGGTGGAGGTATCATTTCCTAACATGAACTTTTATGAGTGGATTATGATCACGCCTCCGGCGGGATGTGTTGCAACGAATTACAGTGTCGGGCCTCTAAGATCATCATGGAGGAAAGCACGATGAAGTTCCTGAAGGGATTATACATGTTTGATTAGCGAAGAACCCTACTTTTATCTTGTGCGATGATTTCTACACTTACCGAGGCCATCTCTGTCATGATCTAGGAGGAGACACGTCTCAAACTTTAGGCAGGGACAGGAGGGTCAATTACTGTGAAGTCAGCACTAGCGGTTGTTGTCACTCGTGTTACGGGACATAATGAAGAAACCCGACAGTGCTACAATTGTGGAGCGGTGGACGGGGACGTGGTCATGGGCATGGTCGGGCTCGTGGTGGCCTAGGAGGCTATCAGTCAATTTGGGCATGACTAACAGTGCTGGAGAAGAGCCGGAGAGGGAGGTCCGGGAACATTTGGAGGTGGTGTCACTTTCAACAACATTGAACAAACATCGGAGAG
The DNA here is from genome assembly GCA_039583875.1 of Platanthera guangdongensis. Classification (NCBI taxonomy): domain Eukaryota; kingdom Viridiplantae; phylum Streptophyta; class Magnoliopsida; order Asparagales; family Orchidaceae; genus Platanthera; species Platanthera guangdongensis. The sequence continues at coordinate 22,124,011 of CM077152.1, forward strand.
TGAGGGAATAGTAGAGGAAGAGAGTATTTGAGCCCGAACCCTGTGAAGATGAGGCGGAACACGAGTCATCATCATGACGATACCAACAGCTTCCTTTTGAGCACGTTGAACAACAAGATCAGTAGTAAGAAACTGATGCTGAACCCATGCCTCAACCAAAGTTTTGGAGCGTGCAACAAAGCGTGTTAAGTCGCCACCACCTCCTGAATCGAGAGATTGAAGATGTGTGATGATGTCAAACAGATGTTGAAGAATGTCCCTGTTAGAGTAGAGGGGATGGAGTTCATCCCACATTGCCTTGACCGTCTAATGACACATGACCATGTGATAGGGTTCACTATACAGGGAGTTGAGGAGCCATGTCTGGACACGACCATCATCACGAGGCCAGTCGTCAGAAGGAGCATATGGGGTGTCCTTAGTGACATGATGCACAAGACCCTTAGTCTGAAAAACACGACGGATGGAATGCACTCACTCAACAAAATTCTTCTTCCCACTTAGAGAAATAGTAGTGATCCATAGCTCATCGCGGACTTCAGAAATTAGTAGCGCAACACGGAGAGGAAGAGAAGGCGCATCCGTAGACGCCATTGAATACATAGGCGGCTAGAAAAAAAACTGCAGGAATCCGGCAGACTGGACAGGAATAACCGCCGAACTGAGGGAAACCGCAGCCAGACACTAGTTGTCAGGAGAGCTGAAGTGGGAGGCCAGAGTTTTGCGGCTAGACCTTGAGCAGACAGGCGACAAGAAACCATCGGCTAGATAGGAGAGGTCCAGCAGAACAGGAGCTGCGGTTAGAAGGGAAGTAGCAAGACGGGCAACGTTGCACAGGTCGGAACCAAAGCGACAAAGATGCACATCAGAGCAGTGAATTATGCGGACTGGGAGAAACTTTCGGCGGCTTGGGAGAAGAGAGGTAGCTGGCAGTCCGGCGGGCAAAGTAGACCGGTGGCGACTAGGAACTTGCGGGCAAAGCAGATCGCTGGCGGCAAGGGCTGCGACCAGGTTGAGCTGCGGTTTAGCTGCGACAAAGTATCGAGCAGCAACTCACAGCGATAAGATGTGGCAAGAAGGCAGCACCTTGCTACAACTAGAACCTGCGAAAAGGGAGTCGCGACTAGAAGCAATTGGAGACCTGCAACAAGATGTGACGACAAGAGACCTGCAACAAGAAGGTTGCAGCAAGAGTAGCAAGGGTAGGCGACATGACGAGGAGTAGAGGAGAAGAAGGTGCCAAGTGGGCCCCAAAGAAAAAAGGTATAAAGAGAGGAGGCAGGGGGTGGCTGGGGCAGACAAGCCAGAGGGGAGGCAAGCTTGCGGTTAGGAAAAACCTAATAGCCCAAGGTAATACGCAAAGGAAACGTGCGGTTAGATTAAATCTAACCGCCCAGAGCAGGTAGCAAGACAGACCAAAGCACAGGTAGGACCGATTTTTGTCTCTGATACCATGTAGAGAAATGCCCAAAAAGTTGGGAAATAAAAATGAAATCTTATTTCCTTTCCCTTAATACATAAATACTAGAGATTGTACATTAATATATGAAGAAGAAGAAACATCCTAATCTAAGATGTGTGACTAAAGATATAAGGGGGAAGTGGGCCCTAAATGGGCCTTTCTTTGGGCCTTTTCAGGATTCTTTTCTAACAAAAGTATTGACTTTATTCCCTGTAATAGTCTTTATGAGTATTTGAGGTTTTGTCCCACATTGCCGTTTTCATTTTAAGAGTACATTTATGTCTTATTTAATACCCTTTTATGTAAGAATATAATGCATCAAGTATTTCCTTTCTCATCTTTCAACACGGTATCAGAGTAGGAATTGACTCCTATCAGAAATTTTGTCGCCCTAAATGTTGGCGTCCTAACTGTTGAAGCTGGGAAAATCTCTACTTCAAAATATTCGAATCTAAGTGCAGCCCGAGGTTACTTGACCCGGTGATTCGGCACACCCGGCTCTGAAGATAAAACAAGAGAGAAAAACAAGTAAAGCACCCCAGACGCTGCAGCATGGAGGCCTCATCACGTACCCGAAAGCTTAGAAGAGCTCCTCCACAACCAAAGATGGTTGATCTAGTTACAAGGAAAGCACCGCACAGAGAATAGTTAAGTCTCGAGGGGAAGAAAGGGGGGAAAGTAACGGGATTTCAAAGTGCCATTACTGGTACCCTTGAGGTCCTATTTATAGACAAAACCTAAAAAGGGGGGTTTCAGCCTTCAGGCGAGAAGACAAAGTCCTGCAAGCTTGCCTCCTGAGCCCGCTGACTTCACGGTTTGCTGACTGGAGGCCATCTTTGGGCGACTATTTGTGGTCCTCGGCCGTGCTTGGCAAGGTAGTACTAAAAGTCGCCTATTGGGCGAGTGTTGCAGTTGTTCGCCACGATCTGCTGTCTGGATGCTCGGTTGGATGGTCAGATACTTAATACTTGCATATGTTGTTGGATAGTCGCACGCCTGAGCGAGTATGATACTTGTGCGCAATAAATGATCACCTTCCTAGTCTACTGCTGACTGTTGATTTGGTCTTCAATATTGATGTTGACTCCTGCCTTCGTGGCACAACTGGACCCTCCTTGTCGAATAGGGGTTGTACACTAACTTTTTTGGTGGCTTACGCTCGTGACATCGGTTAATTCCTCCCGTTCTTGTCGACAGGTCCTGCCCTTGCTCCTGTCACGCTTTCTCTCTCGTCAACGAAATCGATTTTTGATTCCGTCAACGGGAGCGGTCTTTGATCCCCACGACGTTCTTGTTTCTTGGTGTTGCTTCCAGTTCATCGTAGTGCTTCTCCCGCTCCTTCATGCTCGTCATCATGCTCCCGTGATGCTTTCGTTGAAGACATTCCGCCTGTCGTCGACAACGTCTGTTGATCTCCTCGACAACTGCGTCGCAGATCTTGTCGGGCTTCTTTTCCCATTGTCGATGGAGCTTCTTCTCCCGTAGAAAATTTGTGTTGCTCTCCTGTCGACGATGCGGTTCCCTCTGCTTCCAGAAGCCGATCCTTACTTGTTTGTTCTTGTCGATGATTCCTCTGCAGTTTCGGCCATCTCCTGCGCTTCATTTTTTTATACTGGTCCTCTAAATCTACTCTTTAATGGCAGAATTGTCCCTGGCTGCTTCGGCTCCGCCGCTTCCCTCACCTTTTTGATGATTACAAACGACTCCGACCACTGGCCCTCTAATTTCTATCGCTTCCAGTTGCTGCCCCCCCCTCCAAGACACTTATCTCCCGCTGATGATGTGGTTTTGTTGTAATTTTTGTCGTTTTTTGTCTTAGTCGTCTTAGTCTATTGTGTATTATATGTCTTCATGCACGTGTTCCACATGAGAGGGAGCGTTTGGGACGAATGCGACTCAAATGACATTTTTCTGACTCTCGCCTTAGTCACACACGATCTCTAAGCATGCTTTGTGAGTTGTTTGTGTTTCCCCAATTTTTATTCGTTGTTGGGTAGTGCTGATGGTCTGTGTTGGCTGACCTAATTTCAGCGTGTCCAAGGTCGGTGCATCCTGCGTGATTATGGTCGGTTTGTGGTACCAATGTCGTGTGGCTTGTGCCCGGTTGGATTATCCTCAGTGACACGCGGTTGGGCCCCGGTGGCTTGTCTGGTATTTTGTCTCACATAGCCTACCACCATTACCTTTCCTTTTATGATGTTTTCAAGCTCGAGGTTTCCCCTCCAGCTTGATGTGTAGTGTTGAAAGTATTAGTTTGAGTGTTCATGTAAGTCCTAATTATTACCCCATTCTGGAAGAATATAATGCATTAAGTATTTTTTTTATTATTTCAACCATTATAATATCTAGTGAGCTTGGTTTTGGGATAGAGATAGCCCTAGTCAATTTTCTTTTGTACGAGAAGATAGCTGCGGATATGATCCGGTCTCATCGGGCCACTACTCGCACCTGGTTCGGGGGGGGGGGGGGGTATTTTTGGTAATTCGTCTTGGTGGGTGACCGGGTATAAATACTTTTATTGTTGTAGGGTTTTGGGTTATGTTAAGTGACATCTTGTTTGTGTGTGTGCTGCTTGTGGAGAACGGAAGAACCCTCTCCCCAGTCGATCTGAAGTCTTCTCGTCCTTAGGATCGATCACCCCTTATCTTTCCTGTTTTTCATCTTGCCGGTGTGTGCTTGTAGAAGTGATTATTTCCTCTGTTTTCTCTAGTTTGATTCCATTCTCATCTGAAATGAATGGTGTTGTTATGAAGTGAATTAATTGTTCTTCTTTTTTTATCTTCTGAGTGTTGTAATTACTGGTAAGTTGTATCAACTGCCGAGAGCATCCGCCCAAAAGCATCCTCCCTGTTGACTATCCTCTAGCCACCGAAGAGGAATGAGACATTGTATGCCAGCTGATGAGGAGGAAGACGTGCTTTTGTATGTTGGTGGTGGTCATTTGTTGTAGGAAATTGAGGTAGTAGTCATCGTTCAGTTTTCCTCTTGCCCATGTTCAAAGGAAAGTGCAAGGAGGCTTTGGTGCTCATTGCAGTGATAGTTTCGATAAAAGTACTTGGGGTTTGTTTGCACGTTGGTGGTGGTCAAGAACTTGATGGTTATGAACCGTCGTTTGTGAACGTCCGACCTCACTTAAGGAACTCCATCCATTTTTATGTTCTAAATTAGTTATTTTTCTTGGTGGCGGTCACAACCGTTGTTATTTCAAACACATTTTGTTGCAGAAGTACGAGAATAATGAAGAACAAAACAGAAAATAAACAATCACAAACAACATAGATTCATGTGGTTCATCCCAAGATGGGCTACGTCCATCGGCAACAACGGTCGGATTTTCACTCTTCAGAACAGAGGTGGTTACAGAGGGTGGACAGATTTCAAAATACAATATACATATACAAAATACAAAATACATATACAGAATACAGAGAACAAAATGTTTAAACCCCGGAACGATTACTTCAGAACTGCCTTCAAATTGTCGCCCAGATTTCCGCACAGAAGATAAAATGACTAGGAGTTTATATCACTCTGTAAAGATCTACACACCCTTGACATACGCCCATGTGCCCCAATCATTGTGTTTTTTGATCAACAGACATGCAACAACCGCCATGGAACGTTGAGAACGGCACACTCCCTAGGCACATGCACGTGTGACCCGAAACGTAGTGTCTCCGCCTTCTGGATGCGTCCATTGACTTTGGAATGGTCCCTGACTGCATACGCCCGTGTGCCTCGGGCCGTGTGCCAGAAAAATAGTTGACTCTATGAGCTACTTTCACGTGACTTAATATAAATCTTAGGTTCTTTCATCTATAAGCCCTAAATTAATTTTAGGCCGGATGGATGCATTCTAAGTCTAACCAATAGACTTATATCCCTTCTAAAAGTATCACTGTTATTGTGCCTTGAAGCCAATCACCTTCTTCAGCTTCTGTCGTCTTCAAATACATTATCCCGATCTAATCCCTAATATACTTAGAAATTCACTTGTTATTGTCAGGCCAGAAATGGTTTGTTGTTCCATCTCATTGTAACTCTATTATCCATGGAGAACATTGCGCCCTCCCCCCCCCCCCCCCCCCCCACCCACACACACACACACACACAAGCACAAACAAGCATGTACCAGTTACTCATGTTTGGTGTGCGCACACACGCGCGCACGCACACACCATTTATTTTGGCCCTTTGCTTCCTAACGCATTGTAATGAGGCGTATTTTTGTCCAGCTTTCTTACCAATAGACATACGCCCCATTCCTTCTCAGCACCCCAAAATCCTTCAAGTATGAATTTAAGATATTTTGGCCTCATCTGGACCGAAAACACCTCTTAAATTCAAGTCTTTTGTGCAAAGTGTCAAAACAAATGCAACTCGGGTGGAAAATACCATATTTAAAATTTCGGGATACAAAATGTCAAACAGAAGCGCAAATGAGAGGTGAAACGTGCCAAAAAGCCATTTTTCCTCCTACAAGAAAAACTAGCAGAGGAGCTGGAGTTCTTTTAAAGGCTTCTAACCATGGAGACCTCATCAGAAAGCTTCCGGGGATTGGTCGAAAGCGAGCCCAATGAGTCAATAAGCTTCCCGAAGAGCACGAAGAACACGGGTAGGGCTGCGCCATGGATGCAGGATCCAATGGTTCCTAATAACATGAGGAGAAAGTCCAGCCCGTCTGCAAAATAGAAGAGGCTGCAGCCTGGAGCCGGCTGCCGCATTGCTGAGCCTCCATGCTCCGGCGAGCCCCCTCTTTCCGGGCGGGGATTCTCGCCGGCAGAGAGCTCAACGGTCCCCTCCATGCCTTGAAATGCCAGGAGCGGCCTGTGGATTTTTTTTTTCTTTAGAGATGTTCTGCTTGCCTGCTCTTCTTTATCATGTGATACTTAAATGACTTCAACTAACTTCTGCAATGGACAGCTTCCCAAACTAAACTCCTTTCCAGTTTCAGCTCCAGCCTTGACCGGTAACTATTTCTAGTGGGACTAATAAATGTGACCACGGCTCAGGACTAACTTGTAAGTAAAAGGAGTTCTTTGATGGGCCTTCGTCTTTTAAAATTTACCTTTCTCTATTATGGCCCGCTAGGTTGGTGTAACTGCCAGTGGGCCGTTGTCGAGCAATGAGTCATATTTATAATACTAATTAAGCTTATTTGGAGACGTGGCCCGCCGACTGTTACAGTTGGGCGGAATTGAAATTGAGGATTAATATATCAATTCTGGTGTTCTAGACAGAACTAATGCCGGATTGGAATTGGGTGAATTCTGTAGGTATTGATTTTGAGGTAGTGTCAATTCTTACCTCATTTCCCCCGAATTCCTTCCTAGCACTGAACCTCCCTCTTGATCCCTCGAAGCTCGTGAGTCCTGCTCTGACCACCCCCTTATCTGCGACTAGTAATCACCCTCCTCCTTCCTCTTCTTCTTCCTCCTCTTCTTTTTCTAGCGGACCTTCCTTTTATCCCCTGCAGAACGAATCAAAATTGTAGATTTCAATCTCCTCCATTTTGCCCCCCTTCTTCCTCCTCACCTTTTTGTTCTTTTCTTTCTTCCTCCTCTTCTTTGTCTTCTTCTTCCTTCCTTTCTTCTGCCCCTTCTTCCTCATCTTCTACTTCTTCTAATTTAGGCTAGTTAGGCTCTTAACATCATTTAGTTTTGCTAATTTGATGTGTTGTTGCTAAATTTATTTGTCATTGTTGTGATTAATGTGTTCATAAATGTAGCTTTGCTTCCATCTTCTAGCTTTCATACATGTAGTTGTACTTCCATCTTGGATCATTGTTGTGTAGATAGTGCTCTTTTTGCTTCCAATTTATGTAGATAGTGATAGTCTTGTTTAGTTCAATGTTATGTAAATAATACTTTTCTTGGTCCAATGTCACCATAGCATCTTGTATTATATGCTTTTTAGCTTACATATGCTTATGTAAGAAGGAAATAATAATTATTAAAGCATGTGTCTTGACGATGCTTGTAGTAGTGAGTGTTTTAAATATCTTGGATCGATAGTTCAAAAAGGACGGAGGTATTGATAAAGAAGTGGGGAGGCGCGTCAGGGATCTTATGTGATCGTAAAATACCACTAAAACTTAAGGACAAGCTTTACCGTACTGCAATTAGACCTGCGATGTTTTATGGTTCTGTGTGTTGGGCAGTGAATTGTGTACATGAGCAAAAAATGGGAGTTGTGGAGATGAGAATGCTCAGGTGGATTTGTGGACACACGAGATTGGATAAAATTAGGAATGAAAGTGTCAGGGATAAGACAATGGTAGCACCAATTTCAGAGAAAATGCGAGAAGCTCGTCTAAGATGGTTTGGACACGTACAAAGGAGACCATTAGAGGCACCTATTAGGCGTTGTGAGAGTCTAGTCACTTGACATGTTAGACGAGGGAGGGGTAGAGCAATAAAGACTTGAAATGAAACTGTAAGGAAAGACATGATGTACTTAGGCATTAGTGAAATTATGACAAAAGATAGGGTACAATGACGACAAAGGATCCATATAGCCGACCCCACTATACCGGGGATAAAGGCTTGAGTGTTGTTGTTGTCACTGAGTAGAGGCACAAGTCTAAATATATTTTCTCAGTGTGGTACGATTAGAACATACGCATCCAACCCAAAATTAATCCCATCTATATTAAAGAGGCTCGAGATGTATAATAAGTGCTAGATATTACTTGAGTTGTCCAACTTGATTATATTTTAAACAGTCTTTTACGCGTAAATTCCCCGATAAATCTGTGGCGCCCTATTCTCAACTTTCCATTTACTCGATACAGTTTTTATTTATATTAGCTGTTTCCTTCTAAAAATTGGGGTAAATATCATGCTCCGTTTGGCACGGCGGTGGGCGGTGGCAATCATGAACACGATAGTTATAAAATGTCGTTCGTGAATACCCAACCTCATCTAAGGAACTTCATCCACTTTATGCTCAAACTAGTACTATTTTTTTCGTGGTGGTTGTAATAGTTATCCTGCCAAAGGTACATTTTATGACTGCAGTGTTTTTGTCCAAACTCACCGGAGCAAAAACGTAAAATGCGCCTTAATGTTTGTGATTCCGGTTGTATGGCTAGTGAAAGTACAAACATATAAAGTGTGTTGTTATATACAGGTAATCTTTAGTTATGTGCAGTACAAATATAAATGTAGACTAAACTAAAGGATCATAGGAAGCTGTGAACCCGTAAAAATTTGACGTGCACATAATCATTATGTAATTAAACTTGGGTATTGTTATTTATACACTCATTTTGGATATTTGACACCCAAAATATGCAAAATTTTGGGTGTTTTTTTTAAACCAGAAAATGATATTTATACCCAAAGTCGCCGAACCCTAATCGCATTTTCCCGCATACCCCGCGTTCCTCCGCCGCTCGCACGCTCCCAGCGGTGTTCTTCCCCGACCGTCGCAGGTTTCCGTCTTCATTTCCGCGGCTCGCCTCCTTCCTAGGCTCGCCTCCTTCCTCCCTCGCAGGTTTCCATCTTCATTTCTGCGGCTCGCCTCCTTCCTCCCTCGCAGGTTTCTCCTTCTCCCTCGCTCAACGATTAGGGTTTTAGGAACTGAGCCGGGTTCTAATTTCTCGATTAGTTTGTATACTTGATGATTTCAGATTATTGTTGAGTGCGCTTATGTTGATCTGCTTAGTTGATTGGATTTCCGGGCGTTTGATGGGATTGGATTGAAGATTCTCTGGTTTCGTGCGGTTTTGGCTTTGATTGTTGTTAGACTTATTTAGTAATTTTACTTTTCCGATTGTTACAAGAGAGAGCAGTACTTTGGGAACTTGCATGAATTTCTTGTTTGGACATAATTTTGTTCTGATTCTGTAGCAATTAGCTGGATGTCATTGTGAGGACGCTTAAATTAGTATTGTTTGTGCCCCACTGGAGTCCATTGTTTTTGTCACGATTAGGGTTACTTTTGTTCATACTTGTGATGTACATGTGGATAAAACATAAATACTTTACATGAGTTGGGTTATAACAACTATAGAACATTTAGAGCACATTAATTACTATTTCGAAAATATTGTTTTGATGTTATAACAACTATAGAACACAGCATGCACATTTTGGAAATGTTTTTTGGATGTTAGATATGCAAAAAAAATATTCTCATGTTTGGGTACGATTATCATATATGGGTACAAATATCAGCTTTGAGTACAAATATCCATGAGTTACAAATATCCGTTTATGAGATATAAATAACAATGCCCTTAAACTTGCACACAGCTGAAGAAGTTGCAAGTAATATGATACCTTCTGTCCTTCTCTAGGCAGCGATTAATTGACGGGGACATAATTTATTAATATCATGATGGTGGAAAATAATATAGTTTAGTTATAAACATTTTGCAATTATTATAATTTATAACTACTGACTTTTCTCTTCCCTCTCACGTCAATTGAATTTGAACATACAGGAGCAACTAGTTTTTTGTGTGGGATAATACATAGCCCTGGGATTTGTAATCCTACGGTGGAGATTTTTTGAGAAAATATTGGCTTAGGTCGTATTGAAATACGATCATATTTTTGATCAATTACACTTAAAAAAATCATGCTTGAAGAAAGTGATGGTCTGATAACGTATCATGCATGTTGATCTTTGGTGTGTTACACGCACGAACAATTTTTTTATACATGCGGGCTCAAGTACTGGACCACAAATCTGATCTGGTAACATTATGATTAGCCCACATGGCTGTTCCAATCCGATTTTATTTTTTGCAGGCCGTGTGGTTCTATATCTATTGTGATTAGCACATATTTGCACACAATTTTGATGTACTTAGCCCAAGCCAAAACAAATATCACATTTAGAACTGTAAAAGTGGTGTAGGTGTGAAAACTTAACACTTATTATGAAGAAATAACATTGGCCCCGTCGAATTCGGGCTCAGCTCATCTTTTATGCATCGAAAATTAGTATTTCACGACCAGCCTGAGAGAGTAATCTGACCTTCCAACCCGCTCAAATTTTATCTTTAATATATCGAAAACATGTCAGATAGTTCCTCCCCATCATAGCTGGAACACACATGTACAACTCATGTTGTGGGCGGCACACGACCCCTAATGTCGCAGCAATGTCCATGGCAAAAGATGGTGAAGCCAAGTGACTAAACACCACATATGATTTTGAGAGGTTTATGGACAATTGTGGTGCCACTGCAAAAACAAACAATTAAGTCAAAAATTGCCATAGCCGCCTCCTTGTAGCAATAGAGAAAATCAAGGTATCATCTGCAAAGAGCATATATGAGAGATCCGGACGCTAACGGTCAAATCATGACACCCACAATATAGCCCAACTCCTCTGATCGGCGCAGCAACCAAGTAACTCAAGACGAAACAGAAATAAATATGAGGGTGAGTCCCCCACCAAAGGAACTTTTTTTGGCTAAGGGAAGTGTTTTCGGAGGAAGGAACGCTGCCCATTAGTCAAGTCCTTGGATGCACTTTTAGAAGGCGTGTTTTTTTTATATAGAAAAATGGCTGGTGTTGAATTTGAGAATTGATGGCTTGAATTTCACCTGGTCCCAAAAAAAAAACTTTATCCATTCCTAAAAAATATTCATTTCTCCAAGGTTTTCGAATATTCACCCCCCCCCCCCATGACGAGATCAAGGAGGAAATCGTTGTTGGGAATGCGAGCAACCAATCCCGACCAGAGCATCTGTTTTAATTTTTGAGCGAGCAACCTGTGCGACCGCGTTCAGCGGTATGCAAGCGGAAACAACAATACAATACGGAAATAAAAGGAACAAAAACACAGAAAAGCACACAGAGAATTTTTACGTGGAAAATCCAACTTAGGCGAAAAACCACGGGACGATCGGAGTCCAACCCGGAAAGCCTCCACTAAAAGTGTGTGATAAACACACGCACGGATTACATGCTTTCCCTCCACCGATCCACAAAGGATCTCCACCAGCTTCACACTACACAATACAATAAATAACAACAAAAAAACTGCAAGTTACCGACAGCGGCGGATGAGACGATTACACAAATCCTCTCCAAGATGCCTCTTCGAATCCTTGCCAATATCTGCTCTAGATCCAATCCGTGTAGGCGAAGTACTCTTTGTCAACGTCGTACAACGACGTTCGAAAACTCTCCCAAACTAAGACGATTGCCGCAAAAGCCTCTCTGGATCTTTCAATGCTTGAGTTTGGAGAGAAGTGGATACCTTACCTCTCCTCCTTCATCCCTATTTATAGGTTCAAAATCAAGGAGGTAGGTGTGGTAGATGACATGTGGATGAAGCTTCATGAAGCTTCCATCGGTCAAAAACACATGTCATTTGACATGAAGCTTCCTTTGGACAATTTCCTGGAAGCTTCCTTTAAGAGCACATGTTGAATTCCAGGTCAAAAATGGCTAATCCTCTTTCATACTTAGGAGAAAATTTATCTTAACAAATCTCCCCATTTTCGACTAAGTGAAGAAAGTTTGTCATTCTGATAATCTTCCCCAGAGTCTTTAATTTGCCTCCCGCCAGGTCCTCCATCAATATGTCTCTACATTTGATCAGCAACACCAAATTCGAGTTAATGAGACTCGAACTCAACAGTTTTTTCCACAAAGGACGGGAACTGTACCCAACAAATCTCCTCCTTCACATCGAGGTGGAAGAAACCGCCATCCCGGCGATTCTAACGCAATGCTCGAACTTCCCCCTTGGCACAGTTTTGGTCAGCATGTCTGCCCCGTTGTCATCCGTGTGTACCTTCTGAAGATCAAGCTCCTTCTGCTCCAGGACATCTCGTATCCAATGATACCGAGTGTCGATGTGCTTCGACCTCGAGTGGAACGTGGGGTTCTTCCCCAGGTGAATAGCGCTCTGACTGTCACACAGGAGTGTGTATCGGTCCTGAGTGAATCCAAGTTCTTTGATGAACCTCTTCATCCAGAGTAACTCCTTCCCAGCCTCAGTGACCGCAATGAACTCAGCCTCCGTGGTGGACAGTGCAACGCACTTCTGCAGCCTCGACGCCCACGAGACAGCTCCCCCTGCAAATAGAATCAAGTACCCTGACGTCGACCTCCTGGAATCCACATCTCCAGCCATGTCCGCATCAGTGTAGCCCAACAACTCTGGCTCACTGTCTCCAAATCTCAACGTCAAGTCTGAAGTCCCTTGCAGGTATCTCAGTATCCACTTTACTGCGCTCCAATGCTCTCTCCCAGGATTGGAGAGAAATCTACTGACTGTCCCAACGGCATGCGCAATATCTGGCCGCGTACACACTATCGCATATATAAGGCTTCCAACTGCAGATGCAAACGGAACTTTTTGCATATCCTCGATCCCCTCGGGTGTGCTGGGGCACTGATCAGCGGTAAGCCTGAAGTGAGCTGCAAGAGGCACGCTCACCTTCTTTGCCGGATCCATATCAAACCTCTGCAGCACTTTGCGGATGTACCGCTCCTGTGATAACCAAAGAAGTCTGGCTCCCCTGTCTCTGCGAATGTGCATCCCTAAAATGGTCTTCGCAGCACCCAGATCCTTCATCTCAAAAGTGGAACTCAACTGCCGCTTCAACTCAGCAATGCGAGCAGTGTTCCTCCCTACGATCAACATATCGTCCACGTACAACAGCAGAATGACGAAGTCCTCTGAAGCATACTGTTTGATGAACACGCAGTGGTCAAGGGTGGTCCTCCTGAAGTCGATCTCCCCCCATAAAGGAATCAAACTTCCTATACCATTGCCGCGGGGCCTGCTTCAGGCCATATAGACTCTTCTGCAAGCGGCACACCAGACCTTCCTTCCCTCTGACACTGAAACCCTCAGGCTGCTCCATGTATAGCTCCTCCTCAAGATCGCCATGCAGAAAGGCGGTCTTGACATCCATCTGCTCTATCTCCAAGTCTAGCCTCGCAGCGAGGCCGAGTACAACACGAATAGATGACATCTTCACCACAGGCGAGAAGATCTCATCGAAGTCGACACCCTGCCGCTGTCCAAAACCTTTCACCACCAGCCTGACCTTGTATCTGGGAGGTGTGGAGGAGTCTCCCTGCTTCACCCTGAAGATCCATCGATTCTTCAAGGCCTTCTTGCCCTTAGGCAATCTCACCAGGTCATACGTGTGGTTCTTCTGCAGCGACTGCATCTCCTCCTGCATAGCAACCATCCACTGACGCTTCTTGGTGCTCTCCACAGCCTCGTCATAACTCTCAGGCTCCCCCGCATCAGTCAGCAGTATGAACTCTGATGCAGAATATCTAGCGGACGGGTGCCTGGTCCGATCTGACCTCCGCAGGGCAGGCTCAGGTGTCGGGGCAGGCACATCATCAGTAATGTCCTCAGCAACTCCTGGTTCACCATCAGTGGTGATATCATGATCCGGAAGGGTATCAGTACCCTGTGCTGGCACAGGCTCAATAGCCTCCTCAGTGTCATCAACTCCAACCATAGGTAATTCTGTAGTAGTGCGAGAATCAACCTCAGACTCAACAGTCCCCTCAGGATCACCAACAGTCTGATCCTCACAGAAAACAGCATCACGGCTACGTACAAGCTTCTTCTCAACTGGATCAAAGAATCTGTACCCGAACTCTCCACTATAGCCGTACCCCAAGAAAATGCACTGCCGGGTCTTTGAATCCAACTTTGATCTCTCGTCCCTGGGGACGTGTACAAAGGCTTTGCAGCCAAATACCCGCAAGTGACTGTAAGAGGGGTCTTTCCCATACCAGACCCTATCTGGGACATCCTCCCGCAACGCTGAGCTCGGCGAGAGGTTGATGACATGCGCTGCAGTAAGAAGAGCCTCGCCCCAAAACATCCCTGGCAGCTTTGACTCAGATAGCATGCACTGAATCCTCTCCAGTAGTGTCTGATTCATCCTCTCAGCTATGTCATTCAGCTGCGGCGTCTTCGGTGGGGTCTTCTCATGTCGGATGTCATGGTCTCTACAGTACTCGTCAAACGGACCAATGTACTCTCCCCCGTTGTCAAACCTGATGCATCTCAGCCTCTTCCCAGACTGTCTCTCCACCTCAGCGTGGAATCTCCTAAAAGTATCGAGGACCTGATCTTTGGTCTTGATAGCATAGACCCAAAGCTTCCTCGAATGATCGTCGATGAAGGTAACGAAGTACAAAGCTCCTCCTCTAGTGTGGACCTTCAGAGGTCCGCAAACATCTGTATGAACCAGCTCCAAAGGCTCCGATCTCCTGGTGGACGTGTGGCTCTGGAATGAAATCCTGTTTTGCTTCACAGCCATGCAATGGTCACACCTTTCCAAAAGATCACCAGAAATGTCACTAATGAGCTTTTTCTTCGCCAGGCATCCCAAACCCTTCTGGCTAATGTGTGCCAGCCTCCTGTGCCATAAGGAAGTGGATGCCTCATCCCTGACGGAGTTGGCCTGAGCAGCTTCAGGTGATGACGACAGTGATGGTGACGGTGATGGCGACGGTGATGGCGACGGTGATGGCGACGGTGATGACGACGGCCACCAGGACGGCCAACTTGGGAATGACTATGTTGAAGATGTGCCGACAAAGGACGTGCGACGTCGTAGCGGTCATGGTTACAAGCTTCGCCCTCGCAACAAGACTCATATTTGATATTTTAGCTTTGGTGTGCTAATAGCCGTTTCATGATGGCTCTTTAAAAAAAAACTTTATTTAATTTCTGCATTTTCTTTATGTGGTGTGCCTTTAGCCACTTGTTATTTTCTTTGAGATGTAAGCCTATATAAGGCCTTGAACTTTTCATTTGATGGTAGAATGAAATTGAAATCAAAAGTTGAATTTTGCCAACCCTAATTTTTCCCTCTCTTCTTCTCCTAGCCGCCCCCCTCTTTCTTCCTTCCTCCAAACCGCCGGCCTCAAGGCTCCCTCTTTCAAGAGTTTGGCCATCTCCTCTCTCCCCCTTGCTCTCGGCCGCCCCCTTCTCTTTAGCGCTCGGCGACTCTCCTCTCCCTCTTGCTCACGGCCACCCGAGATCCTCTCTCTCCAAGGATACTTTGGCCCATGCATGAGAGGTTGTTTGCAAGGAAAAAGATAGGGGTTTCCTCCACGGCGTGAAGTGAAGGAGATTAGCACGTTCGTCATCCGTAGCGCGCTTCCCGTGGACTTTCAACGGAGGAGCGATCAAACTTGGTGGATCCACGCATCACGGATCTACAAATCCGAGAGGGGTAACGAAAATTTCTACCAAGAGTTTTCTTTCTCTAGATAGTTCTTGTGGTGGACGAATTTTGCGTTATTTTCCGATTCGTTTTTCTTCGTGGTTAATCCCCTAATAGATCGGTATTTTTTCGTTTGGATTTCCGAAAGATTCGTAAGAGGATTGGCGATCCTCGTTATCTTTTTGTTGGGATAGATCCTACCATCTTTCGAATCATTTTGTTTTTGGTGGATCTATTTTGGTACAACCCAAAAGCTCGTTCGGGATCAAGATTATCCCATTTAGCCGGAAAGAGTTTGGCCTATAGCCAACACTCGATCTATTTGCGGAACGGCAATCCGTATCGTTAGCGCGAGCGATAAATAAAATAATTGTTGTGGCTGCGTTTTCGTCAACGTGTGGAATAGAGAGCGTTGAGAGTTGCGAGCGTCGTCGTCACGCCGTCCGTGTAGGATCTTTTAGGACGGGCCTACATCATCAGGTCTCCCCTCCATGTAGTACAGTCCAGAATCTCTGTAGCCCCTGGCCATCACAAGTGATCCCCTGATCAGCTTCCAGAAGTCTCCTCCAAAGACACTCAGGTGTCCTTCATCTCCAAGTCTGCCAACAGATATCAGATTGAAACGGATGTCTGGCACATGTCGTACATCCCTCAGAACTAGTAGGGCTCCAGTGCTTGTCTTCAAATGCATGTCTCCACGCCCAAGTACCTTAGACGTATCCCCATTGCCCATCCTCAACACCCCACAGTCATGAGTGGTGTAAGTGGCAAACAGCTCCTTGTTGTGGGAGACATGCGCAGAGGCTCCAGAGTCAACGATCCAGCATCGGTCATCACACGAGAGTGCAGCCATGACGTCGTCGCCAATAATAATGATGTCGTCCTCCTTAGTTGAAATGGTGGCTGCGGTATGACCCTCATCTTTGCCCTCAGTGGCAATCCCCTTCTTCTGATCGTTCTTCAACGAGTAGCAGAATTTCTTGATGTGACCCTTCTTATGACAGTAGTGGCATTCCACGTTCTGATAACGTGACTTCGACTTGCCCCTACTCTGACTCCTGTCCTCCTTCCTTCCTCGGCTCTTACTCCTTCCTCTCCCCATGGACTCAGTAAAGAGAACGTCAGCTCGTGAAGAAGAGCCTGAAGTCCCCTTAGACTTTCGTCTCACCTCCTCATTCAAGATCCCACTCTTGGCGATCTCCATGGAAACAATCCCCTGGGGGGGAAGAATTGATCAGAGAAACTCTGACCATCTCCCAAGAATCTGGAAGTGACTTGAGAAGCCACAATGCATTCACCTCGTCTTCGAATGTCACCTTCATAGCAGTGAGACGATCAATAATGCCCTGGAACTCGTTGACATGATCCAAAATAGGAGAGCCCTCCCGGTATCTGAACTCTCCAAGCTTCTTCAGCAAATATAACTTGTTGATGCCCGTGCTCTTGGCATACAAGGTCTCGAGAGTCTTCCACAGATCCTTTGCATCATTGATACTAGCCACATGGTTGTAGACGTTCGGCTCCACGAATCGTCTGATAAACCCACAAAGCTTCCGATGTTCCACCTTCCATTTTGTTGGATCCGTGTCCTTTGGCATCTCCTCAAAGATAGGAGCATGTCAGCCCTTCACATATATCAGATCCTCTATCAGTAGATGCCACTGGTGATAATTGGCACCATTCAACCTTATCATCTGATCCAAACCTGATGATGACTCCATTATGCTCTGCCAACTGGCCGGACCGACCACTGATCTTTGAGTCGACTATCTCAAAGTATGCAGCTGGAGAGGATAGCCAGCGGGCCAATGGTCGTAAACTATCACTCCCAATTGCACACCCGAGATCCCGATCGACTCGTCCTGAAATCCCAAAGGTCAGCCCGGTATCTGCTCTGTCACTGAACGGCTCTGACACTCAACCTCGCTCTGATACCACTTGTTGGGAATGCGAGCAACCAATCTCGACCTGAGCACCTGTTTTAATTTTTGAGCGAGCAACCTGTGCGACCGCGTTCAGCGGTATGCAAGCGGAAACAACAATATAATACGGAAATAAAAAGGAACAAAAAGCACAGAAAAGCACACAGAATTTTTACGTGGAAAACCCAACTTGGGCGAAAAACCACGGGACGATCGGAGTCCAACCCGGAAAGTCTCCACTAAAAGTGTGTGATAAACACACGCACGGATTACATGCTTTCCCTCCACCGATCCACAAAGGATCTCCACCAGCTTCACACTACACAATACAATAAATAACAACAGAAAAACTGCAAGTTACCGACAGCGGCGGATGAGATGGATTACACAAATCCTCTCCAAGATGCCTCTTCGAATCCTTGCCAATATCTGCTCTAGATCCAATCCGTGTAGGCGAAGTACTCTTTGTCAACGTCGTACAACGACGTCCGAAAGCTCTCCCAAACTAAGACGATTGCCGCAAAAGCCTCACTGGATCTTTCAATGCTTGAGTTTGGAGAGAAGTGGATACCTTACCTCTCCTCCTTCATCCCTATTTATAGGTTCAAAAGGGGGAGATTTGTTTGTGGAGATCCTTTGTGGATCGGTGGAGGGAAAGCATGTAATCCGTGCGTGTGTTTATCACACACTTTTAGTGGAGGCTTTCCGGGTTGGACTCCGATCGTCCCGTGGTTTTTCGCCCAAGTTGGGTTTTCCACGTAAAAATTCTCTGTGTGCTTTTCTGTGTTTTTGTTTCTTTTATTTCTGTATTGTATTGTTGTTTCCGCTTGCATACCGCTGAACGCGGTCGCACAGGTTGCTCGCTCAAAAATTAAAACAGGTGCTCTGGTCGGGATTGGTTGCTCGCATTCCCAACAATCGTCACATTAAAATCCAAGTTACAAAGAGCTCTAATAAGAAAACCCAGCTCGATCCGGCCATATGCCTTGGACATGACGAGTACGAGAGTCATGTAGTCAGCCGAAATATGTGTGCTAGATCTATAATGATTAAACTCAAAAGCAATACCAATATCATCAGATCAGCGAAGGATGAATGCAGATTGACAAGGAAAAATAATGGTATACATCAGCGGCTTCAACCTATTAATTATGTATTTAGACTCTGTTTCGGGAAACTTATTTTCGCCGGTCAACTGATTACGACCGCTTGGTCGGTGAAAATAAGTCCCCGAGCCTTAATAGCTATATGATACACTACATTACATAAATTAATAGGGTGAAACTGATGGAGAGTTGTTGGCCTCTCACACTTGAGAATCCGGACAATATTGTTAGCTTGAAAGTCATTAGAAACTTAAATTTTTATAAATTAAATAAAAATTCAGCGTTAAATTGACTCGTGATTCATCAAAAATGCAGCTTCACTCTGAAGCTTTTTTTAAAAAACTTAAATAATAAGAAAACAAAACTAAATTGACCCTTGAAAAAAATTGGAAAAATCATAATAAAGATGTTATAATTAAACCTTTTGTAATAAGGAAATATAAATAGTGATTGCCACTACCACCACTATTTACATGTTGGAAGAGGTATTGTACGGGCATTACTGCTAAATGGAATCTTGATTATTTGTTAGGTATGTGATGTAGGTTTATTAAATAATTTAATTTTATTCAATAATTTATTTGCTGTAATAAATTTTTATTTATGTTCAACTTTATAGATTATTTGATGGACGGTTTTTGGACTTCTTTTTTGCAAAGTACGGGTGACAAGCAATGCTGCACTATCTATCGATACTACCAGCACGAGGTAATAATAATCTCTATATTAAAGAGTTTTTAGTTGAATTATTGAACATAAAAAATCATTTAATCTTGCAGGGTGTCACACATAACAATGTGGAAGGATATGCTTTGAAGGGGTGCAAGTTGAGTTGAGCAGGCTCGAAAGCTTGATGAGCCGGTTCGAAAAAAACTTGACTCGAGCTCGAGCTCGTCGAGCTCGAGTCTGATTTCGAGCCGAGCTCGAGCCTAAGTAACCCTGTTCATAAGCTCGGGAGTCGGCTCGCGAGCTTTTTTTAATTAAATAATATATATTATTAGTACTAAATATTTTAATATATTATAATATTATTAAGATATTAATAAGTTCGAGCGGAGCTCGAGCCTTTTAAAACAGGCTCGTCGAGCTCGAGCTCGAGCCAGCTCTTTTTGATGAGCTCGACTCGAGCTCGACTCGTTTGCAGGTCTACTTTGAAGGCGCCGATTTTTTTAAAAAAAATTATTTGTTATGTGGAATAATTATTTCGTAGTATATAATTATATATAATTAGAGCACTATATAATTATGGCGAATGGTCATTTTGTAATATACAATTAGAGCACTATATCCAAAGATCAACCTATAGTGCTCTAATTATATTTTTTAAAAAAATTGACCTGCCATTAACAAATTGGGCTGCAATATGGTAAAATTAGGCTGCTATTAACGATGGACTAACTAAGGCTTTATTTGGCGCGGCTGTGGCGGACGGAGACGGCGGGTGGAGAAGCCGGGTTCGGAAAGTAGGGGGAGAGGAGGGGATCGAAACGGAGGAAACCTGCGGCTTTTCCTCCTTGCTGCGGGAGGAGACGCGGCAAACGCCCGGTGAGGCCGTTTGTTTACCCGCTGTTCCGGCGGCGTTTGTTTACCCGCTGCCCGGGAAACGCCCTGCAGAAACGCCAAAACAAATGAAGCCTAAAGCAAAAAAGTGGACTGCCCATATCAGAACCCATATTTTAACAACGTGCATTTTTTTTTCCTCAGTCACTCAAGCCGTCTAGCTTGTAATTCTCGGCTCCTAAACATGTATGCACCAGCAGACGCATAAATTTTAGATTGTTTAGTTATATCTTAATGCAAAGATTATACTGACAAATTTTAAAAAAATTATTAGCAATTGGTTAATCTACAAATTATGTTCTATAAACTGTAAACCAAGGATTTGCCAAAGCCAACATATTAGTCCTTAGAGAAATAAAAACACCACACAGCCGCACCCAATCAAAATGCGACGCCTAAAGCATACAAATCAGATTCAATCAAACCGACCAAATAACATAAAGCAACACTGACGCTTCCACGCTTTACCGCCACACTCGCTGCCGAGATACGAACACCAAACAGCAAGAGTCAGCAACCGCCGGCCCTTCAGGATCAGCAGCGAAGCCAATAACACCAAACACCTTCAGAACTCTTCATTTTTTTTCATTTTAAATTGTTATTCGTAGATAAGAAATGTCTATTTGTATATCACATTTTTCATATTTATAAAGTATTATCTGCAGACCAATTTTACACTTTAACAATTAATGTTTTCTTTTTCTAAGCAAATCCGACAACGAAGGAACTTCTCCAACAACCATTCAAGTTTATCGGAACGATTTCATTTCAACAATTTGACATAAATTTCACCATTTTGACATGAATTTATTCATTTTGATGGGAATTTTACCATTTTCTCTCTGATATTAGCTCAAAAAATTAGCAAAGATGTTGGTTCATTACCGAACACTACTCATACTCATGAGAAACATACATTGATTGTTAAATTTTTAAACTTGATCTCATGACTCATGATAATAATTTATAAATATAAAAATTTTAATAAGCAAATATTTAAACATTTATATTTTGCAAATAACATATTGCTAAAATAAAAGGATAGTGGTAGGGGGGAATTAAAGCATCCTAAATCCGCAGTATGTGCCAGAGATCATCGGCGCAGCCAGCAGCTTCCGGGTTCTCCGCAATGCAGGATCAGGCGAGGGTTCCGGCGAGGGATCCGGCGACGCCAACGTTGGACTTAGGCCTCGTCATTGAGAATTTGGGAAACGGCAAACTACTTGGAGGGGGCGATTGCGAGTAGACCGATTCCATCTCATCCCTCTTTTCAACCACCTTCGCTTCCGACGATCTACTCTCTTCCTTTTCAATAGGTTTCGTCTTCATCGGCCATGACCCCGACTCAACTTTTCCTCCCACATTTACTTCCATGGCTGCAGCCACCGGCTTCACCTCGTCTTTCCCTTTTGTTGTAGGTGGCGATGCCTCCTTCATCGCTCCGACGAACATCTTCCCCTTCCTCTTAGGATTCTTCCTCCTGGATCTGATGCTTGGCGATGGAAGCGTTGCAGATCTTGGGAAGGGGAGGAGAGGCGGCTGCCGCAATTGAAAACATCCAAAAGGGGAAGAATAATAAGCCGCAGCGCGAGATCCATGAAGCTCCGATCTCTCTCCGAGGAAGAGCTGGCTCAGAGAAGCGGTGGAAGGGGAAGGATAAGGAGAGGGAGAAGGGGGAGGAGAATTTGGGGATCTGAAAAGAAAACCCCCATAACTGCTGCTGCTGTAATTAACCACGCCATCAGAGGATTGATCGGAGAGATCCAAGTTATTCATTGAGGTACGTAATTCCTAAGCTCTCAATCTTCTTTCTAAAATTGAAGAAGATCGGAAAACGTGCACCAGATCTTTTGACAAAAACCGATCTGTGAACGGATCATAAAAAACATAATAATAAAAACGATTTGGTTGAAGAAATGTTTATATACAGAACTGGATGTTGATCGTTCTTCTTATCCGAACCCGCCGGAGCATTCCTCCTCCTCCTCCTCTGCCTCCGGCCACCACCGGAAGTGGCTTCTGTGGGTGAAAGGGGTTTTTATAGTAGAAAAATTATATGCAACTTGTAATATCGTGATTTTGATTGGGTAATGAAAGATTGGGAGGTTGAGGGGGTAAAATAGCCGACAATGGTGCTATTGCGAAGCGGGTGAGTAGGGGGTAACCGCCAATTCAACATTGACCGTCTGATTTGGACTAGCTGGGGACCGCAGGGGTCGTTAGACCGTCCGATTTATTCTTGGTTTTTATGTAATGTGCCACGCGGAAAGATGATGCTTCGTCCCCGTTTTTTTAAAAAGGTTTTGAACCCCACAGCGTATATTTTGTTCTTTTGCATTTTTATTTATAGTAATGAATATATTTTTGGGAAATTTTTTATATGCTCGATCAAGGAGAATTATATATGGGCTGGGCCTACTGACTGCGACCCGTTATCAACACTGAGGGCGTAGAGTTTAGGACTGTTGAGGAGGACCAATTGGAGAAGCTCTCGTGTTAGAAAATAATAATTATGTGATTCAAATATGTTAATAATGTGTGTTATTAAGTTGTCATTAATATTGACTCAATTTAGATGATCAAATTAATCGGGTCGAATGTGTTTTATATTGTATGGACGGTTCAAATTATGCGTGGATACTGGTTATCGCTTATATTTATATGATGAGCTTTAATGTAGAACGGTCGAATTGTGTTTTTTTGAAATAAATAATTTATGGTTCTCAAGTCACAAATATCATATTTTATTCTCATTCAGTCCTCGCACCCCATCACTAGTGAGAGCCTAGCGGGGAAGATGTGAGTCGTCTTCTTCGTTAGGACTTTGCATACTTGGATTATCCGTGACCGCAATAATCCATTCTCATGGATTCATGTATGTTCCCGCTCATGTATCCGTCGCGATATTTCGACTAGAGCGAATTTGTCTCTGTCATGAATTCGCGGATTCACCCCACACAGCTCGAAGATGTGCTTTAACACAACTAAGTTGCGTGGAAGTTTCTAAATTAGTGTGTGAGCTTTGAGATTTGTGAGGGTGTTCCTTGAATATTCTAATGTGGTGTGGAATAATCGTGTTGAAACCGGAATCCGATCTTAAGAAGAGTTCAGATCCAAAAGGGGGATAACATGCACCTATTTCTCTTGAGCCAGAGCTCTTGACTGGCGGGTGGGGACTAGAAACAGACTCTGAGTTGCAGCGAAAAGGTCCCACCACACACCCGTAAGATCTAAGAGAGTTTCCTCTCCTTAGCCACTGTTGAGCTAGGCACCTCGGAGGTCACAAGAAGCCAACCAAATCCTACCAGAAGAGGGAGAAACCAAAGAAAAGGCTCCCCTCCAAAGGTGCCCCTGTGGTCTATTTATAGATTTCAAAACCTGGTCTGGAAATAGCGGAATTCCGTCTTTAGGTTTTACTGTACACAACATAATTGGTCTGTCAACAGTGAAACTCTATTGTTTGGGAGCGCTATTTGCAGACCCTGGCGGCCTGCGAGTGCTCCGTGGGAGTGCTCCCGACGAGTGCTCCCGACGAGTGCTCCCGACGAGTGCTCACTCTCCTTCATGTATTATTCATTTTAATCTCAATGAATTACGGGTTATAAACAATCCTCGTTTTTTTTTTGAGCTCGACACGAGGTCGAAAAAACAATGTAGGACTCGTGGTTCAGAAGGAATAATGTCGAACAACACGCCTCTCAAAGTCCCTTCCAATAGTGGAGCTTGACTGGTGAAAGAGAGGTGGAAGATCTCGACACCTCCCAGGAGCCCGGCTCAATTGGAGGTGGAGAGGAAAAAGATCTCGACACCTCCCAGGAGCTCGACTCAATTAGTGGTGGAGAGAAAAAAGTTTGTGACACCTCCCAAGAGCCCGACTCAACTGGAGGGGGAGAGGAAAAAGATCTCGGCACCTCCCAGCATCCCGACTCAACTGGATGTGGAGGAACCTTCTCATGGGTCTTGGCTAACCAAGACGACTTTTTCCTCTTCCTGCCACCCAAAAGATCAACCTTTCATGTCGGCTAGTGAGAGCCCAGTCAGCGGGATCTACTCTGGGCTCCCAACCAACATTCCAACCTGTCTCTCTAAGAGGTCAACCTGCTCTGCTGACTTTTGAGAGCCCGGTCAGCGGAACCTTCTCGATGTTTTCAATCAACATTTTCACTTGTCTTTCCGAGAGGTCAACCTGCGATGTCGGCTAGTGGGAGTCCGGTCAGCGGAACTTTCTCGGAGCTTTTAATTAATATTTCAGCCTGCCTCTCTAAGAGGTCAATCTATCTTGCCCGCTAGTTGGAGCCCGATCAGCGGTACCTTTGTGGAAACCTTTTCGCAAGTTTCCCCCAAATGATATGAGGACAAATCAGAAGTTTTCAAAAATTGAGTCACAGTAGTACACAAAAAAAGAACACACCAGTTTATTTCTTTCAGTTATTACACATCACATGATAACACATCTAAGAATAGTAATAGATACAATAATCGCATTCGCAATTTGGATTTGTGATTCGATGATTCTCCCGGCATTCCCCGATACCGATAAAGATCTTCAACCATACCTTCGCCAGCTCTTCCGGCGGAATCCTCTGTGGTGCGCTGGGACTTGCTCCTGTTGCCTAAAAACATGTAAATCAATTGGCTTAGTCATACAAATATGACTATGTGAGACAATTATTTCATCAAACATTTCTACATGCAGAAAAAGAGGGTATAGCAATATGCTTACAATACAACAAACAATTTCGATATAAATATGTGTTTTCTTCCTGAAATCTCACCCTTTTAATTACATATAATAGGAAATACTTATGTATGCAACTTGAATTGGCCACACCCCCAAAGGGCGAAATTGTACGCTCACCCCTATTGGTGAATCCATCAGTAGATGCCTCTACATCATAGGATTCAAAACTTTCGTATTTTTTTATGCCGGATTTTATGTTTTATTATGTTTATTGAATGTAAAACAATAACATATAAGAGTTTAAAATATTCCCCTCAGAAAATGTTTGTATCGCTCTATGTTTTCCCCTCGCCCACAGTTATTTGATTTAGCGATTATTTCATTGAGTGTTAAACTCATATGCACAGGCAGTGTCCTTGAAAATAACCAAATATTTCTAGAAATAAAAGACTCATCAACGTTTTACCTTTACCCTTATCTTTTGTTGTATTATGATCATGATTATCGCGGGACGCCATCCTCTTTTGTCTGAGTCGTGGAAACCACTGAAATAAGATGCATATAATTCGGGTTGCGTCTTGTTTTACTCATAGTATAATACGGAAGGATAATACGGACGTATAATTTGGAGAGTCAAAATCGAGAAACCGAGAAAAATAAGAAGAAAAGACGTTTAAATCACAAAATCAGCCCTCAACTAGTGCTGGACAGCCACGATATGACTTGAATGGGCCAAACTAGCCCCCAAATGGACTTCCCGTCCTCTTAGCCGGCTGTCCAGCAACTAATCAGCACAACCAGCAGCGAAAAGTAGCTCAAAATTCGTATTAATAGACCACAAAACAGCCACTAAACAGTTATCGAAACAGCCCCAAAATCTGTGCGTAAACCAGTCATAAAACAACACAATCAGCTATATTGAGGAATAAGTATAGCAGTAATCTCAGCAATGACTTCTAAAACAGGAATTAGAAGAGGGGGAGAAGCATGCTTACAGCGGGAGAGGAAGGAAGAAGGATGTTACGCAACCGATCCTTGACGGATCGCCGGAGTGTAGCAAACTCCTTCCTAGAACTCCAAAGTAGCTCAGCTCAGTCCAGTCAAGGGCACCAGGAGGAAAGCAGCAGTGGCTAGAAAATGAGAGAGGGTAATAAGAGAGAAGAGGAAGCTCGGGAGCAGCAGCCAAGAGAAACAGCAATAGAGCGGCAGCAAGCAGTCTTGGGAGCAACAGGTAGGGGTAGAGTTGCATCAAGACAGCAAAGTACAGCAGTTCGACAGCAAGGAAGCAATAGAAAAGAGGGAGAGCAGGTGAATGAGGAGAGGCAGAAATTCCCCCAATATTTAAAGAGGAGTAGGGGCAGTGAAGAGGCAAGAAGAAGCCAAACTAGCTTTATTAACTCAGCTAGGTGTCACCATATCCATTAAACCAACCGCCAAGTGTCCACATACAAGCCATGTGTCAAACCTCAAATGTCAACATATCACCCAACACAAGACAAATTTCAGCCAGCAAACATATCTAGCATCCAGCCAGCACACACCTCAGCCAGCATTATCCATATCCAACATCCAACAAAACAGCCAACCATTAAAGGCAGCAAGCCCGGCCAGCCCATATAAGGATATAAGCCCACTAACATGTCAACCAACAAGCAGCCAGCCCACATAAACCAGAACATCAAATGAAATTAACTGAAACGGAAAACATGTTATTGGCACTCCCACAAGTAAAATCAACTGAATGCGTAAAAAAAGGAAAAATCTTAAAGAAAAATAAAATATCGTACTGTCTTTACTTTATCATCATCGGGGATTATAAAACAACTATTTATATAAAATTAAACATTATAATATGCGATGCGCCATATTTGGTTCGTCATAATTCATCCCTCCTTAAAAGGAGTTTTCGTCCTTGAAAACATAACTATATTCAGATAAACCAAAATAAAACTATTTCTTGCGATAAGGTTCTAAATTAAAGGCTCGGGGCATAATCATTCGTTCTTCTGGTACTTCGGGAGGAGGAGCTGGAGTCTGAACAGGAGCGGAAGTAGCTAAAGGTGCAGGTGTCGGTGCAGGTGTCGATGCTAGAGACTCGGCATACATTTGATATAGTTGAGGTGGCACCAAAAGTGGAGGTCCTTGTGTACTAGAGGTGTTGAAGCCAAAATTGACCTTTGTGGAGTTCGGGGTCCCTGGAAAGGGGTAACCTCACACCTACTACACTCGAGAGAACGTCACGGACCGGAGACTTAGGAGACTATGAACAGACCCTCGGCTCTAGCGCGGAGGTCCCACCTCACACCTGGAAGGCTACTTGAGCTCTTCCCCTCCCTTACCAAAGGGCTAGGCTGGGCGCCTTGGAGAGCTCTCTCTACTCTACCAAGAAGAAGCTAAGGGAGGTGGAAGCTAAAAAGAAGTCCCCCTCCAAGGCACCCAAGGGGTCTATTTATAGTTTTCCAAAAGTCCTGGGCCAAAAATGACCAAAATACCCCCACGGCCAAAAGGCCTCGGGCCAATAGGAAACCGCCACGCCGGGGGGTAGAGAAGGAAAAATGCGCCACCTAAGGCAAATAGGGGACCCACCCTGCGGGACGGGGCGAGACCCGGCCTGGGGGCCGGTCCCGCCCGGCCTACCCGCCGGGCTGGGCGAGACCCGGCCTGGGGGTCGGTCTCGCCTGGCTGCCTGCGGGGCGGGGCGAGACCCGGCCCGAGGGCCGGTCTCGCCCGGCCTATCCGCCGGGCTCGGCGAGATCCGGCCCGGGGGGCCGGTCTCGCTAGGCTGCCTGTGGGGTGGGGCGAGACCCGGCGCGAGGGCCGGTCTCGCCCGGCCTACCCGTCGGGCTCGGCGAGACCCGACCTGGGGGGCCGGTCTCGCCAGGCTACTCGCGGGGCGGGGCGAGACCCGGCCCGAGGGCCGGTCTCGCCCGGCCTACCCGTCGGGCTCGGGGCTGGTCTCGCCGGGCTGAGGGGAAAAAAGGGGAAGGGGGAGGGCCTGCTGACTCCGCCTCCACACCCAACTGGCCCGGGCGGGGGCCAGCCAACCTGCCGCTCTCATACTCCAACTAAGGGGCCGCTGGGGGAGGCCGATTTCTCCTCCCCCTACTAGTATATTTTCAAGTTAGAGCCAAAATTGGCCACCGAGAGTTCAAAATACTCAAAAAGCTTAAAAATTAAGCACGCCTCCTTTAGGGCCCACTCTTCGCGAATACGGGGTTGTACAAGAGGCTTTGTTTAAGAGTTTTGGACAATTCTTCTTTGTGTGCCCTGGTTGACGGCAATAGTAGCAAACACCAAGCAAACACTCTCCTCGATGAAAATGACCACACTTCGCACACTTTGTCGTCGTTACTTGAGTTGGATTACTGATTGACGGAGCAACCTGTAATGCCTTTGTATCTCGGCTGCCTTGTACTTCGTTTTGGGTTGGAGTTTCAGTTACTTTTCTTTTCCCATTATCGCGAGACTTTTGCGATTTGCTTTGATCAATTTCTACCAGTGTTGCTCGCTCGACTAACTTTCCGTATTCGAGAATATCCCGGGGCACTAGCAAATTACGGATATCGCCTTGTAGTCCCTGCTGAAATTGTCGACAACGATCTTCTTCCGTCGCTACGAGAGAATCAGCGTAATATGCGAGTTTTGAAAATTCTGTCTCGTAGTGCAATACTGCTTTTGTCCCCTGAACTAATCGCAGAAATTGATCGTGCAGGACTCTCTTCTCAGACCGTGGCACAAACCAGTTTGTGAATTCGTGCAGAAAATTTGTCCATGTTACTTGTTCACATCTGGCGAATTTTGTAGCCACGATATTGTCCCACCAACGTTTGGCTGCTCCTTCTAATAAAAATGACGCTAGCTCGACCCTTCGATCTTCCGGGCAACACATGACTTGGAATATAGTTTCGATGCGAAGGATCCAGTCTTTCGTTTCTAATGG
Organism: Platanthera guangdongensis; assembly: GCA_039583875.1. Classification (NCBI taxonomy): domain Eukaryota; kingdom Viridiplantae; phylum Streptophyta; class Magnoliopsida; order Asparagales; family Orchidaceae; genus Platanthera; species Platanthera guangdongensis. The sequence goes on from CM077152.1 coordinate 22,152,861, forward strand.
AGACAATCCTCCGACGAATGTTGGTGGTTTTAAGTACAGAAATTCTTTAAGGTCATAATCTATTTGTCGATGATAGGGTGTAGGGGCAACCATGTCGGGAGGAGGATTCGGAGGAGGGTTCATTTGTTGTTGGCGCGGTTGTTGAGGGTTAGGATCTACTTGTGGTACTGGGGGTACAAGTGTAGCGAATGTTGGGAATACCAGCTTAAGGGATTCGACAATTGCTAGTACAAGTTCGGGTGGGTTCCTGGGTTGATGTCCATTGTTACTTTCCTCCGATCTGGTTCATTGTATAATTTCTCATTCCTCGCGATCCTCCTAATGACGTCGACTAGAGGAGACCCGAATAGGTTCCTATAAAGGAATTTAATTGCTTTTAGATTACATTTGATGACCGTGTACTCCCTATGAAACAATGTTTTGAAAACAAACCTGGCTCTGATACCAATTGTGGAAACTCTTTCACAAGTTTCCCCCAAATGATATGAGGACAAATCAGAAGTTTTCAAAAATTGAGTCACAGTAGTACACAAGAAAAAAACACACCAGTTTATTTCTTTCAGTTATTACACATCACACGATAACCCATCTAAGAATAGTAATAGATACAATAATCGCATTCGCAGTTTGGATTTGTGATTCGATGTTTCTCCTGGCATTCCCCGATACTGATAAAGATCTTCAACCATACCTTCGCCAGCTCTTCCGGCGGAATCCTCTGTGGTGCGCTGAGACTTGCTCCTGTTGCCTAAAAACATGTAAATCAACTGGCTTAGTCATACAAATAAGACTATGTGATACAATTATTTCATGAAACAGTTCTACATGCAGAAAAAAGGGGTATAGCAATATGCTTACAATACAATAAACAATTTCGATATAAATATGTGTTTTCTTCCTGAAATACCACCCTTTTAATTACATATAATAGGAAATATTTAGGTATGCAACTTGAATTGGTCACACCCCCGAAGGGCGAAATTGTAGGCTCACCCCTACTGGTGAATCCATCAGTAGATGCCTCTACATCATAGGATTCAAAACTTTCGTATTTCCTTATGCCGGATTTTATGTTTTATTATCTTTATTGAATGTAAAACAATAACATATAAGAGTTAAAATATTCCCCTCAGAAAATGTTTGTATCGCTATATGTTTTCCCCTCACCCACAGTTATTTGATTTAGCGATTATTTTATTGAGTGTTAAACTCATATGCACAGGCAGTGTCCTTGAAAATAACCAAATAATATGAAAATACTTGAATAAACATATTTCTAGAAATAAAAGACTCGTCAACGTTTTACCTTTACCCTTATCTTTTGTTGTATTATGATCATGATTATCGCAGGACGCCATCCTTTTTTGTCTGAGTCGTGGAAACCACTGAAATAAGATGCATATAATTCGGGTTGCGTCTTGTTTTACTCATAGTATAATACGGAAGGATAATACGGACGTATAATTTGGAGAGTCAAAATCGAGAAACCGGGAAAAATAAGAAGAAAAGACGTTTAAATCACAAAATCAGCCCTCAACTAGTGTTGGACAGCCACGATATGACTTGAATGGGCCAAACCAGCCCCCAAATGGACTTCCCGTCCTCTTAGCCGGCTGTCCAGCAACTAATCAGCACAACCAACAGCGAAAAGTAGCTCAAAATTCGTATTAATAGACCACAAAACAGCCACTAAACAGTTATTGAAAACATCCCCAAAATCTGTGCGTAAACCAGTCATAAAACAGCACAAATCAGCCATATTGAGGAATAAGTATAGCAGTAATCTCAGCAATGACTTCTAAAACAGGAATTAGAAGAGGGGGAGAAGCATGCTTACAGCGGGAGAGGAAGGAAGAAGGATGTTACGCAACCGATCCTTGACGGATCGCCGGAGTGTAGCAAACTCCTTCCTAGAACTCCAAAGTAGCTCAGCTCAGTCCAGTCAAGGGCACCAGGAGGAAAGCAGCAGTGGCTAGAAAATGAGAGAGGGTAATAAGAGAGAAGAGGAAGCTTGAGAGCAGCAGCCAAGAGGAACAGCAACAGGGCGGCAGCAAGCAGTCTTGGGAGCAACAGGTAGGGGTAGAGCTGCAGCAAGATAGCAAAGTACGGCAGTTCGGGCAGCTAGGAAGCAATAGAGAAGAGGGAGAGCAGGTGGATGAGGAGAGACAAAAATTCCCCCAATATTTAAAGAGGAGTAGGGGCAGTGAAGAGGCAAGAAGAAGCCAAACTAGCTTTGTTAACTCAGCTAGGTGTCACCATATCCATTAAACCAACCGCCAAGTGTCCACATACAAGCCAAGTGTCAAACCTCAAATGTCAACATATCACCCAACACAAGCCAAATTTCAGCCAACAAACATATCTAGCATCCAGCCAGCACACACCTCAGCCAGCATTATCCATATCCAACATCCAACAAAACAGTCAGCCCACCATTAAGGGCAGCAAGCCCGGCCAGCCCATATAAGGATATAAGCCCACTAACATGTCAACCAACAAGCAGTCAGCCCACATAAACCAGAACATCAAATGAAATTAAGTGAAACGGAAAACATCTTATTGGCACTCCCACAAATAAAATCAACTGAATGCGTAAAAAAAGGAAAAATCTTAAAGAAAAATAAAATATCGTACTGTCTTTACTTTATCATCATCGGGGATTATAAAACAACTATTTATATAAAATTAAACATTATAATATGCGATGCGCCATATTTGGTTCGTCATAACCTTCTCGGGGCTTTCAATCAACATTTCTACATACCTCTCTGAGAGGTCAACCTGCCCTGCCGGATAGTGGGAGTCCGGTCAGCAGAACCTTCTCGGGGCTTTCAATTAATATTTCAACTTGTCTCTCCGAGAGGTCAACCTGTCCTGCCGGCTTGTGGGAGCCTGATAATCAGAACCTTCTCCGGGATTTCAATCTGATAGGCATACTAACTAGGATCCACCGATACTGGTACGGGTACCAGATACGATACGTACCTGGTACGACAAATTTTAAAAAACAAGGATACGGGTACGTCATGATACGTTATAACAAATATAATATATATTTATATATCACAAGTGCAATAAATAACTCTCAAAACATCGAAATATCAAACATAAATCATAACTTGAAGTACAAGTTCACAAATCAATTCAACATAACATAAAGTTTTCAAACATTAAGCATTCAAAAATATTACAAAATTTAACATCTTATATGTTTAACCAAAAGAGATAAAATTAAACTCAAGTCTACTTATCAGTCTTTTTTTCTTTTTCCCTCTCCAAGAGGTCAACTTGCTCTGTCGGCTAGTGAGAGGGTCAACGGAACCTTCCAGTGGATTTCAATCAATATTTCCACTTACCTCTCTGAGAGGTCAATGCACTCCAAAATCCCAATAAAAAAGAATCTATGCTAGCACTTTAGGGATACAAGTAAATATTTATTTTAAAACTTGATAATAAAAATTTTAGGGATTGACATCTACTTGGAGGGTGGATATGAATTTCAATGCAATTCAGTGTTGTAGAATTTAGGGATACAAGTAAATATTTATTTTAAAATTTTATAATTAAAAATTTAGGGATTGACATCCAATTGGACGGTGGATTTGAATTTCAATGCAATTCAGTGTGGTAGAATCTATACTAGACATCCTTTTGCGTTTCTTCTTTCAATATGAATTTTAATGTACGTAATAAAAGCTAAAATATTTACTCTAAATTTTGACATTAAACTTAGGCTCCCTGTCATGGCAGGGCGCCGGCGAGGGTGATCATAAACTCGGTGGTTATGAACTACCGTTTGTGAACTCCCAAATTCATTTAAGGAATTTCATCCATTTTTTTTGTTTAAAATTATTTTTTTTTTGACGAAGTTTATGACCGTTGTCATGTCAAACATGCATTCTATGGCGGCGGTGAATAGCTCCCGGCCGGTGAGGTCTCGCTCGACCCCATCTCCCATCCTCTCCTTCCCTGGCCTTCTTCCTAGTGCACTTCCTTCTCCCCCCGTTGGGGTCATCTCGCCTGGACACCTGGGAGTCGGCTCGTCGAGAGGGGAGCTAACTCATGGGGGGTCGGGGTGGAGCTGCCACCCTGAGGAGCAATGCTTCGCAGTATCTCCATGATACCTTGGATGTAGGCCATGAACTCCTGCCTCCCAACAAAGGGTCCTGGGCTGGGGAGCTCGCCGAGATCATCATCATCTCCTTGACCTCCCGTCATGAAACTCTCTCGAGATCTTCTGTGCTGGTCACTCCTCCACGCTCACCGCACCAAAATGTTGAAACCAAAAACTTGGTCTCTGTGGAGTTCGGGGTTCCTGGAAAGGGGTGACCTCACACCTACTACACTCAAGAGAACGTCACGGACCAAAGGATCAAGAAGCTAGGAACAGACCCTCGGCTCTAGCGCGGAGGTCCCACCTCACACCCGGAAGGATACCAGAGCACTTCCCCTCCCGGGCCTCCCTAGCCAATGCTCGAGCTAGGGTGCCTTGGAGGAGCTCTCTCTACTCTACCAAGAAGAAGCTAAGGGAGGAGGAAACAAGCCAAAGTCCTCCCCAAAGGCACCCAAGGGGGTCTATTTATAGTTTTCCAAATCTCATGGGTCAAAATGACCGAAATACCCTTACGCCAAATACACCTTGGGCCAATAGGAAACGCCCACACCGGGGGGGGGGGGGGGGGGGGGGGGGGCAGAGGGGTAAAAACACCCCCAGGGGCACAACGGTAAAAGCACGCCGCCAACACCCCGCCCCCAACACCCGAGGCGGTTCCAGGCCGCCGGGCAGGCCGCTTAAACGAGACCAGGCCGCCGCCGTCTCGCCCGCGAGTAGGCCGCCCTGGCGAGAGCCAGGCTGCAGCCGTCTCGCCCGCGAGCAGGCCTCCCGGGCGAGATCGGCCCCCGGCCGTCTCGCCCGCGAGCAGGCCGCCCGGGCGAGAGTTAGGCTGCGGCCGTCTCGCCCGCGAGCAAGACGCCCGAGCAAGACCGGCGCCCGGCCGTCTCGCCCGCGAGCAGGCCGCCCGGGCGAGACCGGCCCCCGACCGTCTCGCCTACCCCTACCTCGGACTCAACAGGCTGGGGCGGGTGCTAGCCAACTTGCCGCACTCGCCCCCCAATAAAGGAGCCATTGGGGGAGGCCAATTTTTCCTCCCTCTAATAGTATATTTCCAAGCTAGAGCCAAAATTGGTCACCGCGAGTGCAAAATCTCCAAAAAGCTTAAAAACGTGTTTGCCTTGTTTGGGGCCCACTCTTCGCGAATACGGGGTTGTACATACATGGTTTTAATGATTTGTCATTTGCACAAGTGGCATGTGCGGATAAAGGATATTACCCAGAAGGAGCACACTTGCTCAGGTTTCGAGTATGGAGTTTCTGTGAAGGGTAATCTTCCGTTATGAGACTATGCATTTCGCTTTCCGTAATAAGGTGCACCCGTTAGTGGTGCCTTCCGTCGAGAAATTGCTTCCCCTTATCTTGATAGGTATTGTTATTCGCTTAACATCATTGTCAGTATGCGACATGGGGAACTGAAGGGAGATGATGGAGATGGGAGTGACTCTGTTGCTCATTCAGTGTCGTATGTTGGCGGCGGTGTGCGGTAGGATCCCCCTATCTGTACCGATTTTCGTGAACCGAGAGGAGAGGGGGGTCATACAGGGTTTTGGCCTGAGTTGTAAGTCTTGGAGGAGACTGAGAAATCCTGTGGGATCTGAGATGTAAGCTCTTTGAGATGAGTTTTGGAGAACTGTCTTGTCTAACTAAAAGTTAGAAATGTAGGAGGAGAGTGAACGTACCCATAATCTGAGGGACCACTATATATTTTGTGTGTGTTTTTTTTGTGTTGTTTCTTTATTGCAGGTTCTTGAAAGCAGATAACTACTAACACATTAAACACTTAAAGAAGAAAATAAAAGAAAGTCACAAGAAACCAAGAAATTTATTCCCCCTTCTAGGTTGCTAGCTACCTTGGCAACAAAGACTTTCAATCTTCTTTACTTTACACTTAATATTTGCATATTTAGATAGTCCCCTTTATTACATTCTAAGACTACATGAGATTAAAGCCGGTCAATAAGTTCTTAAAGAAAATAACATGTTAAATAGTATGTGTTAGTACTTCATAAATATTTATTCTTTTTTTTCAATTTTTTACCTTGAAATGTATACAATATTTTTTTTTAAACAAAAAATATATTAGAAATCAAAGACATACCTAGCAGGATGCAAGAACAAAGCAGCAGTCAATGAGGACGAGGGGTTATGATTTCATGCAGGGACATATACAGAGTGGGGCCCGAGTGACACTGGCCTCCCATTATTTTTCAAAATGGTTAGTGTATTTGGATTTCTCTTGTCGAGATAATGAATTTTGACTGCTTATACGTCAAAAACGGTGGTAATAATGAATTTTGACTGATAAGATGAAAACGTTTAAAAAATATTTTTGAAGAAAGTTAATGTCGAACCCCTACGTTGAAATTTTTAGAACCGAGTAACACATTAAAAAAAAAATTTATACATCCCCTATTATCAATTTGTGCATCTAATTTTTAATTTAATTTTTAATTTTTAATTTTCCGGATCCGCTTTCATGGCCAAACACTTATCCACATACTTTATCTCGGCTCCTCTTAAAAGTGGAGAGCTCTTTCGACGAACAGAAAGCAACTGCAATAATACTTGTCGTGGTGATCATCATGGGGAGATCTCCCTGCTGCGACAAAGCTCATACCAACAGGGGCGCCTGGACCAAGGCGGAGGACCAGACCCTCGTCGCCTACATCACCGCCCACGGCGAGGGCTGCTGGCGGTCACTCCCCTCGGCGGCGGGCCTACTCCGGTGCGGCAAAAGCTGCCGCCTTCGGTGGATCAACTACCTCCGTCCCGACCTCAAGCGCGGAAATTTCACCGACGAGGAGGACGAGCTCATCATCAAGCTGCACGGTCTCGTCGGAAACAAGTGAGTTTTTTTTTTCTTCTTGCCGGTTTTGATTGACGGGCGGTGGTCGGCGGCTGATGATTCTGCGTGTTTGCGCAGATGGTCCTTGATAGCGGGGAGGCTGCAGGGGAGGACGGATAACGAGATTAAGAATTACTGGAACACGCACATCCGTCGGAAATTGGGGGTAATGGGAATAGAAGCGGGAGAGAGACGCCCTCTCCGGGGGCGGAGATCGGAGACGGCGGGGACAGGGGAGGCCGGATATGGGGGTTTTGCGACGGAGGAGGAGATCAATAAGAGCGGCGGAGGAGGAGGAGGAGGAGGAGGAAGTAAAACCATGGGGGAGGAGTCGTATTCGTGGAGGACGATGGAGGAGGAGAAGGCTTGGCGGTGTCCTGATTTGAATCTGGAGATTTGCATAAACCCTCCGTTGAAGCAGGATTCGGAAGAGATGGGAGTTTGCTTTTAGAAGATGATCGCCGGCCGGCCGGCCGGCTGGCCGCTCTGTTTTTATTTTATTTTATTTTATTTTAGGTGATTGTTAACCGCAACCCGTAATTGGCTAGTCGCACCCCAAAATTTTCTAAATTTTCGCACTTTTTCAAAATACGCTTTGTACATGCAATTTCAGAAAAAGTGTTCAACACGAAAGTTGTAGATATCGAAGAGATCTACAACTTTTGTGGTGAACATTTTTCCTGAAATTGCATGTACAAGGCGTATTTCGAAAAAGCGCAAAACCGGGACATATTTCTAAAGTACTCCCTGTACATGCATTTTTAGGAAAAATGATCACCACGAAAGTTGTAGATCTCGTTGATATCTACAACTTTCGTGTTGAACACTTTTCCTGATATTGCATGTACAAGGCGTATTTCGAAAAGGCGCGAAAAATTAGAAGATTTTGGGGTGCGACAAGTAAAATAGCGGGTTGCGGTTAACAATCACCTTATTTTTTTTTATTGATTTGGTGGAGTTTGTTCTCTCTCTTGCTCTCCATAGCAGGTCGGACCGGGTTGGGTTCGGACGTCTGTAACGGTTCGATTTGGTTCGGTTTGTAAGCAAAATCGTAAATCGAATCACCCCTATGTGATCTCAAAAAAACTGCCCAAACATAAATTTGATTTTGATGGTTTAAATAATGTGATAAAACCAAAATATTTAGAGATTTATGTAACTTTTTCATTGCATGTCACCCTTTGCTGTATTTTGAATCTTTTTGCTGTCAATAAAAATGCATATATCAAAAGGAAATAAAGGATCTACATAATATTGAGCTTATATGAAACTTAAACCCGATAAATGTTTCAGAAAATCCTATGCATTTGGCTTCTTTATGTTGAGCAAATAAAGTCCAAACTAAATAATAGTATGAGAGATGGAGAGATATCTTTTGAGGTGTCGTGCTGAAGAAGAAAATCAGAGCAAACAACCAGAGCAGAAAAGCTACAAAATATCGAAGGTAGAGCACCTGTTAGTAATTACCAAATTATTGGAAATGAAATGTAAATCAATTGTTGAACTGGTGGACATTGGAGATGTTGGGTAGATACTTGTGTATGTGCAGGAGACAAAAACGGGAACAAAGTCCCGGTTCTGATGATGCAGAGGACTGACGCGGAGAGGCAGAGGAATGGAGATGATGAAATGTGAACTTGCGATGGAGGGAAGGACGGGCTTCGCCCACATAGGGGTTTACTTGTTTAGTTTCTTGCGGCAAGAGGAGAGTGGCGAGTCGCCAGTGGAGCTTCACGCGCAGGCGCACATAGGAGGTTTGGCGATGGGGCTTCAGGCACAGTAGAGTCGGGTTGCGATACGCGAAGTCTCGCTGGTCGGGAGAGCGCAAAGTCTCGCTGGTCGGGAAGAGGCGAAGAGCGCGAAGTCTCGACTGGAGGAGCTAGGGTTCGGGGCTCGGGAGAGAAAGATTTTAGTGGGTGACCCGTGAGCGGGTTCCGGGTTTAAGACTTTAAGTATTCAACTCAATAACTATGTGCTTAATTAGAGATTTAATGTAAATATATTATTAAGTGTGCGCTTAATTGATTTAATGAAATTTAAGTAATAGATTAAATGTTTTTATACACAGCGGTTCGGTTCGACACGATTCAGTTTGCCACGCAAAATTATAAATCGAGCCGAACCGTATGATTTTTTTAAAATCAAAACCGTAATCGAACCGCGACCTACTGAAACCGAACTAAACTGTATGGTGATTTGATTCCGTTCGATTTTGTAGTTTGGTTGGTTTTGATTTACAGACTTATGCACCATGCATTAGTGTGCTTTGCAGTCCCATAGGGAAGAAGATTATTTAACTAACTGATTGATTCTGTCTTTCCCCAATCATTTTCTCTCAAGTGTAATAATATTTTTGCACTTTGGACTGACTGGTCACTGGAGCTGGATCCGGATCTTTTGGAGTTTCTGCGGGAACTTCAGGGGGTGCAGTTTCTCTTTTGCGAATTAATGTTTTTCGGACTGTATTTTTTCGGAGCTCAAATCGGTGGTATAAACGACTTCAAATCAAAAAATGTTCAACATAAAAGTTATTCGTCTTGGGGATATCTACAACTTTCATGATAATCATTTTTTCTAATTCCGCTCCATTAATTCGCAAAAGAAAAACTTCATCCCCTAAAATTCTCGTAGAAACTCCAAGTGATCCGGATCCGAGCGAAAAAAAAGGTTATAGGGAGATCGGAGGGAGCCAAAATGGCTGCAAAGGTGGAAATGAATAATATTATCTCAAAACCCACCGTATAATCTCCGGTTGTACTTATCCTCTCCTTATTTTTTCTTTTATTAATATATTTTCTGCAAATTTATTTTAGTTATGTGTAAATTATGATAATGTGCAAATTGAAAAATTTTAGGTATATTTATTTAAAATTGATTTGCACTTAATAAAATTGATTTGTACTTATTTAAAATTAGTTTGCACTTAACACCACTCTTTGTTTAAGGGCAAAAGTTTGAGGGGATGATTAGGATTCCCTTCATTTCACGTGAAATGGTAAGGATAGTTTGGTCAAGTGTAAAAAACACTTTAGTAGCTTATTTAATATTATCGGTTAGATCAAGCAGAAAAAGATAATATTCATTTCATTTGTAATGAAGAGGATCCTAATTTGCCCAGGGCATGAGGCTCTGTTTGTCATGGTGTTTTTGCTTCGGTGAATTTGGATAAAGACATTATCCTCATAAAATGTATGTTTGGCAAGACAAGTGTCATGAGTTATGACCTCCAACTAGTGGCGGAAATTTTTTTGATCCGCTCAGTGGACCTAGAGGAAGGTTCGTTGGGGCACCAAAAAATTGATCTCAACTCAACTAAATAGTATATTTCACCAATATAAATTATAAAATGTCAATTAAGACTTTTTATCGTCATTTTAAGATCTTGTTTTCCTACAAAAAAAAATTATTTTTTAAAAAGATTTGACTGGATGTCGTGTCGCGCTTTTTAAAATCCAACCAGATATTAATTTTTGAATTTTTTTAAATCCCGAATTTCGCTGGCTCTTTAATCAGTGATCGCACGGTCAGATTTTAAGCGGGCCTAGGGGAAGGTCCGATGGTGGACCTAACATTTTTTTTAGTGGCAGACTCCGGATTTTTCATCTGACAAGCATCAAGTAAGGAATTTAATTTTTTGATAAAATTTTTATTTCAAAATTATTAAAACTAATATTTCATATTGTGCATGAAATGCAATCAAAACAACTAAGGCTCCGTTTGGGGGGACTTATTTTCACCGGTCAAGCGGTCATGACCGCATGAACCGAGACTTATTTAAGTCTCGGTTCATGCGGTCATGACCGCTTGACCGGTGAAAATAAGTCCCCCCTAACGGAGTCTAAATATGAAACAATGGATCACAAAAGATTTATGTCTAAAAATTAGGAAGAGTGAAAGGCTTAAATTGTTAGAGCCCTTTTTGCTGGCTATTTAGAAATCCACCGAGTTAGTGAGTTATAGTCGCACAAAAATAATTGAACAAATTAAATATTCACTATGTTAACTCTTTCAGCAGCATATTCCCTCATTCTAACACAAAATATTCACAACTGGCAGAAGAAAAGCTTAAGCAAACGAGAGCAGAGCAAGTAATGAAGTACTATAGGCTAATATTTACCTCAGAAATCACATAGGGGATTGCGGATCTGTTGATTTGTGGGTTGTTGAAGCCTGAAGGCTTGAAGCTATCGGCAAACTAACTTAGGGCAGGCCGCTGTAGGTGATGCCGTCTTCTTTCTCGTTGAAGACTCGAAGTGAAGTCGCAACCTTGTAGATGCAAGAAGCCAGCTAGCCAGGAGAGGAAAAGTGTTTGAAACAACATCTTTCACGTCGCCGTGGAGTCGCGAGTGAATTAGGGCATGCTGGCCACGCTCTCTATGCCTAGCGGCCGGGAGGCTATTTTGTGAAAAAATTGACCTCGTGGCAGGGTCTGTAGCACTTCGCGAAAATTTCAACCTGGGCACGTGCCCGGGTGTGCTTGTACATGGTTCCGCCTCTGCTACACCAAAAAAAACGAGTTAATTTCAAACAAAACAATGAATTAAGTTCCTTAAATGAGGTCGGACATTCACAAACGACAATTCAAAACTACCGTGTTCACGACCCCTGTCGCCGTGCCAAATGGTGTGTGAGAGTGATAGTGATAGAGTGGTGATGAATGAAGGGGAGTGTCTGTCTTCTCCACAAAATTTCAAATATTGTTTAGGAGAAATGATGATGACAATTGATGGTTACTGATGGGTTCCACCTTCATTTATAGGAGAGAAGCTCCTCCATGATCTCCCCCAAAAATGGGTCATGGGTGGCCCACCCCCTCCATGAACTCTCATGAGGACGAAATCATGGGGGGTGGGGCCCGCCACTCACCCCATGGGGGAAAACCGCCGCCGGTCGCCGCCGCCGGCCGGCCCGCCGCCCGCCGACCGGCCCGCCGCCTCCCGCCGCCCGGCCCGCCGCCTCCCGCCTCCCGCCGCCCGGCCGCCGCCGTGGCGGCCCGACGTCGTGGACGACCTCCCCACCGTCTGATCGAGGGGAGGCTCTCCTCGCCGTCCGATCAAGACGATAACCACTCACTAACCCCCCACTTTAGTGGTGGGGCCCGCCATGACCCTCCCCTGGAGGCTATAAAAGGACCCCAGGGGATCTTCATTCTTCACCTTGGATTGCCCGGAGCTTTCTTCTTCTTCAGGTGAGAGCTCTCCTGCCTCCACCCCCGGCGTCGGCCTCGAGTCGTCGTGAACCACCAGCGGCCGCATATTGCCACCGGCGCTCCACCACCGCGTAGCCAGCAGGAAAACGCCTGAGTCCCCGCAGGAGCCAAAGGAGGAAGGTGATCGCAGCCAGCAAGGGAACGCAACCAGAAGGGCCAGAGCACCGGGACCGTCCCGCGCATTCCAACATCCAAGCTACTCCCGCGGCGCAGCCTGTTGCCCCCTGCGAGTCGTAGTCTCTCTCTCTCTCCCCCCAAGCTATAACGGGAGCGACATGTCGCCCCGATTCTCCAAAACACTGTAAACACCGAAATCTAGTGGAATTTGATCGGCACAGACCCGATCACGTGGTTTTTTTCCCATTTAAGGGGTTTTTCCACGTCATCACATCTTATATCAACTTTCTACTTTCATTGACTGTGTGCGCGCTCGACCGCCTCGTGAGCTAAGACGGTTCGAACAAATCCGGCCCGACCGGGGCATCGAGTTAGTCCGTAACAGTTTGGCGTCGTCTGTGGGAACACGATTCCCAGCATCCTTTAGAGGTCAAGATCACCAGCCTTGCCACTTCCAAGTTCTGCTTCAATGGCGAAAAGGAGCGCATGCACCACTGAAGGATCCGCACTTGGCGGACACATCGAACCAACACGATCTCACTCACTAGTGGACGTGCCACTGACTGCCGAAGTAGCTTTCGCCCCCGTCACCGCCCTGGATGGGCGCGTCCGCCAAATGTAAGAACAACAAACAGAAATGCTTGCATTACTCCGAAACATGGGAGCACCTCCTGCTCCCCCGATGCCGCCAGCCCCAGCAAATCCTCCACTACAACCAAGCCCGGAAAGGGTCTAAGAACAGCCCGAGGATTATTCTGACGCCGCCTGCTCCACTTGCCAAACTCAGAGAAGAGTAAGAGCAGATCATCTTCATCACCATCCCGCCAACGACGTTCGCCCCCCTCCTCTCGAAAGATTTACTCGAGAAGAGATCTGGGAGGTCATCGCTGAGGAATACCGCCAGGCAGGAGGAAGAAATGCTCACATTTGCCGACCACTCTGCCAAGGCTCTCCTTTGGCGCTACAAATTCTCGACCATCCAATCCCACATGGGTTCAAGCTCCCGAACATCGAAACGTTCGACGGGACCGACGATCCACTGGAACACATCAACCACTTTACCACCATCATGAGAATTTACAACGCTACAGACCAGTTGCTCTGCCAAGTGTTCCCAGCAACACTCAAAGGCCAGGCCCGGACATGGTTCCATTCCCTGAGAACTGGCACCATTACCAACTTCGCGGAGCTGACCGGGCAGTTTGCCGACCAGTTTATCGTAAATCGGAGAATTGTTCGCGATCCCTCACACCTTTCAAGTATTCGACAAATGAAGGAGAATCCCTCAAGGACTTCTTTCTCCGCTTCACCTATGAGGCACGTCAAATTCTGAGCGTCAACCCCGAACTTCTTAGAGGTGTCTTCCTTGGCGGACTCCGCCCCATCAGCTTCTATTCAGCACTCATGAGGGAGACCGTGCCCAGTTATCCAGATCTCATTCACCAGGTCGAGGCCCAGATAGCAGCCGACGAGGCTATTGAAGCGCACTGCCAGCAGTTTGAAGGAAAACAGAAAAGGAAGAAAGAAGAGGAACCAACTCTCACAAGACAAGAAGAACGACGTCGGAGTGAGCGTCGCCACGATAGCCGTCAACTTGACCTTCCCAGGAATGGGGGGCAACATCCACTTCAGGAATATACCCCTCTGAATACCACTCGCACTAATGTGATGCATACAATTCAAAATGATCCGGCATTTCAACGACAAAGAGCACCGCGGCCAAATCCCAAGGCTGACCAGACATGATACTGCGAGTTCCACCGCACAACGGGTCACAACACCGAGGAGTGTGCCGGGCTAAAAGATGAAATTGAACGTCTTGTCCGCTAGGGGCTCCTCGGAAGATTTTTGCAAGGACAAGCACAGATCTCAGCACAAGGAAACGGTGGAGGAAGGCAGATGGTGGGAAACATAGACCATCGCCAAATCCCCGACGATGGGTACCTAGGCTGGGTGCTCTCCCCGACACAGGATGACCCTCTACAGCACGCATGCAGTCTAGAATTTGCGTCGCATCCATTCCTCTGTATTTTTTACTAATGTTGTTTATCGTCAGCATTTTCCATCACCTTATCTTCGTCACTTTAGAACAGTAAAAGTCACGAGCACATGCTCGCGTAAACCATGTTTATTTCCAAGTACGATATCATATTTGTTTTAAGGTAAAGATGTGCTTACAAACCGAACAAACCGGTTCTTCACCAACTTTGCCCCTCAACGTCATGCCATCGTCAGGGCATGCCCCCCTCGCGATTGCACCCGGATTGAGCACTTACGTTCTTCGGCACCCGGATTGAGCACCTACGTTCTCCGACGGTCGGATTGAGTACTTACATTCTCCGAAGTCACTCTTCATGCCATCGTCAGGGCTTGCCCCCTCGCGATTGCAACCGGATTGAGCACTTACGTTCTCTGACACCCGGATTGAGCACCTACTGTTGGGTACATTGGTCTAAATGTACCTGATTTGAAGAAGCCTCACCCAACTCAATAATATACATCAAAATGTATTTGATGTGTTTTGAGTTTACTTGTGCAGGCTAAGTATTTGCAGGAAAGAAGAAAAAGTTTCTAAGTCCATGTGTCGACACCCAGAGGGAAAGTGTCGACACTTAAGAAGACTTGTGTCGACACCCAGGCAAGCAGTGTCGACACTTGGAGTCATTGTGTCGACACCAGGGATGCTGAGTCGACACCAGACAGAAAGTGTCGACACAAGGAGCTGTGTCGACACTCAATGAAGAAGAGTGCAGTGAAGCTGTGTCGACACTTAGCAGTTGTGTCGACACCCTGTGAAACTATGTCTACACTAGAAAGTGTCGACACTTGGAGGCTGTGTCGACACTCAGCAAAAGTCAGCAGAAACTAAGTACAAGTGTCGACACCCAGAACAATGTGTCGACACTCAACAGAAGAGTCAACACTTGAAGTAAGTGTCGACACCCAGAACAATGTGTCGACACTTAGCAGAAGAGTCAACACTTGAAGTAAGTGTCGACACCCAGAATAATGTGTCGACACTCAGCTGAAGACTCAACACTTGAAGAAAGTGTCGACATAAAGAGCTGTGTCGACACTTAGTAAAGATCAGCAAAGTTCAACAAAAATATTCTAAGTACAAGTGTCGACACTAAGGGAATGTGTCGACACTCAGCCAGAGTCTCGACGGAAGAAGAATGTGTCGACACCCAGAGCAATGTGTCGACACCCAGCAAGTATCAACACTGAAGACATGTGTCGACACCAAGAAGAAGTGTCGACACTCAGCGAGTTCAACACATGAAGATGTGTCGACACAAAGGTGTTGTGTCGACACTTAGAAGAATTCAGCAAAATACTGAAGTACAAGTACTTGTGTCGACACTCAATTTCAGTGTCGACACATGAAGAAGAAGTAGTGTAGAGACATAAAATCTATAACACAAGAAGTTGTGTCGACACCTTGTAGGCTAGTGTCGACACTTAGACAACATGTGTCGACACTTGGTCTATAAGTGTCGACACTTAAAGACAGACAGTCTCGACACTTGGAGACAGTTACAGAATTTTCAAGAACTGACTGGATGACTTGACAGCTGCCATTCCAGCCGGTCTACAGCACCTGTCAGAGTTGTCAGAATTCAGTTATGAACCAGACCAGCCGGTTACCATGAAAAAGGCCTATAAATAGGCTTATACAGTCTACAGAAACAGTGGTTGAAGAGATTGATTGAACACAAGTGCAAGTTCAGATTAAAAGAAGATCTAGCTATCAAGTGAAGATCTAAGAAGTTGGAGAGAGAGAGCTCCATCCAAGAAATCAGCTGTTGGAACCAGGCTGAGAAGAAGGGTTCAGATTTACTCTGAATCTTAAGTAGTAGAGATCAAGGATCAACTGCAGAAGGAGTCAATCTTATTGAGTTCTACTTTCAAGAACCTTTGAAGAAAGCTAAGTCAGATTGATTTCAGCTGAGTTCTTCCAAGAACTCATCAAGAAACTCACAACTCATCTCTCTCTTTTCTCTGAGTTGTTGAGTCACAATTTTGTATTCATTTTATCTTGTAGGATCCTTTGGATCTGAGTCTTATAAGCCTGTAATTATAAAGGCTGAGTGTAGGGCTTGAGAGCCTGAGTGTAGGAGATTGAAATCTCTGAGTGTAGGCCTTGGTGGCTGAGTGTAGGCCTTGGTGGCTGAGTGTAGGCCTTTGTGGCTGAGTGTAGGTTTTGTGAAGAAGCTGAGTTGTAGGATCTTGGGCCTGAGGTGTAGGAACCAGTTTTGGGTTCTGAGATAGTGGAGGAGTTTGGCCGAATCTAGTACACTGCTAGATAGGCGAAGGGAGAAAGTGGATGTACCCAAACCTTGGGGAACCACTATAAAACTGTGTGTCTTCTGTGTGCTGTGGTTTGCTGTGAATGCTGTGTGATTGCTGTGCAATAGTAGATATAAATCTGTGTTAAAAACTGATTGCTGCCATAAAAAGTCAAAAAGAATTTGGTCACCTATTCACCCCCCCCCCCCTCTAGGTGTTCAAGTACTATATCTTTCAAGTGGTATCAGAGCCAGGTTACTCAAAAAGGGACATAACTGTCTGAGTAGATCCTGTTGGCAGATTCAGTCTAAGTCAATTACAGAATCAAGAAACTCAAGAACCATGTGTTCCACTGAGAATCTCAAGGAATTGGGATTCATGAAGCTACCTATATGTAGGAAAGAGATCTTTGGGATCTGGAAGGAAAGGGTGAGACTCTTTATGGAAGCCTCAGACCCTAGGATTTATATCACAGTAAAAGAAGGGTCATATGTTCCCATGAAGGTGTCAGTATTAGATGCAAATCAGAGAACTACAAAGGATTTCTCTGAAATGACAAAGGATGAAATTGTTCTAGCCACCATGGACAAATGGGCTCAGAACATCATAGTGAGTGTCATAGATGATGCAACTTTTCAGAATCTAATACACTGTAAGATAACCAAAGAGATGTGGGATACTCTTATTGTGTATATGGAGGGTTTTGAAGAAGTCAGGCAAGACAAAAAATCCTTGCTCAATCAAGAATATGAAAGTTTTAGATAAGGAAAAGCTGATAGCATAACTGAGTGCTATAAGAAGTTTTACAGGATTGTGAATGAGCTCATATCCTATGGCAAAGAGTTCAGTAATTATGAACTCAATGATAAGTTTCTAAGGTCCCTAACAAAAGATTGGGACACCAAGATCTGTGACATTAGAGAAATGGCTAAGTTAGCAGAAATTCCTCCACCAACACTTTTTGGCAAACTGCTGTCTTATGAGATGCAGTTAATGGTGAGGAAAGAAGAGGAGAAATCCACAAGAAATGAACACAAGGAAAGAACAGTGGCCTTTAAATCAGAAGCCCCCAGAAAGTATAGAAGTAAGTCACATTCTCCACCACCAAAAGCAGTCGTATCTGAGTCAGATGAGTTAGTCAGCAGAAAATCTGAAAGTAGTGAAAGTGATGAGGACTTTGCTGCCTTCACAAGACATTTTCAGAAATTCTTAAAAAAGAAACAGTGGAGGACAAGGCCATCTACTTCACAGAAAAAAGAAGAATATTATCAGGATAAAAAGTCTTCAAAGAAAGACAGGAAAAAGACTAAGTCTGGCAAGGCAACTCTTTCAAAAATTGTGTGTTATTGCTGTAATAGACAAGGACATGTCATTGCAGACTGTCCAGAGAAGAGGAAGGAGTCTAGTGACAAGAAAAGGACTCAATACAAGGACAAGAAGGAGAAGTCTTTTGTTGCCAAAAAGGACAAGGGCCTGTCAGATATCTCTTCATCAGAAACTGAGTCAGATGCTGAGGCATATATAGGACTGTTTGCTGAGGAAGAAGAAGAAGAGTTCATGCAGATTATGAATTCTATATATGAACAAGAAGACAGTCAGTGCCAAGTACTGATGGCATTGACTGAAAATGACAAAATCCTGGAGCAGCCAGGACCTAGTAAGGTACAAAGTTCAACTTTAAGTTCAATTTCTTGTGTCAGTACAGAATCAGATTCATCATCATCAAATGATGAGAGTGCTTCTGAGTCTGAAGAAGATATTCATCAGTTAATAGATGAATATAAAGTACTGTTGCAAGCTTACAAGAAGAGCAAGTCCCTAGCCAAAAGTCAGGCAAAGGAAATTGCAAATCTCAAAGCTGCAGCAACAGATTCTGAGAAATTATTTGATCAAAAGCTTAATGAGATAGCCAGACTGAAGCACATAACTGTGATTCAGATGGGAATTATATCATTTAAGAATGATCAAATCAAGAGTCTAGAGATTAATCTTCAGAAGGAGAAAGACTTAGTTGCTAGGTTTTCTAAACCAAAGTCTGTTTTACCCATAATTGATGAATTTGTTCATCACAAAGGTAAAGCTGGACTGGGATTTACAAGACCTGCAAGGACTGTTCAGTCCAAGTCTATGTCCAAGGGCAAAGCCCCAACTCTCAACAAGTCTGCTGTGGATAAAACAACAAAGACAGTACCTAAGCAAAGGTACAATAAGTTTGAGTGTTGGTGCTGTGGCAAGGTAGGCCACTATGCAATGGACTGTTGGCACAATGCTAGTGCCAAAGTGAGTAGCAAACTGCCTGTTGGAAAGCCAGCAGGTAGCCTTGTCAGGATGTAAACTAACAAGTACCAAGGACCCAAGAATTCTTTGGATTTTAAGGTTCATTAATCTGTTTTGCAGGTGAGTCCAAGTGGTCATGCCCCAATATGGTACTTGGACAGTGGATGTTCCAGACATATGACTGGAACAAGGGAATTACTAAAGGACTACACACCAATAAAGGATGGTCTAAAAGTCACCTTTGGTGGTTCTGAAAAAGGAATCATCAAAGGGTTTGGTAACATTTCTAGTAACTTAGTTACCATTACTCAAGTGGCTTATGTTAAAGGTTTGAAATACAACCTAATTAGTATAAGTAAATTAAGTGATGTAGGATATGACATCTCATTTGTTAAGGATGGTTGTCATATCAAGAGGTTAAATGATCAAGAGATCATTTTGACTGGCTATAGAAAAAGGAATGTTTATTGCTTAGACATTATGTGTGAGACCAATGGTTCTCAAGTGTGTCTTGTAGCTGATGAGAAAGTCTCTCATTGTGTCAAATGGCACAAGAGGCTAGCTCATCTAAATTACAAGACAATTGACAAACTCTTTAGTAAAGAGTTAGTGAGGAATGGTCCTCAAGTTAAGTGTATTAAAGATGGTATTTGCTCAGCTTGTCAAAAGGGCAAGTAGACTAGATCCACCTTTAGAAGCATAGAAAACAAAGATGCTGTGAGGTGTTTATACCTCTTGCATATGGATCTCTTTGGTCTAATGCCAGTTCACAGCCTAGGTAGGAAGGTCTATACTTTTGTAGTTGTAGATGACTACTCAAGGTTTTCCTGGGTGTTCTTTCTTACACAGAAATCTGAAACACCCAATGTCTTCTATAGGTTTGTTAGACAAATTCAGAATGAACTAAATAGTACAGTGGTCAAAATAAGAAGTGACCATGGTACTGAGTTTCAGTCTGATAGCATGACAAAACTATGTGAAGACTTTGAGATATTTCAAGAGTTTTCTTCACCTAGAACACCTCAGCAAAATGGCATTGCTGAAAGGAAGAATAGAACCTTGATTGAGGCTGGTAGGACCCTATTAAGTGATACATCACTACCAGAATACTTCTGGGCTGAAGCAGTTAATACTACATGTCATGTTATTAATAGGGCTACCATAACTAAAAGCCTCAACAAGACCCCCTATGAGGTTGTAAAAGGTAGGAAACCAAACCTATCCTACTTCAGGATCTTTGGTTGTAAGTGATTTATACTTAACAATGGAAAGTCTTACTTGACTAAGTTTGCTGCCAAGTCCCAAGAGGGAATCTTTGTTGGGTACAGCAACAATAGTAAGACTTATAGAGTCTACAACTTGACAACACAAGTTGTAGAAGAGACTGTACATGTAGTATTTGATGAAACTAGGCTTATTAACAATGAGTTGTCTAGTAGTGTATGCAGCTCCTCAGGTATAACCAAGAAGATGGACAAGCTTACTATAGAAGAAGTACTTACTGCAAGACAGCAAGTAGAAGACAGTGGTTGTTGTCCAGGGGGAGAACTACATGTACCAATTGCTGATGAAGTTTAAGGAGTACATCATGATGAAGATGTTGAAGAAGCTCAACCTGAAGTCAGGATGCCTCCAGCCAATAGACATCTAAGAGATCATCCAACTGAGCAAATCATTGGTGATCCAAGACAAGGGGTACAAACAAGGAGCAGAAACCTGAATGCAGCAATCTACTCCAGTTTCCTATCTCAGGTTGAACCTAAGAAGTTTGAAGAAGCCATCAAAGACCCTCTTTGGATTGAGGCAATGCAAGAAGAACTCAATCAGTTCAAGAGGTGCAAGGTCTGGGAGCTTGTTCCTAAACCTAAAGACCATAATATAATTGGAACCAAGTGGATCTATATGAACAAGATGGATGAACAAGGAGTCATCATTAAGAACAAAGCAAAACTGGTTGCTAAAGGATATAGGCAGGAAGAAGGTATTGATTTTGATCAAACCTTTGCTCTAGTAGCCAGACTGGAAGCCATAAGGATGTTCCTGGCCTATGCAACCTTTCAAGGATTCAAAGTTTACCAAATGGATGTCAAGTCAGCATTTCTAAATGGTAATCTTAAAGAGGAAGTCTATGTGGAACAGCCCTCAGGTTTTGTTGATTCAACTCTATCTAATCATGTCTATAGACTTAGAAAAGCTTTATATGGGTTAAAGCAAGCCCCTAGGGCTTGGTATGAAACCCTGTCTAGTTTCCTCATTGAGAATAAGTTCACAAGGGGGAAAATAGACAAGACTCTATTTCTTAGGGAATCTAGAGGCAAAGTAATACTAGTCCAAATATATGTAGATGACATTATATTTGGGTCTACTGAAAGTAGCCTTTGCAAAAAGTTTGCAAAACTGATGCAAGGTCAATTTGAGATGAGTAGTATGAGAGAGCTAAAGTTCTTCTTGGGTCTCCAAGTTAGACAGACTGAGAATGGTTTATCCATTTGCCAGTCCAAGTTCACCATAGAACTCATAAGGAAGTATGATATGGATTCATCCAGCACCATGAAGACTCTTATGGGATCAAGTATGTCTCTTAGCAAGGATGATGCAGGGAAACCTGTGGATGAAACCTTGTATAGAGGGATAGTTGGCTCCCTATTATACTTGACTGCAAGTAGACCAGATATCATGTATGCTACATGTGTCTGTGCAAGGTATCAAGTCTGCCCTAAAGAGTCTCATTTGACAGCAGTCAAAAGAATATTGAGATATCTAAAGGACACTCCTTATCTAGGCCTCTGGTACCCTAGGAATGGGGATTTTGATCTAACAGGTTATTCAGATACAGACTTTGTAGGATGCAAAGAAGACAGAAAAAGCACTACTGGAACCTGTCAATTCCTAAGTGGAAGACTAATTTCATGGAGTAGCAAAAAGCAAACAAGTGTGGCTATCTCCACTGTAGAATCAGAATATGTGGCTGCAGGAAGTTGCTGTGCTCAACTTCTGTGGATACAACATCATCTTGAGGACTATGGATTTCAGGTAAGTAGAACTCCACTCTTCTGTGATTCTACAAGTGCTATTTCAATTGCACATAATCCTGTTTCCCATAGTAGAACTAAACATATTGAGATAAAATATCATTTTCTTAGGGAGCATGTAGAGAAAGAAGATATTTTACTAGAATATGTTAAAACTGATAATCAACTAGCTGATATGTATACTAAGCCCCTAGAAGAAGCTAAGTTCAATAGGTTTAAAATTGAACTAGGAATGATAAACTTAGAGTAAGTTTATAGTATTGGATATGACTAAGTAAAAAGGTGTCGACACACAGAGATCTCTGTGTCAACACAGAATAGTGGTGTCGACACTTCAGGAAAAAGGTGTCGACACATCTAGGAAGTTGGTGTCGACACTTCAGAATAATAGTGTCGACACATGACTAGTTGGTGTCGACACAACCATGGTGGTGTCGACACATAGTGTTTACTCAGAATTATCTAAGTAAAGTCTCGACTATGTGTCGAGTTAAGTGGTGTCGACACATAAACAAGTGTCGACACATATAATCTATTGACTAAACTTGTGTCGACACATAGGTGTCGAGACATTATAAGTCAGTGTCGACACTTATTGCCAGTGTCGACACAATTTAAGTTAGTTGCCCGTCTTTTCATCTTCAAACCTAGAAAGGTATAAATAGGATTTTGTCTTAGTCTGTCGACACGCTTTCAAAAGTTTCGAGACCAAAACTTGTGTGTCGACACCTCTCTTCTCTCCAGTCAAATTCATCAAACCCTAATGGCGCCAAAGCTTGAGGAGAACGTCAACGAAGGTTACGAGCTGGTGCGCAATGCTTTTGATGATGCCGACCAAGAAATCAAGACTGTAGTAACCCTAGTTGCAGACTCGGGGTTAGAATTCCTTGTTTCTGAACCCACAAAAATCTGGAAGAAGGAAGTACTGGAATTCCTCAATGGTGCTGAAGTGGACGAATCTGGATTCAAGATCAAATCCAGGGTTCATGGTGAAAAAGTAAAGGTCTCTCCAAAAAGTCTGAGGAAAGTACTACAGTTACCAAGAACCAAAGAAGAAGATGAAGTTACTGCTTCTAAGACCAGGGAAGCTCTAACTTAGTGTGGACTAGATTCTAAGATGAAGATTGGTTCAGTCTTCAATAGAAAAGGAATGAACAGCCAGGGGAAATTCCTGTCTGAAATTGTTGGGAAAGTGATATTGAGCAAGCCAGGAGGGCATGATAGGGTATCTGCCCATATGTTTAATATCATGACAAGGATAATCTTCACTCTGAAAACTGACTGGTCTATAGTAATCTTTGAGAAGATAAAGGAAAGCCTGAAGAAGCCCAACTTGAGAAGAATCTTAAGTCTATACTTTGCTGGAAGTATTCCACAGGTAATGAATCAAGCTGCTGGAACTAAAATAAATCACATGCGAAGAATGGACATGAGGATTTTCTCCAGGTGGGACAGAGTGTTGTCTAAAGAGATGTCAACCTCTGAGAAGATAACTTCTGAGAAAGTAACTCTACAAAAGAAGAAGAAGAAAGTTGCCCCAGTGGCTCAAGAGTCAACTAGCAGCTCTGGGAGTGAAGAGCAAGTAGTCTTCACACCTGATGAGGAAGACACTGGAACTGCTGTAAAGTCTCCAGCTCAACAGATAGATGCTGAAAGGCAGGGGGAGCTACCACATGCTAGCCCCTTACACCAGGAACAAATCCAGGGGGAGCCATTAGTTGTGGAAGAGTCCACTCCTCTTGAGAGTGAGCAAGCAACCAACATCATCCATGAGGTAATCATTGAGCTTAATGCTTTAGATTTCCCTATAATGGATAATGTATTGTCTGATTCCCTAAATTCTGACAATCAGCAAACACAGATTGATAGTCAAGTTCCAGATGTTGTCATGGAGGACACATCTATTACAATTCAAGTTGTATCTGATCCAGTGGTTGATGAGCAAAGAATTTCTCATGCCCATTCTCCACAAGAATATACAATGGAAGATCTGTTTCTTAACCTGGATCAAACTGATTTTGACAAAGTAACTGCTGCTGAAGAGGAGAATGCTCCACTTGAGGGGGAGCAAGTGCCAATTCATGAAGAACCTATAAGGCAAGAACCAGAAAAGCCCCAAGCTGTTGAGGAGCTACATAAGGAGAGGGTAACGATAGCAAGTACTTCAGCCTCTGAAGATGAAGAAGCAACAAGGGCTAAGAAAAGAAAGTTTCAAGTATTTAGAAGAAGGAGCCAGAGTTACAAAAAGGCTTTGCAAATTGTTGCTCCACAGCCTATATCACTACCAGCTCCTACTGTTGATTATAGTGCTCTCATGGTTGCAATACAAATCAAGCTTGATGAGCACAGACAGGCTATTGAGAAGTATGTGGATGAAGGTCAGAAATCTTTGCAATTTGATTTGGCCCAGGATATCAAGTCAATAAGATTTGAGATGAATCTTAATAAGAAGGAGATGACAGACTGCTTCCACAAGGGAGGGAATGCAGTGGTGTACTTGGCTACACACCAGGAGAAGATAAAAGCACAAGTTGATGACTTTGCAGTCAAGCAAGGATATGTACTTGAAAATCAAATTAGGATGAATGATAACTTGACTGCATCTCACAATGCCATAGTCACAGAACTGAAGAATCTAGCTGCAGGGCAGACTCCAGCTACAGCAAAAGCAGATTTTGCCAAAATATTCCAAGAAGAAATAACTGTTGTTAAGATTGCCATCCAAGATTCTCAAAAGTTGATAACTGACAAACTCCAAAGGTTAAAACCTTTCTTTAAAGATGGAGTTAACTATTTGGATAATCAAGTGAGATTTCAGAAAGATGATGTCAGAGATCATATAGAAAGAGAAGTCATAAAGGGGGAGAGAGTGTTAGTCAAGGCCAGCTCTGATCATGCTAAATGGATTTCTAATTCTATCAGAGCTACTCTTGGATATCCTCCTCTTTGTGATGATGACAATGTTGCTGAATCTGGAATTCATCCTGCATATCTAGGAGGGGAGCAACCTGAAGTGGCTCAAGTCATCTACCCTCCTCCAGATTTTGATATGATTCATGCTGACATACAGTCCATGTATAGTCCACCTGGGGGTAAGGATAATGTCATCATAGAAAAGGTAGTCCAGCCAATCTCTGAAGCTATGCAAGAAGCTATGCAGAAAGAAGAAGAAACTAGATTGTCAAAGAAGAGGTTCAGGGAGCAAGCTGAACAAAGACCTGACTTTGAGCAGTGGAGCCCCACCTCTAGGAACATTATTTTGACTGCATGGAAAGCTGTAAAGGATAACATTCAAGACAGGAACAAGTGGTTTTCTGAGGATGAATGGAGAAAGCATGAGATAAGGCAGGAGGCTATAGTCCAATACAGGAGAAAGACCAAGATGGGAAAGCTACCTCCTACTGCTCAGGAGCCTAGCAAGTACTTTCCCAAGCCTTATCATTATTTTGAAAGGCAAAAGATTAAGGCTGAGGAACTTAAGAAGAAAGATCTGAAAGGCAAGAAGCCTGCTGATGCTGAAGTTGCTGAAGCTCCTGTTCAAGCCAAAGTACAAGCTGGAAAAGGAATAGTAATCAAGGAGCCTGAACATAAATAGAATTAGAATTTTCTTAAGTTTACCTTGTAATCTTTTATTGATGTAAAACATTCTGTAAACTTTTGAAAATGAATATGACAGATATTAGAACAATGTGTTATATGTTAAATCTATTTCATTGTTGTTCTGAGATTATGTCTTTGTATACATGTTTGTTTGATACATGTTTATGTTTGCCATGCTATATATAATCCTGCTTTACATCATTATGTAATTTTATTATGAATGGTGTATATCATTGACTAAGGGTTATGACTTCTCCAAATAGGGGGAGATTGTTGGGTACATTAGTCTAAATGTACCTGATTTGAAGAAGCCTCACCCAACTCAATGATATACATCAAAATGTATTTGATGTGTTTTGAGTTTACATATGCAGGCTAAGTATTTGCAGGAAAGAAGAAAAAGTTTCTAAGTCCATGTGTCGACACCCAGAGGGAAAATGTCGACACTTAAGAAGACTTGTGTCGACACCCAGTCAAGCAGTGTCGACACTTAAAGTCATTGTGTCGACACCAGAGATGCTGAGTCGACACCAGACAGAAAGTGTCGACGCAAGGAGCTATGTCGACACTCAATGAAGAAGAGTGCAGTGAAGCTGTGTCGACACTTAGCAGTTGTGTTGACACCCAGTGAAACTGTGTCTACACCAGAAAGTGTCGACACTTGGAGGCTGTGTCGACACTCAGCAAAAGTCAGCAGAAACTAAGTACAAGTGTCGACACCCAGAACAATGTGTCGACACTCAACAGAAGAGTCAACACTTGAAGTAAGTGTCGACACCCAGAACAATGTGTCGACACTTAGCAGAAGAGTCAACACTTGAAGTAAGTGTCGACACCCAGAACAATGTGTCGACACTCAGCTGAAGACTCAACACTTGAAGAAAGTGTCGACACAAGGAGCTGTGTCGACACTTAGTAAAGATCAGCAAAGTTCAACAAAAATATTCTAAGTACAAGTGTCGACACTAAGGGAATGTGTCGACACTCAGCCAGAGTCTCGGCAGAAGAAGAATGTGTCGACACCCAGAGCAATGTGTCGAAACCCAGCAAGTATCAACACTGAAGACATGTGTCGACACCAAGAATAAGTGTCGACACTCAGCGAGTTCAACACATGAAGATGTGTCGACACAAAGGTGTTGTGTCGACACTTAGAAGAATTCAGCAAAATACTGAAGTACAAGTACTTGTGTCGACACTCAATTTCAGTGTCGACACATGAAGAAGAAGTAGTGTAGAGACATAAAATCTATAACACAAGAAGTTGTGTCAACACCTTGTAGGCTAGTGTCGACACTTAGACAACATGTGTCGACACATGGTCTATAAGTGTCGACACTTAAAGACAGACAGTCTCGACACTTGGAGACAGTTACAGAATTTTCAAGAACTGACTGGATGACTTGACAGCTGCCATTCCAGCCGGTCTACAGCACCTGTCAGAGTTGTCAGAATTCAGTTATGAACTGGACCATCTAGTTACCATGAAGAAGGCCTATAAATAGGCTTATACAGTCTACAGAAACAGTGGTTGAAGAGATTGATTGAACACAAGTCCAAGTTCAGATTAAAAGAAGATCTAGCTATCAAGTGAAGATCTAAGAAGTTGTAGAGAGAGAGCTCCATCCAAGAAATCAGCTGTTGGAACCAGACTGAGAAGAAGGGTTCAGATTTACTCTAAATCTTAAGTAGCAGAGATCAAGGATCAACTGCAGAAGGAGTCAATCTTATTGAGTTCTACTTTCAAGAAGCTTTGAAGAAAGCTAAGTCAGATTGATTTCAGCCGAGTTCTTCCAAGAACTCATCAAGAAACTCACAACTCATCTCTCTCTTTTCTCTGAGTTGTTGAGTCACAATTTTGTATTCATTTTATCTTGTAGGATCATTTGGATCTGAGTCTTGTAAGCCTGTAATTATAAAGGCTGAGTGTAGGGCTTGAGAGCCTGAGTGTAGGAGATTGAAATCTCTGAGTGTAGGCCTTGGTGGCTGAGTGTAGGCCTTGGTAGCTGAGTGTAGGCCTTTGTGGCTGAGTGTAGGCTTTGTGAAGAAGCTGAGTTATAGGGCCTTGGGCCTGAGGTGTAGGAACCAGTTTTGGGTTCTGAGATAGTAGAGGAGTTTGGCTGAATCTAGTACACTGCTAGATAGGCGAAAGGGGAAAGTGGATGTACTCAAACCTTGAGGAACCACTATAAAACTGTGTGTCTTTTGTGTGCTGTGGTTTGCTGTGAATGCTGTGTGATTGTTGTGCAATAGTAGATATAAATCTGTGTTAAAAACTGATTGCTGCCATAAAAAGTCAAAAAGAATTTGGTCACCTATTCACCCCCCCTCTAGGTGTTCAGGTACTATATCTTTCACCTACGTTCTCCGACGGCCGGATTGAGTACTTACAGTCTCCGACGTCACTCTTCATGTCATCGTCAGGGACTGCCCCCCTTACAATTACACCCGGATTGAGCACTTACGTTCTCCGACACCCAGATTGAGCACCTACGTTCTCCGACAGTCGGATTGAGTACTTACATTCTCCGACATTACTCTTCATGTCATCGTCAGGGCCTGCTCCCCTCACGATTGCACCCGGATTGAGCACTTACGTTCTCCGGCACCCGGATTGAGCACTTACGTTCTCCGGCACCCGGATTGAGCACCTACGTTCTCCGACAGTCGGATTGAGTACTTACATTCTCTGACATTACTCTTCATGTCATCGTCAGGGCCTGCCCCCTCGCGATTGCACCCGAATTGAGCACTTACGTTCTCCGGCATGAGGATTGAGCACTTACATTCTCTGACTGTCGGATTGAGTACTTAAATTCTCCGACGTCACTCTTCATGCCAACGCCAGGGCCTACCCCCCTCGCGATTACACCCGGATTGAGCATTTACGTTCTCCAGCGCCCGGATTAAGCACCTACGACGGTCGGATTGAGTATTTACATTGCCCGATGCGACCCTCGTGCAACACCGTGGGGCCCTGCCCCCCTCACAAAGAAGCCGCGAGCATCCTTTGCACAAGCCAAGCCGCGAGCATCCCTCTCGCGAGCTAAGCCGCGAGCATCCCTCGCGTAAACTAAGTCGCGACTATCTCTCGCACAAACTAAGTTGTGAGCATCCCTCGCTCAATCTAAGTCATGGACCCAAGCAGTGCACATTAAGCAGCGAACCAGCGCAAACAATCAGCCAAGATGACATAAAAAACAACAATGTCATAACAAAGCAAAGTTAGAAAGATACAAGTACCATCAGCAACAACAACCGAGCCCAAACAAGGGGCAAAACAAAGTACAATCAAATGTAAGCATACAATGACAAAAGTATCACTACTCATCTTCAGTATCGGAATGCTCATCCTCAGAGACATCTGCAAAACTGAAACTGGAGGTGTCACACCCCAGACTCTTGCTAACAAAGCGAAAAGCCTTCGAGACACCGCGTCGGAGCGCCTACTCACGTATATCATCCATCTGAGGCTCCACCTCCTTGGACCAAATATCGTCACGAACTTCCTCCGCGATCAAGCTACGGTCTCGCATATAGTCCAACGACTCCAAGTACTTCGCGAGCCCTGCAGCCTTCAGCTCTGACGCATGGTCATCAGAGGACAGCGTCTCCACCTGCGCCTTCGCCGCTCGAAGCTGAGTCTCGAGGCCTGAGACCTCCTCCCGCGCGCGCCTGTAACTGGGCTCCCAAGCTTGAAGTCTCCTCCTTCGAATGCTTCAACATCTGAGTGGTCCTCTCCACCAAAGTCTTCCTCACTTCCAAATCGGCAGGGAGCCCGTATTTCTTCCTCCAAATATCCACGCCATCTTCAGTCAAAGAGGAACGCAAACGCATTGCGCCGGAGGAGCGCTTCGAGACCTGCACGGAGCAAAAATCAAAAGTTCAAGAAAAGCGCGACCAGGCGAGCCAAGTACCACGCGAAAGAGGGCATCAGCGCAAGCATGCACATAGCAGGGACATTGCACGCCACGCGACCCGCGCACGGAAACCGCGCGCACGCAACCCGCACGCGCGCAAAACCCCGCTCGAGCGGCCTGCGCAGGCAGCCTGCCCGCGCCCGCGTGGCCTGCCCGAGCGGGCCGCCTGCGCGCGTTGGCTGCCCGCGCGCGCGGCCTGCGCGCCCTGTTCGCGCGCGCGCAGCCTGCTCGCGCGGGCGCGACCTGCTCTCGCGAGCGGCCTGCTCTCGCGAGCGGCCTGCGCGCGCGGCCTACACGCGCGGCCTGCTCACGCGCGGGCGCGGCCGGCTCGCGCACGCGGCTTGCGCGCGCGGCCTGCTCGTGCGCGCCCGCGGCTTGCGCGCGCGGCCTGCTCGCGCGCGCCCGCGGCTTGCGCGTGCGGCCCGCTCGCGCGTGCGGCCCGCTCGCGCGTGCGGCCCGCTCGCGCGTGCGGCCTGAGCCACGCACGGCCAGGGCCGCGCGGAGCACGCGCGCATGACCGGTGCGCGCGACCGGCCTCCACCGGCACGCACCGCCGGCACGCGTAGCCTTCCCGCATCGCCGACGCGCGTAAGCAGTGTGCATGCCCCCACCTTCCCGTCGGTACGCCATCATCACTCGTTGGGCCTCCCTCCGAGTACCTTAGAAGTACTGGCCGCCGCCGCCGCCTCAGCCTTCTCACCGGAAGCCGTCATGACAGCAGGAACCAAAAGAAATCTCTCGCTCACTTCGCTCTCGGATAGCACAGATTTGGGGGGCAATTGATGAGTTCCACCTTCATTTATAGAAGAGAAGCCCCCCATGATCTCCCCAAAAATGGGTCATGGGTGGTCCACCCCCTCCATGAACTCTCATGAGGAGGAAATCATGGGGGGTGGGGCCCGCCACTCACCCCATAGGGGAAAACCGCCGTCGGCCGCCGCCGGCCGCCAACCGCCGCCGGCCGCCGCCGGCCGCCCGTCGCCCGCCCGCCGGCCCGCCGCCTCTCGCCGCCGGCCGCTGGCCGGCCGCCGCCGCCCGCCGTCGTGGACGACCTCCCCACCGTCTGATCGAGGGGAGGCTCTCCTCGTCGTCCGATCAAGACGGTAACCACCCACTAACCCCCACTTTAGTGGTGGGGCCCGCCATGACCCTCCCCTGGAAGCTATAAAAGGACCCCACGGGGTCTTCATTTTTCACCTTGGATTGCCCGGAGCTTTCTTCTTCTTCAGGTGAGAGCTCTCCTGCCTCCTCCCCCGGCGTCGGCCTCGAGTCGTCGTGAACCACCAGCGGCCGCCCACTGCCACCGGCGCTCCACTGCCGCGTAGCCAGCAGGAAAACGCCCGAGTCCCCGCAGGAGCCAAAGGAGGAAGGTGATCGCAGCCAGCAAGGGAACGCAAGCAGAAGGGCCAGAGCACCGGGACCGTCCCACGCATTCCAACATCCAAGCTACTCCCGCGGCGCAGCATGTTGCCCGCCGGGAGTCGTAGTCTCTCTCTCTCTCTCTCCAAGCTGTAACAGGAGCGGCATGTCACCCCGATTCTCCAAAATACTGTAAACACCGAAATCTAGTTGAATTTGATCGGCATAGACCCGGTCACGTGGTTTTTTACCCATTTAAGGGGTTTTTCCACGTCATCACATCTTGTGTCAACTTTCTACTTTCATTGACTGTGCGCGCGCTCGAACGCCTCGTGAGGTAAGACGGCTCGAACAAATCCGGCCCGACCGGAGCATCGAGTTAGTCCGCAACAGTTACCAAACATTTGTTTCCTCATGTATATTTTAGGTGATTGTTAACCGCAACCCGTAATTGGCTAGTCGCACCCCAAAATTTTCCAATTTTTCGCGTCTTTTCGAAATACGCCTTGTACATACAATTTCAAGAAAAGTGTTCAACACGAACATTATAGATATCGACGAGATCTACAACTTTCGTGTTGAACACTTTTCCTGAAATTGCATGTACAAGGCGTATTTTGAAAAGGCGCAAAATCTTGGCATATTTTAAAAGTACGCTTTGTACATGCATTTTTAGGAAAAGTGATCAACACGAAAGTTGTCGATCTCGTCGATATCTACAACTTAGGTGTTGAACACTTTTCCTGATATTGCATGTACAAGGCGTATTTCAAAACGATACGAAAAATTGGGAGATTTTGAGGTGCGACTAGCAAAATGACGGGTTGCGGTTAACAATCACCATATTTTATTGTGAAGTGAAATTATCTTTTACATAAAAACTATAATAAATTTATACTTTATTCTTTTTTATATAAATGATTAATGTATCATTATTATTTTCATATTGAAAAAGAAATAAAGTTGGGCCCTTGCAAACGCATGAAGTGGATAAGACTTGGGGGTGAGACTGTGAGAGAGTGGGAGAAAGTAAGGGCAAGGTTAGGCAGAAGAGGTCTGCAGATAGCTATAAAAGAAACTTTCCTTACAAATTAGATCAGGATGCAACTATTAAATGTTCATATCAGCTACCTACAAGTTGAAATTTTTTTATTTAATTTCATGCACTATTCATAGATATCAACCAATCAAATCATTTGTACCATGCATGTTCTTCAATTATTGTCTCCCGCGCAGGCCCCGCATACCTGCCATGCTGTCCGGCGCAGGCCCCGCATACCCGCCATGTTGTAAGCATAATTGAAGGTTCTTTCGGCACGGCTGTAGCAGGGGCGGATCCAGGAAGTTCAGTAAGGTGAGGCCGAAAGACATAAGACAAGTTGAAAAAAAATTGTGAAAGCTTTCATTTTATATTTTAACTTAAGCATTTTAGAATTAAAAAACAATACTTGCAAGCAAAATGAGACAAGCATCAATCTAAAAGGTACTTTAATTGTGCAGGACGGTTTTTCACTTCATATAATTCATCTATGATCAAATATTTGTCAAACTTTTCTGTTATTTCTCATTCAATGCATAAAATCATGCAATTCGCTAAAAATTCATCCTTCATCTTGTTGCAAAGTCTTGTTTTAACAATCTTCATAGCTGAAAATGATTGTTCAGTAATTGTCGTTGAGACTGGAAGAGTGAAAATGAGTCAAATTAATCTGTTAATAAGATATTATGTATTTGACTTTTTTGTCTCCATCAATTTCTCACATAGTTCGGAAATTATAAGCAAATTTTTTAAATTTTTATGAGCACGAACATCAAATTTTGCAACTGAGTATTCGACACTAGGGGTGCAAATGAGTCGAGCTCGGCAAAATTTCCAAGCTCGAGCTCGAGCTCGAGCTGATCATTTTGAGCTCGAGCTCGAGCTCGAGCTCGTCGAGCTCATTTTGTACTGGCTCGAGCTCGAGCTCAATGCCTGCTTATCGAGCCCGAGCTCGAGCTTCGAGCTCTCGAGCTCGAGCTTCGAGCTCTCGAGCTCGAGTCGAGCTCGAGCTGCTCGCGAGCTTTCTAGCTCATGAGCTAGATTTTTCTTTATATTTTTTATTTTTTAAAAAAAATATGGGAATAAAAAGCTCGCGAGCTCGCGAACAATAATATTCGAGCTCGAGCTCGACTCATAATCGAGCTCGAGCTCGTCGAGCTCGAGCTCGAGCTCCACTGGCTCGAACTCGAGTCGAGCTTTTTTCGAGCCGGCTCATCGAGCTTTCGTGCCGGCTCAACTCAACTTGCACCCCTATTCGACACAAATAGCTCATGTTCACTAAAATCCTGAGAATAGAAATGTTTTGCAATGACGCATATGTCATCAACATTAAAAGATCTGTAATTATCGTTTGGATATAAAGTCATGCTAAGACGAAGTAGCTCCATAGAATTACCATTGAATTTTGAGTTCAGTTCCTGTAACCCACAATCTATAATGACATTGAAAATATCCACTGAAAATGATGTGCCACCGTAATTATATCATGTGGACTTTGAAATCAACAATCACTATATCGAGCAGTCATATCTGGAACTTCAATTTCATTTTGCTCACAAAAAAATTCAAATCTTGCAAAAACTTTTCTCATCGTGATGCCCGTATTTTTTGAATGAGAGTTCTCATCGTTGAAACCAAATTTTTAGCATTTAATGTCCTAAAATTGATACTGTAGTGTTTTGCATAGAATATCACGATTCTCAAAGTTTCTTTCATCAAATGCAAGATGAATACAAATTCAAAAACAACTATCTTTCTAAAGGCTGCCTCAGTATCTCCCCGTTGAGTAGACGTCCCTCCAATTTTATTGATATCAAGTAACATAGAGCAAGTGTCAGTATATATATTAATAACACTACAGAAAGAGTTTAGATGAGACAGTCATTTAGTGTCCTCGTGTCGCTGTAGTGAACCAATTTGATTTGCTCTCGTCCCGATCTCAATTTCAGCAAGGGTAATTGTTGAAACCGAAATCTCGGTCTCTTGTGGAGTTTACCCTTGGGGAAGGGGTGATCGCGCACCTACTTCGCTCCTGCAAACAAAAACAACAAAAGAGACAAGGGAAGAACCGACCCAAGGGCTCGGCGGGGAGGACCCCCCATACACCCGGAAGACCTGAGAGCACTTTCCCTCCTTAGCCACAGGCCGAGCTAAGGCTACCTCAGAAAGCACTAGAATACTAAGGAGCTAGTGAATATGAGAGCGTCCCCTCTGAGGTGCCCCCTTGGGTTCTATTTATAGAATTCTGAAAATAGCCTGCAAATAGCCAATCTCCGCTGTTTTGAACAGCTATGTGCAGTCCAACTTGATCTGCCAATAGCGTAGCTCCGCTGTTCCAACAAGCTATTAGCACCCATAGGGAGGGCATCCAGGTAATTTTACGTCTGGGTCTCTACTGGGCCCACCCCGGGGATATGAAGGTCAGCTCGCCACTACTCTCCCCTCGCGGGAGGCGGGTGCGACCTAGCTCCCGCGGCTCGCCTACTCTTCTTGGGCGAGCGCGAGCTGGGGCCTCCTCGACCC